>VDFB02271358.1:835220676-835307942 GCA_007258455.2 Sequoia sempervirens | reverse complement strand
TTGATTATCTCAATATTTAAATTATATGCAAAAAAAAAATTGGTCAAAGTTGATCTTTTTAGTACAATCTGACAAACAAGACATTTTGAAAATCATATGTATGTATATATAGATATATAAAAATTGAGACACATATTTATTAAGTCTAATTTCATAGCTACACTCTTCAAATTTGTCAAATAATTTGTAGAGTTATTTATATAAAAACATGAAACAATAAGATGTTTGTTGTACCAAACTATTAAACAATTTATAAGGTGTTGCTTCTAAAACCAATATCAATTAATATGAACACTATGATTTTTAACTTTGTCAATTAAGAAAATGTGCATGACTCTAAAAATATATATAATATAGAATATTTGATGAAAATTACTAAAAATATCTATGCCTAACACCCATTTGATATCATCTTTAAGCATTTTCATTAATTTTATATAACAATTGGAGTTCAAAAGGATATTACTTTTCTAATTCCAAGAAATTATCTCTAAATAATTCAAACCTAACCTTCATATCTAATACTCTAGTTTAATGTAACACTAAACATTATCAAAAATTTAGTACTATTTTAACTTCTAAACTTTGAAATTCAAATTTAACAAGTCTACAATAAAACTCACTTCCAAACAATTCTTATCAAACCATTAATAATTATGTAAATTAAAAAAACACATCATTTGAAATATCTAATACCCAATGACACATTTGTATCATTAAGACATCATCTTAAAAATATTGCATCAACATCATAGAACATAAAGGACAAGCAAACATTTGCTAGACAAGTCTTTTAATTAGTACTAAATCATTGAATCAATCAACAAAAAAATTATAGCAGTCTTTGATCACTTTTTCAAATAATAAAGTAGATTAAAAAACACATACTTTAAAGCCATAAACAAAGCTTAAACCTACAAGTAAAAGATCAATGTTAGATCACAATTTGTCATTTATTAAAATGAAGAAAAAGGATAGGCTTATTAATCCCACCATGATAAGATTTATGGTAAATGATCTAATTAAAATAATATATAATTTGATCAATTATATATTATTTTAATTTTTCTTATTATATGTTTAAAATATTTTATCAAATTTATTTTTTTGAAATCAATCATTCATATATAATTGGACTCTTCTTATTATCAAACATGTAGTAAGACTCTTGATGGACCCCTCATGTCCTAAGACTCCATTAATTGTTCTAAAAAAAAAGGAAAATTTTGAAAACTTGTCATTATGAAATGATAGAGACAACTCCTAGTTATAAAAAGAAAAACAAGAATTTACTTTTATTTTGAAGTTAATATTCTAGAGGATATAGCAGAATATAAATATCTTGAGATTGACTTCAACATCAAGTTTAGTTGGGAAACTTGCAAAAGGAAGAAAAAATTGAGAGGGTGGAGAGTGGTTTTTTCCTTTCAAAATAGATGTAGAAAAACAAAATTATAAGATTAGAAAGCTATTCAAACTCTATTTGAACTATCTATAATTCAAATGGGTATTTCGTGGATGTGTAATATGGGCTAGCAGCACTTCAAACACTAAATAAATGCAAATAATGAGAATACAATGTCTGATCCTGAATAAATTGAAGTCTAAAACTTTGGATTCTCAATGAAATGCATACAATTCTTATTGAAGCCATTGATATAGTGTGTCTTTAAGATGTCTAAAAAAAATCGAGCAAATGGAGGTAAATCATTGGCTCAATGTTGTCTTTAAAGATGTCTCAAGCAAAAGAAGTCATGGATGAAGCATAATTGCAATTGGATGAACAAATGACACATTCACTTTAATGCTTGTCATCATAATGACAAAGAAACAAAGACATTTGTTGTAGATAAGTTCCACAAATATGTGAGAAATGGTGTTAAGGAGATAAAATATTACCTTGAAGAATTTACCCTACTTCTTACAGTCAACAAAAGGTTTATTTAGAGGCTAATATTCTTTGGAGAGCAAAGATCCTCATAATCGAGTTGGGGATTAACTCACACATCTTGAATGTGAAATAGGGAAATGAAAAGGCCAAAAAAGATATGGAAAGAGAGAGTTTGTGCCTTCTGTACAATTGAGATAATAGAAAAAAAAAAACACTTTATTTTGAAATGTAAAGATTACAAAGATATCTGAATTTAATACACATAATTTAACACCCATTTCACTTCAAAATCTATTCAACTAAAAGATCGTTGAGAAAATATAATAACTATATATTTAATTTAGACTAAGGTTCAGGTCATTGTTACGAGAATGAAATAAGGTTAGATGTAATCAAACGCTAAATTAATGTGAAGATTGGAGTTAAGTTTCCTCGCCCCAGTTATCCGATAAAAGATTTAAACACAGAATTTAAATTTGTATGACATATTCATTCGAGAAACATTTTGAAGCCGATTCAGTTGGCACTACTTAAAAACACAATCAAAACAATTAACAAAATAGTTTGTCGCCACAACAAACAAAAACTAGAAAAAAGAAAAATACGGGACGCCTTTCAATGCAAAATACTTGAACATAGTAGGAAAATTTCTTTTGAGTCGTCAGTCTAGAGATACTGCAAAATGTGCTCTCCAAGCCAGCCAGGCTACAATCATTTTTCCTTAGGAGGCAGCGGTAGGTATAAGGCAGGCAACAGGAAAAGATCTCAGCACTAAAGTATAAGGCAGGCATTAACTAAACAACATAAATGCATAGAAGGCTAGACCAATGAAAGCTACGGAGCTTAACATTTCAAACCTTGCTCCAAGAGAAGATTTCAGTATAAAACTTTGCAACATGAACTGATAAATCAATTTGAGTATCTTCTTTCACAGAAGAGGATTACAAAATTCACAGTTATCATAAACAGCAAATATTGAATATAACTTTAAGGGGTTATTCTTAAATATCACCCATTCAAAGGTTAAAGGTAAATTTTCACAGTTATCATAAACAGGAAATATTGAATATAACTTTAAGGTGTTATTCTTAAATATCACGCATTCAATGGTTAAAGATAAATTTTGACTAATAACAATAGAACCATTACTTTAAATTTTTTGAGAGGAAAGATCAAAGATGTATAAAATTGTTATTGATCTTTAATATGTCATCATCGACTTGCATTAGAAGGCCCTCTGACAAAATATCCTGCAAATTTAAACTGAACAGTTTACTCAAATATTAATGACACACGGAAGATTATAACCCTTCTAAAATTGGAAAAGATCCATCATCCGAGCAACAATTACATGTGGTTAAAAAGGTTTGTTTCTGTACAACAAAGAACTCAAGAATTACATTTGTTTCTTTTTCATGAATAAAAAATAGACTATACAAAACTACAAAAGGTACAACAACATACACTTTTGGGTTGGTTGCAGGAAGAATATTTGTGGCTTAAACTCTATGAGAGGAACACGCGGTGCACTAATTTGAAGATCAACCACTATACTATTGGAAACTGAGAGCTGGACTGCACAAGCAATGGATAAGAGCTAAAAGACAGAAATCTTCTTGAATCTAACAGGATCGAAGGGCTTTAAATCTACACTTTTTGCTTGTCCATCGATAATAAGTTCAGCCAAAGATTCTCCAGTAGCAGGTGCATTCAGAATGCCCCAGCAGCTATGTCCTGTAGCTACATAAACACCAACCATATCAGGGATCTTACCAATAACTGGTTTGCCATCCTCAGAATAGGGCAAAAAGCAAGCCTGCTCTGCTTGTAGTTCTGCGTTTCCTAAATGACTGGAGACTGTTTGAGCTACTCTCTGTAGCATTCTTATAGATTCCTTACGAGGTAGAATTTGCTGAGGGTCGTCTGGGACTTCTACTTCCTCCGACATGCCACAGATGTATACCTCACCTGTTAAATAAAGTAAAGTTTCAACACGATATCAGTATTTTTATGAACAATTTTGAATTCACACAAATTAGGCAATTATATTCCCCGTTCATTCTAATTCAACCCTCATGCGCTCAATCCTAGATTTCAGATCTGGTTGCATTAAATTTAAATTCTGTAAAATAAGAAGATAATTTATTGCCCTGACAACAATTTATGTCTATTAAATCATAGTGAATGCTTTAGATAACATTATTAGTTCCTGCCAATGGAATTATTGCTCTGAAGCAGATTTTTAATGGGTGATCAATTCCTGTCGTTTCAACTAATCATAATTCAGTTCTAGCTTGAATGAATTTTAGGGGAATGTAGCTGCTAACTTGCACACTTTTTATTTCAACTATTAGCAAAATGGTTTTTTTTTTTTTTATACTCTGCTATTGGACTGGAAATCAGTCCACAAGTATGCTCACGACTCCGAACACAAAGAAGACTTGATAGACCAGGATCTCTTTTGCATTTGTTCAGTTTTTGGACGGGCAGTCAACAAAGAAGGAATTTGGACGAATGTTGCTGAAGTAGATCTTTATCAACAATTGTCCCTGAAGAGAAGTGAGATCTAGATATGCATTTTGTAGAAAGTCGCTATTGGACGGGTCAGTCATTCCAGGGCAGGGTGGGACGAAGGCTGTGGTTGATAAGCACTATTGTTAAGAGACACCCTCTTTTGTCTTCAGTCAAGGAATCGGTTGTTTGCAGAAGGTAATTTTCTAAACTGTTGTGTGTGGTTGTGTGATCTATGTTCTTTTTTTCATGTGGAGAGTTTTTAGAGGATTTTGTGAGGGGAGCCCTAAAGCTTCAGTTAAAATGTAGTGAAGATATAGCTAGTGTAAATGTTTGGGACAAGCTTGCGTTTTGGCCACAGCATCAGTCATGGGGACAAGCAGTTTCATGATCCACATAGCAGAGAGGGCTGTAGAGGAAGCCCGCCACACTGCTGCTGCAGATAGTTGTTGCAGGAGAGAGAAGAAGGCATGTTGCAATCTGGATCGGTTTTCGGAATACACGACTCCTACGGCTCCCCTGCAGTATTTGCTGAAGGTAATTACTGTAAAATTCGTATTTTCATATCGATCCAGTTATAGACTTAGTACTTCTACAGATGTGATGGGAGTGAAACGCAAATTGGTTTGTAGGTCATATGAAAGTTTATCTACTTGCTTCAATCTGATGTTTTCAAATGTGTGTTTGGTTTTACTTTTAAAGTAAAATATCCCAGTTTTGTTAGTGATCTAGACGCCTCTGCTCTACTTCCAATCTAGTCTTGGCTGTAGATATTAATATTAGCAGAATGGCAGCAGAGAATAGGGATCTGGATCATTGAGTGCTTGAGCTAGATGGCAGATTTCTCTCGCAGACCAGGTTTTCTGGGCGATCTTATTTTCTTTGTATATTTTGAAGGCCCTCTTATTTCAGTAACAAAAGAAAGATTGTTTGCTAATTTAGAGCTCTAAGAATTTCGCTATGTGGTCATTTGTTAAGTAATCGGGATTCGGAACAATGTATTATTTTTGCAATCTCAAAAGGGTTGAGGGCATTTGAGGCTGAATGTATGCCCTTCTTCACTCTTCGACACCTAAGGGTATGAGCAAAGTGCTTATGGTGCTGGAGAACCAATTTTGTCTTGGAGTGTTGGACTGAACTATTGCTCCCGGCTGACACATTTGGCTGCTCCATCCACCTGAGCGTCTGGAAGCTTCTTTTTTGGAGTAACTACTTTTTTAATGGGGTGCGAGATTTCATTTATCACATTTCTCAAGGTTGTTACTGTCATGGGGTTGCCAGAGGCATTAAAATTGGGACCTCTTCTACCTTGATGGTAGGCTTGACATCATTCGTATAAAAGTGTTTTCCTTTAAAATTTCAAAAATAGTCTTTCAGCATCACTGTCTTAGTAGTGAATGTTGTTGCTTGGCAAGAAATGTGCTTAACCACTGGGTCTTGAGCATAGAAGCTGTGCTGGAAAACAGCTTTATGCCACTTAAGAAATTACAACCTACTTTTGTATATAGTGGCTTTAATAATATTGGCACGGGTTGAAATTTTTAACAGCAGCATACTGTGTAAGGTGATATTTAAGATGCATGTTTATATTGAATGTCATTCTCATTTATTTTCTGCCTGCATTAATATCTACATAGTACAGGGTTAAGAGGACATCTGACAAAGAGGATTTGCGCATTCAGAGGTTAAATTTACAGCTTTATGAACAGAATTGGAGTATCGTGCAAGAAAATGAGAGGCTGAGGAAACAGGCTTTACTTCTCAGCAAGGAGAATCAAAATCTACAGCAGAAGCTGCAAGAGAAACATAGATGTCTGAACAGCAGCTTGGAATCCTCATGAGTTGTTTGGTGGAAGCTTAGATTTCTTTGTGCTGTATATCATTTTGGAAGAATGTGAACTAACGATGTACAATAGAAAGTTGTATTGTGGGACAAACTTTAATACTGACAATACTTAAATTTTCATAAAGGAGTCAGCATGAAAATTATTATAGAACTTTGTGACATCCTGATCATCTTTTGTAGCATTCATACTCTTATTTGACAGCCAAATGTCATCATAATTCTTGGTCAAAGCTTTTATCTTTGGAGTGATTACAAAGTTATTCCAAATAGTAATTACTATTTGAAGAAATTTCACATCGAAGTCATCTATAAAAAAAATTCAGGGGTTGTATATGTCTTTGAGTTTTACAAGGATACAGTTGACTGCATCTTAGGGGCCAAAATATTGTCCTACAGTTTCATTCACATAAGACCGAATAATGATGAAAATGGCATGTGCTTCGAAAGTCTATGTGGTCTCAAAGGCTACAATTCGGGCCTGCTAGTGAAGGCTTTGCCCTTGACCCCATCCTATATCGCAACAAGGAGCACACTCAAGACACTAACTCCGAATCTTATGAGGGGCACTTCCCCTCAATCTTGCTGTGGATTACCACCCCTAGATCCTTGCTCTAGTTTTAAAAAGCAAACACATCCTTTGTACATTTTGTTGTAATTTTTATATAATATATATGTACAT
The DNA here is from genome assembly GCA_007258455.2 of Sequoia sempervirens. NCBI lineage: Eukaryota > Viridiplantae > Streptophyta > Pinopsida > Cupressales > Cupressaceae > Sequoia > Sequoia sempervirens. Next base: position 835,301,015 of record VDFB02271358.1, on the reverse strand, counting down.
TGACAATAAAAACAATGAAGTTTGACATTTGTTAATTTGTGCCTTGATTCTCATATGAAATCTCAATTAAGCCCTAAAATTATTTAATAAGATTCTCTAATGTATATGATGAATGTGTTGTCAATATTATCATATTTGAAATTTTCTATATTTTAAAATTTCCCTTTTTAGAGTCGTTCCCTAATAAATGGCCTCCGAAAAAATTGTCCCAAAATACATTTCTTACTATTCCTGTCTTGAAATCCTGGTGTAACATAAATATTTATTCTTACTATTCCTGTCTCGAAATCTTGGGGTGTATCATAAATATTTATATAAACAAGAATTAAGGAAACCTAAAACTGAAAATAAATATTTTTTTAATCATAGAATATTGAATTTTTGTTAATGCATTTAATTTAAAAGGCATGACATTTTTTACACTATTTGTAGGGGGAACTTTTCTTTAAATTTTTAAGCCATAATAAAAAGGAGGAAACTCCAAACGAAAAACTCATCCAAAAACCTGACCTGTAGGACGCGGGTACACTTCGTGATCCCTGGACACGCCCTCCGCGGTCTTATAACTCAGAGACAAAGCCTGCGGTCCTATGGCTTCGGGCTCCTGAGGCCTGACCACAATGCTATGCACCTTTTCCCCCGATATCCTACACAGCCCCGATATGACCGAGATCTTAGCGGACCAGGGCCCCATTGCCAAAACCACACACTCCCCTGACAAAACCTCTCCATCATCCATCACAACCCCACTCGCAACATTACCGTCACTTAACATCACTTCCTTAACCTCGCCCTTAACCACAGTTACTCCATACTTTTCCACAGCAGTATCTAGAATCGTCCGGGTGAAAAGATAGGGATGCAGCTGAGCTGTCGTCCGAGGTGTCCCAATGGAAGCCGCACGCGTGGCAGGCCCGTCGACCCACTCTGGCAGCTTCACCCCTCGCTTGGGCAGCGCCGCTTCCTGGATTGTCAGGGCTAGGGTTTCAAGACGACGGAAGGCGTAAGCGGTCGGTCCACTGAGGAGGTCGGCCAGGTGACCGTGGAGGTGGAAGCTGCGGCGGGCGAGGGCGGAGAGCGGACCGTTGTCGCACCAGTCGAGGGCTAAGAAGCCACCAGCCTTGCCAGAGGCGGCACATGCAGGGGCCGACTTTTCCACCACTGTCACGTGAGCGCCCTTCTGGGCCAGGAAGTAGGCAGTGCAGGCGCCTATTACGCCCGCGCCGCACACTATAATCCTTTTAGGGGTTACGGTGGGGTCTGCAGAGGACGAGGATGATTGCATTGCGATGGGATGAGTTTTATGGCGTCTCAAATTTTTCTTTCTCCGCAGAAGACATGGAACTGGAATTGGTGTGCATCTGCAAATTAATGTTATAGAACTGCCACTGTATTGTACCATAGTATTTTATATTTTCTTTTTCTTTTACTTTTATAGATTGTGAGATGACGACTTGGAGGGGATAAAGTGGTGTTTGTTCCATTGGGCAGTTTCCAGTGAGCAGCTAAATGGTTGGTTACTTCTGATGATGGGTTTGTGTTAATTTGGATTATGTTTAATTTGTGTTGTATCTTTAATAGTGTAGATTTTTAAGTATACATTTTATTTTGTATATTATAATTTTTATAAATTAATATAGAAGTTTATTTCTTTAAATTGTTAAATTAATAGTTAGTGTGTATATATATATATATATATGAAGAAAATATGAATAATTAATTAATCAAATTATCACTTCTTGTTTTGTTCTTTATTTTTTTGTCTTAGAAGTTGTGTGGTGTGAATTATTAAATAAGAATTACAGGGTTTTGAATTTGTTCATTTGGGTAGGAGAAAATCTAAAAAAGTTACAAATGAGTTGAGTAAAAAAAAATGTAAGAATTTTTTAAATGCATTTGTGATTTATTTGAGAGAAAATGTTAACAAACACATAGTCAAGGATTTCCATGCATGGTGGTTAGGTGTAGAATATCTATGTGAGATCAATAATCTACTCCTTTGTATGCCACTACACTACCATGTGTCACATTATACTCCTCTTAAGAAAGACATTCTTGGCTATTATCTTATTGAGTTGGCAATCTCATTTGTAGACTAACAATCTAGAAGAAACATGTGGGAGGTAGGTTAAGCTTGCTTTTGCTTGAACTTATGTTCTTTCTTATTAAATCATTTTAGAATTCCGAATTAGTTTATGGTTGGAAGTTTGCAAGGTTGAAGAGCAAGATGGGGAATTATACTAGATGGAAGATGGAAATGCAAGGATCCATTAGATATATGTGTTTAAAGCTATTTTCATGGTGGTGCATGGCTTGAATATGCAAGTTTTGTAAGTTGAGGGTTTTTACCATTGATATATAAGGCATGTGCTTCAAATTGGATGGTAATAGATTTTTTTGAGTTTAGGTCTTCTATTGCATAAAAAAAAATGGACATCCATACATTTTCTTCAGAGTGTTATTATTGCACACACCCAAAATTGTCTATATATTATGTTGTAATCCTAAATTTTATGTTGGCGCCAAATCTTAAATCTAGGCTTTCTCATAATTTGTACTACATGAAGTCTAAATTATAAAGTATTAGGGGTTGTTTTGATTTATGGGAGTCCCCAATCTATCTATCCTAACTCGTTTTAGAGAGGGAAACATGTTCTAGTAATAGATTTCCTAAGAGGAAAATTCAAGGAATTTATTGAATCTATTTCAAAAAATTATTGTTGTTGAAATTTTAATTGCTTAAGATAATTGATTATATATATGCCTCAAATGGCACTCAACTTACTTCTAACAACAGGGTTATAATAGAGGTAATACTTAAGAAGAAGGAACTATTGATGAGGAGACATGACAATTAGAATGAAAAATACATTAGTTTCTACATATTTTAAGTTTGATTAAGGTAATTGATTATATATGCCTTAAATGGCACTCCATTTACTTCCAACAAGAGGGTTGCAAGAGAGGAAATATTTAACAAGGAGGAACTATTGATGATATATGTCTCAAATGGCACTCCACTTACTTCTAATAAGAGGCTTATAATAGAGGAAATACTTAACAAGAAGGAACTATTGATGAGGAGACACATGACAATTAGAATAAAGAAAAGAATCAATTTCTACATATTTTAAGTTTGATGTATATATTTGTTGGAATTGATTGTCATTGATGTCAAAAGAGTATGAGAGATTGTTAGAATATTATCATTGGTGTCAAAGGTGAGAAGAGAACTTTGTCAATAAAAGAAATCAAATACGATAGACAAAAGTCAAAGGCCACTAATCGATATTCAAAGACCGAGTAAAATCAAATTGAGAAGAGTGGATAAAAGATGAAGTGTGTGAGTGGAGCAACAAAAGGTATATCAATAATGAAATGAATCACATACCAATAACAAAGTAAATCGAGTTCAATAAAGGATTGAATCAAATATCAATAAGCGAATGAATAGAAGATATATTATGAAGTGCTTCTTACATGATAAAGAAATTAATTAAATAAATAAACATTAGTTTTAACCAAAAGTCACAAGGGTACGGTGAAGGGTTGTGTCTCATGATGAGACAAGATATATAAGAGAAGTCATTCCATGAGATGTCATGTGTGGGAAAGTTTTATCATTCAAGAGTGAGTGAGGAATTAAAAAAGAAGACTCTATCATTCAAATAAGAAGTGTATGGAATTAGAATATGTAGCATGAAGTAAATAAGAGGAATATAGAAGAATGAAGTGAATGAATATTATTAATTGAAGATCTAGTTAAGAATAGTCAAGAGATTTGATGAAGAGCTATGACCGTTGAAGAATAAGAAAATAATAGAAGATCATTCAAGGGCAACCATTAAGGAGAAATAAAAAGGAGAAAGAAAAAGTATTAAAAGGCAATAATTAGTCTTAACAAAAAGACATATCCTTTTAAAGAGTTATTTCTTTTCAAAGATATGCAACTCTTCATTGAGATGTAAAGATATAAATAAATTTGTATAAAATAGAAAGGAAGATCTATTAGTCAAAAAAGAAGTGTGTGGAGGATAACAATATATATTATTATGGATGTGTGAAAAGGCCCAGCAATCAAGTATGAAAATGCAGGAATTATTATTTAAGAGGAGTCGTGACTATTTGAAGGCTCATTATCTTTGAAAGGATGTATATCTTCATAGAAATATGAAGATATTAAAGGGAATAAGAAATGTGTGAGAAATGTGGAATAAAAGTAATATATCATACAAGTGGATTTGTGAAGAAGTAAAGTGTGCAGCAGAATAAAATAAAAATAGCATATCCACACCTATAAATGTGCTTATGAAAAGATAAGAAGAATATCATAGTAAGAAATATGAATGTTGATTTGAAAGGATTTTATAGCAATTTTTTGTGAAGATTCATGTAGAGATAAAAGAGAAATTTATGTGAAAATAGAAGAGGGTTTATGGCAATCTATAGAGAAGAGTCTAAGTAGAGTTAGAGAGAAGAACTTATTGATTTGAATGTGATTGTTCATCATCCATTGAAGAGGACATTCACAATAAGATAGTGATTTCATTGCATAGAAGGTTGGTGCCTTAACAAGAGATTGGTGTCTCTTATTAGGTTGGTGCTCAATTGTGGGGATTGGTGTCTTCATTGGGTTGGTGTTCACAAATTGTCTAAGAGCGATTGGTGTCTCTTGTAGGTCAATGCCTACAAATATTATAAAAGAGATTTATACAAAAGTAATATTTGTCACGCTTTTCTCTTGTAAGGGTTTCCACATAAATCATGTGCTCTTCTTGTATTGCATAATTGTTAAATATTATAATATGAATCATATTGTGCAATTGATATTATTGTGGTTGTTATTTTGAAAAGGTAAAATATTGTTTTATACTGATTCACCCCCCTCAATATAATTGTGTGCTCCTCAATATTCATGGTATCATACATAAAATATTTATTTATTCAAAAAACTTTATAGGTATTGAAGACATTATCATTACTAATCTATTAATTTGATATTAAAAATGTAGAGAATCAATATGATCTTTGTAGTGAGCATGAGTTGCATGTTTATAATTGGGCTTCATAGCATTATATTTAATCTTTGTGTATAGGTTTTGACAAGAATATATTTTACTATAGAAGAATATGAAAAGGAGTCTTGTATGGCCAATTAGTAGATTCCTTGGTCTTCTAATGGGCATTTGAAAGCAAGCATGACAAAAGTGAGAAAATTTTCTCATCAAACATGCTTATGTAAATTGTATGAAGGTCGTTATCTAAGCTCCAAATTGCTTAATGGATAGAATTATATTTTTGGCTAGAATAACCTTTTTGAATAGGGACCTTACTATTATGGAAGTCAAAACCTTGAAATAATATTATCACTGATTTAATATTGGTTCTTTTGTCTTCTAAAGTAGTAAGGTCCCACACTATATTATGGAAGTCCCATACTTTGTTTTTTTTTAATTAAACATAGTTTTGGCTTCCAAAATTCTTTTGTAATTTTATTGTTATCATATTCATATAGTTCCTAAATGGCATGTTTCATTCATTTGACAAGTAATGTAAACTTAAACCTATAGTTCAACATATTATGAGTCCTAAATGAGTATGAAAGGATACATGATGTTTCAAAGTGGTTCAAAAATAAAATTATGCACATTGTTTGTCTGTGGATTGTTTAGAATAATATAGTTAAAATTTAAAGTAATATTTGACAAGTTTTATCATATTGTTCATCTAAATTCAAGAGTAAAAGATAAAATTAAAGTTTTTGGGAAAACATGTTGTTATGTCTTTATAAATTATTGTCATTTCACTCTTGAGGTTAGATAATATATGACAAAAGTGAAAATAATTACAATTTTCCACAAATTGGTGATGTATCCCCACATGCTTTTGCTCCCATTCCTCTACTCTTAGGTCAACCTAGAAGGGCTTTTCTATTTTTCTTTGAAGTTTTGGTGATTGATATTAATTGGTGGAATTAGATGTAATTCTATCTAATATAACTTTAGAGGGGATTATTAGAAGACCTCAGTATGAATTGCTAATTTGTGAAAGACATGTGACTTGTTATATTCTCAAATGGGGTGCTTTGATTCTACAAATATTTTCAATTGACTTTCTATTATTTAGAATTTTTTCCTCAATACGAATCAATTTGTGGATTGTCTTCATTGTTGAATTTTAATTGAGTTCCTAGTATCCTAAATATAATTTTCAGTGAACTTTCTATCTCAATCCCTTTTGATGCTTCTATGCTACCTATATTACAAGGATATTCAAAAAATATGTTTACAATATCATTTATTTATGCATTGTGTATAAAAGAGGGAATATTCCTAGCTTGGTTAGTCTATTCATGGCTTCAAGGATTCTATCATGTTGCTTGATTTTTATTGGGTTGTGAATAAAATCAATAGAGGTGAACTCTCCTTTATTCCATAATACCAAATGGGGCATTAAGTTTCATGTGTTTTAATGAACTTTGTTTGCTCAACAGTTATCTCAAGCATTTATATAATTTTATTTCTTTGTTTTTCTATAAAATGTATTATATTGCTATTGTATATGATTTATTTTTTCTAAGATAGATTGCTAAAGTATCATTACATAAAGTTTTGTATGTTTTTGAATTTGATAATACTATCTTAAGTTAACATGCATAGTTTGGAAGTCAAATACAACATACTTAGGTAGTAGGATTTCCACCAGAATATCATTTTAAATCTTAAGTTATTGTTATTTTTAGAGTTGATTTATAATGTATATATTAAAATCCAAGCCAATATTACATAAATATGTCGATGAAAATGTATCATTGGTGACCTAGTTTGCTAGACTAGACATTGAACATATATATGACCATAATGTGTTAGAGGACAATCCTAGGTGTATTTTTCTTATAATGCCTAAGATGATTAATTTTTAACTATTATAAAAAAATTAAAAAAAAAAACCCTCCTCATGATATGTTATTCAAATTATGAGTTATTTGTTTGTGTATTTTCCTATATCGTGTTGTTGAGGTGCCATGAAAAGTCATATGCAAGCAAAATAAAACTTAGATAATTTCATAGACTAATAGAGAAACATATCTTTTCTCAAAAATCACCATACATTGCATGTTGGAAAATGGAAATATGAATTTGAGGATCAGGGACTATGAAAGAATGCAAGACTGACTGTAGGACTCATCCATCATTGTTACTCATTTGTGCAAGAAAGGTGGGACAACTTAACCCCTAAGTTGCAGGAAAAAGAGCCCCACTTTGTTTATAATTTTGTATGCATGTTTGACAAAACACACAGGTACATGGATGTTGCCAAAGAAAAAGGACTTAAATGGATACCACTCACCTTCCAGCCACCAATGCTTCTCTACCCAGTGCCACATTGGACAGGGGAAAAGAATGAGGAAGGTGAGGAAGTTGAGGATACTAGAATGGCTAGACTCACGTGCTATAGAGGATTTTATTTGAAATAGATCAATGGAATGAATAATGTTACAAATCTCGGGGAGATCACTTTGCATTACAACCTCCAGCCCTAGTTGATTTGTTTGAGGACAAACAAATGGGTAGTTGGGGGGAATGATGAGTCTAGTTATTATTTAGTTGTTCAATGTTTTTATGCATACTCAAACATTTCCAGACACATATCTCATACATATTCCTAAATTTTACTATCTTTTATGCCCATTATGCAAACTTGAACCTGATTTGAAGTATATGGAGATATGGTTGTAATGTGATAGTTATTGTATAAAATATGTGGATATGTATGAATTACAATGAATATATATGCTTAGGCTATGGTTATTAGTACTGTGTAGATATTGTATGAACTAACTCTTTGCAGCCAAGGAGCCAAAGGAGGTGGATTGTAGCCTGCAACAACTATGAGGTGTAGCCCATAGCAACTAGGAGGCACAGCCCATAGCCAAAGGAGTTTCCAAACTGCGATGCAGGGGAGGTTCCAGAATAAGCTGAGCGCAACAAATGCAGAAAAGGAGGCACTTATTGAGGATGATTGTGCATCATCATGGCATTTAATAAAGAATCTGAAGGAGAAGAACTCTATTATAGTTGAGAGTCTGACGTGACTGTTTCAATACTCTACGTTCCAGTTCTTGTTGCATCAAAGTTACAGTTCCTTTTAAACTCTTCTTCATTTTTCAGTTGTAGTTTAGTTGATCGGACTTTATCACACTCCATTATGTAGAGAGTGATAATTTATAATTTCAATTTAGAGTCCTTATTTTAATAAACTCCCCCATGCCTATATGTATGGTTTGGTGGTTGAGGCGTTAGTGAAATTGGTTAATTATTCAATAGCAAATATAGCAATAAGACACTTTCAATTAAGTTATTGTTTTACACAAACAATGTTCATGATCTTGTGAATAAGATATTTCAACAAAATCTTAGATTGTGATATTCTAAGTTATACAATGAATGGATTCTCATTATTGTCATGATTACATTAATCTGAGGAGCTAGATTTGGGTTAAACCTGTGGAGACAATCACTTGAGCAAGGGCCACTCAATGTAACTTTTCCCCACTTTATTTTTTGTACATTTATTTCTATTATAGTAATTACTTCATGAATGCATGTTGTCTTAATTAAATTCCTTATGTTATGAATGAATCTATGAACAAATCGTGTCTTACATTCATACTTTAATTTGTTTCAATCTGTTGTACTCTGGAGTGTAGGTGTAATTAACAATACTAGTTAATTCTAGGATTTATTTCTTGACAATGAACTAATCACAATCTTTCATTGTAGGTACTCGTAGCAATAGTGTCAGCATTACTTCTTTTACTGCTATGCAATTTATGATTTCTTAGAATGCGCAAACACCTATGCTAGGATGATATAGGTAGTCTTGAGTCTTTAGTCTTTGGAAGCACATAGAATGCCAACACCATCACAAGCTTATGATTAGCCTGGTTGATAATTTAATGGTCTTTCCAAGGGTTTAGTGGACTGTTCAGTTAGGTTTTCTTCTAAATTGTGTCTAACACCAAATCTATTAGACATTAATAGGGACTCTACATATCATTAAAACATCATCTTAAAAATATTGCATCAACATCACAGAACATAAAGGACAAGCAAACATTTGCTAGACGAGTCTTTTGATTAGTACTAAATCATTGAATCAATCAACAAATAAATTATAGTAGTTTTTGAAAACTTTTTCAAATAACAAAGTAGAATAAAATGCACATAATTTAAAGCCATCATCAACTTGCATGAGAAGGCCATTCTGACAAAATATCCTGCAAATTTAAACTGAACAGTTTACTCAAATATAAATGACAAAAGGAAGATTATAACCCTTCTACAATTGGAAAAGATCCATCATCCGAGCAACAATTACATGTGGTTAAAAAGGTTTATTTCTGTACAACAAAGAACTCAAGATTTACATTTATTTCTTTTTCATGAATAAAAAATAGACTATACAAAACTACGAAAGGTACAACAACATGCATTTTTGGGTTAGTCGCAGGAAGAATATTTGTGGCTTAAACTCTATGAGAGGAACACGCGGTGCACTGATTTGAAGATCAACCACTATACTATTGGAAACTGAGAGCTGGACTGCACAAGCAATGTATAAGAGCTAAAAGACAGAAATCTTCTTGAATGCTCTCCTGAATCTAACAGGATCGAAGGGCTTTAAATCTACACTTTTTGCTTGTCCATCAATGATAAGTTCAGCCAAAGATTCTCCAGTAGCAGGTGCATTCAGAATGCCCCAGCAGCTATGGCCTGTAGCTACATAAACACCAACCATATCAGGGATCTTACCAATAACTGGTTTGCCATCCTCAGAATAGGGCAAAAAGCAAGCCTGCTCTGCTTGTAGTTCTGCGTTTCCTAAATGACTGGAGACTGTTTGAGCTACCCTTTGTAGCATTCTTATAGATTCCTTACGAGGTAGAATTTGCTGAGGGTCGTCTGGGACTTCTACTTCCTCTGACATGCCACAGATGTATACCTCACCTGTTAAATAAAGTTTCAACACGATATCAGTATTTTTATAAACAATTTAGAATTCACACAAATTAGGCAATTATGTTGCCCGTTCATTCTAACCCAACCCTCATGCGCTCAATCCTAGATTTCAGATCTGGTTGCATTAAATTTAAATTCTGTAAAACAATAAGATAATTTATTGTCATGACAACAATTTATGTCTATTAAATAATAGTAAATGCTTCAGATAACATTATTAGTTCCTGCCAATGGAATTATTGCTCTGAGGCAGTTTTTTAATGGGTGATCAAATCCTGTCGTTTCAACTAATCATTATTCGGTTTTGGCTTGAAAAATTTCAGAGGAATGTTTTAGCTGCTAACTTGTACACTTTTTATTTCAACTATTAGCAAAATGGTTTTTTTTGTTACTCTGTTATTGGTCTGGAATTTCGTCCACAGGTATGCTCATGACTCCGAACACAAAGAAGACGTGATAGACCAAGGTTTCTTTTGCATTTGTTCAGTTTTTCGATTGGCAGTCAACAAAGAATGTGTGTGGACGAATTTTGCTGCAGTAGATCTTATCAACAATTGTCCCTGAACAGAAGTGAGATCTAGATATGCATTTTGTAGAAAGTTGTTATTGGACGGGTCAGTCACTCGAGGGAAGGGTGGGGCGAAGGCTGTGGTTGATAAGCACTATTGTTAAGAGACCCACTATTTTGTCTTCAGTCAAGGTACGGAATGTTTGCAGAAGGAGGTAATTTTCTAGTGGTTGTGTGATCTATGTTCTTTTTTTCATGGGGAGAGTTTTTAGAGGATTTTGTGAGGGGAGCCCTAAAGCTTCAGTTGAAATGTAATGAAGATATAGCTAGTGTAAAAGTTTGGGACAAGCTCGCATTTTGGCCACAGCATTAGTCACAGAGACGAGCAGTTTCATGATCCAAATAGCAGAGAGGGCTGTACAGGAAGCCCGCCATACTGCTGCTGAGATAGTTGTTGCAGGAGAGAGAAGGCATGTTGCAATCTGGATCAGTTTTTGGAAAACACAACTCCCACGGCTCCCCTGCAGTATTTGCTGAAGGTAATTACTGTAAAATTCTTATTTTCTTATGGATCCAGTTATAGACTTAGTACTTCGACGGATGTGGTGGGAACAAAAGGCAAATTGGTTTGTAGGTCATCTGAAAGTTTATCTACTTGCTTCAATCCAAAGTTTTCAAATGTGTGTTTGGTTTTACTTTTAAAGTAAAATATCCCAGTTTTGTTATATTGTCTAGATTTGCAAGTTCTCTAGTGATCTAGACCCCTCTGCTCGACTTCCAATCTAGTCTTGGCTATAGATATTAATATTAGCAGAATGGCAGCAGAGCAGAGGAATCTGGATCATTGAGTGCTTGACCTAGATGGCAGATTTCTCTCGCAGACCAGGTCTTTTGGGCAATCTGATTTTCTTTATATATTTTGAAGGCCCTTTTATTTTAGTAACAAAAGAAAGATTTGTTTGCTAGTAGTTTAAAGCTCTAAGAATTTCGCTATGCGGCCATTTGTTAAGTAATCAGAACAATGTATTATTTTTGCAGAGAATCTCAAAAGGGTTAAGGGCATTTGAGGCTGAATGTATGCCCTTCTTCACTCTTCACAACCTAATGGTATGAGTGGAGTGCTTATGGTGCTGGAGAACCAATTTTATTGAATGGAAACGACACTGTTATTCATTATTGCGTACCATTATTATCTGCTATTCAGATTTACACCCGGACTTCTAGGCCTACTATCTCAATAAGGTGTTTTGATAAATGAGATCATATATTCTCACACCTATCATATTCTCGGTATTATATTGCAGTGCAAATGGAAAGCAAAATAAAAGTCTTGGTCCATCCTCCTTTGATTAATTTTAGCAAATAGATGTTATATTCTTCTAAAGTTAGAGACTAGACGTATAGCTGGCTATTGAGGGGTAGGGAGGGGTGAGGATAATTTTGAATTTGTGACTAAGATATTATTTACCATTATTATTCCAATATGCCTTTCATTTAGAGTTTTATCAACTTACTGTTGAGGGCAAATGGTGCTGCTTAAATTTTCCATTCCAAGCACTGCAGGGTTAATAAGGACCCTCTTGCAGTGAAATGGTCCCACAGAATATTGTATTTTCAGCTTCCCTTCACTTTACAAACAGTTGTCAATCCAAAAAATATTTGCCTCGCACTATTGCTCCCAGCTGTCACATTTGGCTGCTCCATCCACCTGAACGTCTGGAAGCTTCTTCCTTGGAGTAACTACTTTTTTAATGGGGTGCAAGATTTCATTACATTTCTGAAGGTTGTTACTGTCATGGGGGTGCCAGAGGCATTAAAACTTGGGACAGGTGGAATAATATTGGCACAGGTTGAATTTTTTAACAGCAGCATACTGTATAAGGTGATATTTAAGATGAGTGTTTATATTGAATGTCATTCCCATTTATTTTCTGCCTGCATTAATATCTACATAGTACAGGGTTAAGAGGACATCTGACAAGGAGGATTTGTGCATTCAGAGGTTAAATTTACAGCTTTATGAACAGAATTGGAGTATCATACAAGAAAATGAGAGGCTGAGGAAACAGGCTTTACTTCTCAGCAAGGAGAATCAAAATCTACAGCAGAAGCTGCAAGAGAAGCATAGATATCTGAACAGCAGTTTGGAATCCTCATGAGTTGTTTGGTGGAAGCTTAGGTTTCTTTGTGCTGTTTATCATTATGGAAGAAAGTGAGCTAACGATGTACAATAGATAGTTGCATTGCGGGACAAACTTTAATACTGACTGTACTTAAATTTTCATAAAGGAGTCAGCATGAGAATTATTATAGAACTGTGTGACATCCTGATCATCTTTTGTAGCATTCATACTCTTATTTGACAGCCAAATGCCATCACAATTCTTGGTCAGGGCTTTTATCCTTCAAGTGATTACAAATTTGTTCCAAATAGTAATTACTATTTGAAGAAATTTCACATCGAAGTCATCTATAAAAAAAATTCTGGGGTTACATATGTTTTGAGTTTTACAAGGATACAGTTGACTGCATCTTAGGGCCAAAATGTTGTCCTACAGTTTCATTCAACATAAGACCGAATAATGATTAGTCACACCCGTAGATGTTTTTTGCAACGGATACAAATACTATGAACAGAAAAATACAATGACTGGCAATAGATTGTTGTGTATTCTGACACCACATATAATGAGCATTATGTCTATGGATAATTCTCTGTAAGAAACCCTAGAATTATAGACATTCAGCCAAATTAGGTCAAAATTCAAAATGATTAAGAGAAGCATTAAAGGACTGACGATCAATAGTTTGATCAAGAGAAGCGTTAAAGAACTGACAATCCTAGGAACTAGGAGCTAAGAAAATAAAGTTAGTTGGATACTTGCATGTAGTGTTCGAAAGCCATTGAGTAATTCACCCACTTGCAGGTCAAAATGACTGTTCTAGTCACTTAAACACCTCAAGCGCCTTTAAAAACAGTTATCATATCCAAGTGAACCAAAGTTCTCTGGTCATAACCCAGTCCTTTCCAGTACCTGTGTGCTGATTTGCCAACTTGTCAAAACCGTCCTGCCAACATTTGGCAGGAACTAGGCTGCCATGGAGCTCTTGATATATTAGCGCCCACCTCTTTGTACAAGGTGAGCTATTTTACCAGTTAGATTTCAAAACTCCTCGTGATTTTTTTTATCTTTTACAGAATTATAGAATTATGTTAAACTTAAAATATTACTCGAAAAAATGAAATAGACTATCGTCAAGGAATTTTCATGACAATGTGTGTAATGGAATAATTTGTGAAATTATTTGATGAATGCATAAGATATTCAATCTGATACATTGTCATCCTCAAGCATTTTTTGGAAAAGACGTTAAAAGGGAAAATTGATTCTCTTAATTTGTCTTCCAATTTGAAGTAGCTTCAGCACAAGACACTTCAGTTTCCCTTATGGAAGTCAAAACTTTTCTTCAAAACGTTGTGCCTAGGGTTTGGATTATTTTGCTGCTGTTAGGTTTTTTGTCAATCACTGCCATAGAAGAAGGGATTTCAAATCTGTTTTCCACATATTGCAGACTATCCAGCTGCCACCACATTGGATAAGGTCGCCATATAGCCTGTTTTACCTAACTGCCATCATTTACCAAGGTGTCCATCTGAAACATCATTCCCCGCCAGCATTTGCACATTTATAGGAGGATTTCTACCTGTTGTATAGTTGTACAGTTTATTTAGGGTTTGGTACCTACATTTGGTTTTGTTCATTATTCCTTCTTGCTTATGTTGAAAAATCATCTATTCCCTAAGGTTATCTGATTGGGGACATTATAGATAACTATTAATTCATAGTGTGTGGCAGCAACTACATATATAAGGTGATTATCCATATGAAGAAATCATTGTTAATGTTGATGATATGTGGTATGCTAATGTCATAATATGGTTAAATTATAGTTGTATGTCTCTTGGTATTCCACATGTTGCTTAGACAATTTGACTGTTTGAATTCTCATGTGCATATCTATACGTATCATCTTGTGTGAAGGCGCCAAGGTTGGAAGGTTGGGCTATCTAACAAACATTGGATTGACCATTGTTGGTGTGAAACATTAGAGAGATTGCAGATGGAATAGTTGTAGATTGAGACACTGTTAAATACCTTCTATTGAATTTGACTCCAAATAATATTAGTCTGAAAGCCCCTTGGTGGTGGGTTTTCTCCCAAAAGGATTTCCCATGTAAATCTTTTTGTCTTGTCTAATCTTGTGGATGCACGATGTTTCATTTACTTATGTACATGTCATTAGATAGATTTTGCAAGTGCTATTGACTGTTTTCAAAATGCTTTGCCTTAAATTTCTTTATCCCAGTCTATCAATCATTTACAAGAGGGGTCAAAATCCCCAATATTTGGTATCAAGAGGTAGGTGGTTGTTTGGGTGGTTACCATGTCATTAGGAGTCCAAATCCTAACATGTGTAGTGGTAAACCCTACAACAATTGGTCCATTGTTCATGTATAACTACACACAAAAGAAAACATTGAAGGATTTTGTCTAATGGGTTGGTCTATTTATATAACACAAGAATTAAGGAAACTTAAAACTAAAAATAAATATTTTTTAATCATATAATATTGAATTTTTGTTAAATGCATTTAATTTAAAAGACATGACATTTTTTAAAATATTCGTAAGGGGAATTTTTCTGTAAATTTTTAAGCCAGATAAAAAGGAGGAAACTCCAAACGAAAAACTCGTAAGAAAACCTGACCTGTAGGACGTGGGTACACTTCGGGATCCATGGACACTCCCTCCGCGGTCTTATAACTCAGAAACAAAGCCTGCGGTCCTATGGCTTCGGGCACCTGAGGCCTGACCACAATGCTATGCGCCTTAACCCCCGATATCCTACACAACCCCGATATGACCGACATCTTAGCGGACCAGGGCCCCATTGCCAAAACCACACACTCCCCTGACAAAACCTCTCCATCATCCATCACAATCCCACTCGAAACATTACCGTCACTTAACCTCACTTCCTTAACCTCGCCCTTAACCACAGTTACTCCATACTTCTCCACAGCAGTATCTAGAATCGTCCGGGTGAAAAGATAGGGATGCAGTTGAGCTGTCGTCCGAGGTGTCCCAATGGAAGCCGCTCGAGTTGCAGGCCCGTCCACCCACTCTGGCGGCTTCACCCCTCGCTCGGGCGGTACCCCTTCCTGTATTGTCAGGGCTAGAGTTTCAAGACGGCGGAAGGCGTAAGCAGTCGGTCCACTGAGGAGGTCGGCCAGCTGACCGTGGAGTTGGAAGCTGCGGCGGGCGAGGGCGGAGAGCGCACCGCTGTGGCACCAGTCGAGGGCTAAGAAGCCACCAGCCTTGCCAGAGGCGGCACAGGCGGGAGCCGACTTTTCCACCACGGTCACCTGAGCGCCCTTCTGGGCCAGGAAGTAGGCAGTGCAGGCGCCTATTACGCCCGCGCCGCACACTATTACCTTTTTAGGGGTTACGGTGGGGTCGGCAGAGGATGAGGATGATGATGATTGCATTGTGATGGGATGAGTTTTATGATGTATCAATTTTTTCTTTCTCCGCAGCAGACATGGGATTGGAATTGGTGTGCATCTGCAAACTAGTGTTATCGAACTGCCACTGGATTGTATCATGGTATTTTGTTTTTTCTTTTTTTTCTTTTATAGCTTGTGAGATAATGATTTGGAGAGGCGAAAGTGGTATTTGTTCCTGTGGGCAGGTAGGAGAGTGCCATCAACATATTTTTTAATAGTTGGGTACCTTATGTTGATGGGTTTTTGTCATTTATTTTTTTTTTATTCAAGGGTAAACGCTTTTGACCAGAGCTATGAACTGGATACAACCATTCAACAATACCACCTCAACGGGGTTTGAACCCTGGTGACAAGAACAACAATGCCACCGATAAACCATCACACCATGCCAATACAGGCTTTTTGTCATTTATTTGGATTATGTTTAATTTGTGATTTTTTTTAATAGTGTGGATTTTTAGGGATACATTTTATTTTGTATATTATATTTTTAATAAATTAATATAGAAATGTATTTTTTTAGTTCTTTAATTGCTAAATTAATAGTACATGTATATTTACAATGTAAAAATATAATTAATTAATCAAATTATTAATTTTTATAAAGATTATTGTCTTTTCAACTTTATTTTCTTGTCTTAGAAGTTGTGTGGTGTGAATTATCAAACAAGAATTATAAGGTTTGTGAAAATTGTAGATTTTATAAAAATAAATCGGGTTTTGAATTTTTTCATTTTTGTAGGAGAAATCTAGAATAAAAACAAATTGGGTTTTGAATTTTCCCATTTGTGTCGGAGAAATCTAGAAAAATTATAAGTGAGTTGAGTTTATCTTTAGACTCTTGAGAGAAAATGTTAACAAACACAAGGATTTCCATGCATGGTGGTTAGATGTGAAAGACCTGTGTGAGATCAATTGTCTACACCTTTGTATGTCACTACACTACCATGTGTCATACTCATACTCTCCATCTTAAGAAAGACATTCTTGGCTATTGTCTTAGTGAGCGTTGGCAATCTCATTTGTAGACTAACAATCTAGAAGAAACATGTAGAAGGTAGGTTAAGCTTGCTTTTACTTGATTCTATGATCTGTCTTATTAAATCATTTTAGAATTTTGGATTAGTTTAAGGTTGTAAGCTTGCAAGGTTGAAGAGCAAGATAGGGAATTACAGTAGATGGAAGATGGACATGCAAGGATTCATTAGATGTGTGTGTTTGAAGCTATTTTCATGGTGGTACATGGCTTGAATATGTAGGTTTTGGAAGTTGAAGGTTTTTACCTTTGATATGCAAGACATGTGCTTCAAATTTAGGATGGTAATAGATTTTTTTTAGTTTAGGTTTTCTATTACATAAAAAATTAGACATCCATACATTTTCTTCACAGTGTTATTATTGTACACACCCAAAATTGTCTATATTATGTTGTAATCCCAAATTTTATGTTGGCTCCAAATCTTAAATCTAGGTTTTCTCGTAGTTTGCACTACATGAAGTCTAAATTATAAAGTAATAGGGGTTGTTTTGATTTATGGGAGTCCCCAATCTATCTATCCTAACCCATTTCAAAGAGGGAAACATGTTCTAGTAATAGATTTCCTAAGAGGCAAATTCAAGGATTTTATTGAGCCTATTTCAAAAAAAATGATTGTTGTTGACTTTTTGGATTGCTTAAGGTAATTGAATATATATGTGCCTCAAATTGCACTCCACTTACTTCTAACAAGAGGGTTGCGAGAGAGGAAATATTTAACAAGAAGGAACTATTGATAATAAATGATTATATATATATATATATATATATATATATATATATATATATAATGGCACTCCACTTACCTCTAACAAGAGGGTTATAAGAGAGGAAATACTTGACAAGAAGGAACTGTTGATGAGGAGACATGACAATTAGAATAAAGAGAGCATTAGTTTCTACATATTTTAAGTTTGATGTATATATTTATGGTATCATGTATAAAACATCTATTTCTTCAAAAAGAATTTATAGGTATTGAAGATATTATCTTTACTAATCTATTAAGTTGATATTATGTATAAAAGTGATGATCTTTGTAGTGAGCATGAATCACATGTTTATAATCGAGCTTCCTAGCATTATATATTTAGTCTTCATGTATGGGTTTTGACAAGAATATATTCTACTATAGAAGAATATGAAATGGCATCTACTATGGCCAATTAGTAGATTCCTTAGTCCTCCAATGGGTATTTGAAAGCAAGCATGACAAAAGTGTAAAAGACAAATTTGCTCATCAACCATGCTTATGTGTATTGTATGAAGGTCATTATCTAATCTCCAAGTTGCTCAATGGATGGAATTATATTTTTGGTTGGAATAACCTTTTTGAATAGGGACCTTACTACTCTGGAGTTAGAGTTGATAAAGCTTAGGACTATGAAGTTGATGGTGCTCACTATAAGGCATGGCATGACTCTATCCTGTAATTAATATTAATGAGACCAATGTAGAGGTTATGTCAAGATGAGTAATATGAAGTTTCAAACATCCTAAGGCTCATGATTTGTTGCAACTTCTTTGCTTTGAGCTATGTTTGGATTTTTCTTTGATGTTACCTAAGACAAATTTCTTTTCCTAATCCCATAACATAGGCAACTTATATTGTTTCTATTATTTACATTATTTCCAAATATCAAACTTATTAGAAGTACTAAAGTTGGATGTGCAATGGGAATTCCAAGTGGGTTCTACTTTGGGAATCTTAGTAGATCAACTTTTGTACACATATTACATAATGAAAGTATTATGTGTCTTCTTTTGCTACTCTTAATAATTTTTTCATTAAATGACAACATTATTAATATGAAAGAAACCCAACTGGTTTCTTTAGTTTGGGCATGGAACTATTACCTTTGAATTGAAGGCACATATGTTTTTAAGTTAAAAATTAGATGTTTTAGGGGCATGAACATTTTGTTTCGTGTGAAAGTGTTGAACAACTACATTTTTTCTCTTTGTCCCTAGATCACATGTTTTGTATTGTTTCTTAACAATGTTTTTTTGTAATCAAGGTAAATTTACAAGTCATCTAAATTTCATTCTCATCCAAAACTCATTATAAACTTGTCAAGTTCCAAAACAAAGTGATTGCAAGTGCTAAAATCCTACCACTTTCTTCCAAATATACAACCCCTATTTCCAAACTTATTGTCTTTGTCCAAACCTTAGGGCTCCATAATAGAAAAAAATATCCACTTCAAAGCTAGACTTTGTTCTTAGACCTGTGACCACTAATAAAATAGATAAGAACTAATGTTAAATCAATGACAATATTATTTCAAGTTTTAATTAATAGAATTCAAGGCACAATCCCAATGGTGGAAACAAACATGCAATGTTAAATCATCCAAATTGAATAACAATGCAAAAAGTTCCATAGCCTAAACAAAGAAAGCATTTGTTATTCCCATACTTTGTAAGTTTTTTTAATTAAACATGGTTTCGTGTTACAAATTTTTTAGATTTATTGTTATCATATTCATATAGATCTTAAATGTCAAGTTTCATTGATTTGACAAGTAACATAAAGGTCAATATATAGTTTCAACAACATATTATTGAGTCCTAAATGAGTAAGAAATAATATGTGATGTTTCAACATGGCCTGAAAGTAAAAATATGCATATTGTTTGTCTACAAATTGCTTAGAATAATATAGCTATAATTTAAGATGATACTTGACAAGACTAAGATTTCAATTTTACCAAATTGTTTATCGAAATCCAAGACTAAAAGATAAAAATTAAAATTATGGAAAAATATATTGTTATGTCCTTATAATTTGTTTTCATTGCACTCTTGGGGTTCGATAATATATGATAAAAGTGAGAATGATTAAATTCCACAAATTGGTGATGTATCGACAAATGATTTTGCTCTCATTCCTCTACTCTTAGGTCAACCTAGAAGGGCTTGTCTATTTTTCTTTGATTTTTTTGTGATTGATATTAATTGGTGGAAGTAGACAACTACCTAATATAACTTTAGAGGGGTTTATTTAAAGACCTCAATATGAATTGCTAATTTGTAAGAGATGTGTGACTTGTTAGTCTTCTCATATAGGATGTTTTGATTCTACAAATGTTTTCAACTTACCTTCTATTATTTAGTACATTTTCCTCAGTGGGAATCAATTTGTGGATTGTCTTCGTTACTAAATTTTAGTTGAGTTCCTAGTTTCGTAAATAGATTTTTCTATAGACTATTAATGAACTTGCTATATCAATCCCTTTTGATGCTCCTATGCTAGCTATATTGTGAGGAGATTCAAAAATTATGTTGTTTGCAATATCATTTGCTTATGCATCATGTATAAAGGAAGGAATATTCCTAGCTTGGTTAGTCTATTCATGGCTTCAAGGATTATATCATGTTGTTTGATTTTTAAGAGACATTAGATTTCCACAGTCCACATTCAATGAGAGTGTTTTTTTTGGATTATATTGTGTTAAGTTTGTTTGATTAGAATTCTTTTGCTCAACAATTATCTCAAGCATTTATACATTTTTTATTTCTTTGTGTTTTTCTATAAAACATATTATCTTGCTATTGTATATGATTTATTTTTCTAAGGTAGATTGCTAAAGTACCAATGCATGAAGATTTGTATGTTTGTGAATTTGATAATGCCATCTTAAGTTAACATGCATAGTTTGGAAGCCAAATACAACATACTTAAGTAATAGGGCTTCCACTAGAATATCATTTTTAAGTCTTGAATAATTGTTACTTTAGAATTGATTTGTAATGTCTATATTAAAATCAAATCTGAATTAAGAAAAATATTTTTATGATGCAAGCTAATATTGCATAAATATGTGATATGAATTTAGTTATGAATTCAAGACTACAATATCTAGTGTAAATGAGAACCTATGATATTGTTAATGATGGACAATATAGCAAACTTGTGAATAAGAGTTGTGAGCCTTCAAAGTCCCTAATTTATTCAAACTATCAAAAATATATATATATATAATATGGAATATCAACAATCACCACAACCTTAAGAATTTGAAATGAATAACTAGCTGTGAGAAAAAATAAATAAAACTAAGATTTTAAAAAAATGTGAATTTATTTACCCCAACTTGGTGAGGTCACAATTTTCAGCATGTTGATTGGATTGAGGACTTCTCTACCTCGTTGGAAAGGTATCAAAGAGATCTAATTTCAATCAGTTAAATCAAATGCCTTTGGCTATTCAATTTAAGGACTGACGATGGTTTCAACTCCAAATTTTTCTATGAAGACTTCCAAAAATATAATTTAGTAAAACATAGAAAAATATCAAAAAAATGAGTTTTGATATTTTCCATCTTTTCTTGTACCAATAGCTCCAAAGTGCACCATATCATTCCTCCCCCTTGATATATAATGGGCCCCATTGCATCAATGCTCTACAACAAATGAGGAAAATGTATGGCAATTTGCTCTTTGGTAAACCACTTGCCTTGGTGAGGGAGTTGTCCTACCTGGACCACCTGATAAAGAGTAACCTATGTGTTTCTCAAAAAAAATTCATGGACATCAACAATCTAATCATTCACCATCAAAAATAGTATTTTGAGGATTCAATTTATTAGTCTGAATTTTCTTAGCAACATTCAAAGTATGGAACAAAGGTGGAAAATATGGTTGTAACATTTCAACATTGAAAACATGATAAATGCCCAAAAATGGTGGGATATTGAGTTGAAAAGCATTAGATCACCAATCTATTTTAAAATAGTGTATTACCCATACCAAAGAGGATGAATCTTCTTATGTGGCCCCTGAAGTATTTCCCTCTGAAGATGAAACCATGCTTTGTCACCAACTTGAAAGTGACGAGGTATATGATGTTGGTCATGTTGCTCCTTATACTTTTGATTGGTATGTTGCAATATTTCATGAACTTTCTACTGAACATGATGAATTTTATCAACAAACTTAGAGGATCTATCCATATCCTTCTCCATGTTGTGTTGATGATTCACTTGTCATGGCTACAAGAGCAACATCCAAAGGGGCCAATGGTTGGTATCCCAAGCAAACCTCAAATGGACTGCAATTGTAGCTATATTACACATGTGGGAGACTTCCATCCCATGTTCGAGGATGTTGAGAGTGATACATTTGTAGAGTGTGAATAATCATGTGATTGACCACTTTAGTCTAACCATCTATCTATAGATGGAAAGTAGTGGACTTGGTGAGCTCAGTGTCCATCATAGCCGAAAGTGTAGACCAAAATTTACTAATAAACATGATATCTCTATCAAAGATGATACTATGTGGCGGTCCAAAGTGAACCCAAACATAAGCAAAGAATAACTTGGCAGTATCTTCTATTGACATCCTTTTCTTGCAAGCTACTAGGATGGCCATCTTTGAAAATATGTCTACCACCACATACACACAATCATAGCCACATTTAGTAGTAGGGAGTCCAAACATGAAATCCATAGAAATTGTTGTCAAGGTCTACCTAGAGTAGGAAGAGGCATATATAGTCTTGCCAAAAAAATTACCTTTGGAGTATAACAAGAGTTTTTCCTACCCCAAAGTGTCCAACAACACGAATGTAATGTGCCTCCTATATCATCTTTGGCAATTACTTAATAGGAACACTTATATGACCCACATAACAAAGAAAACTACCTTGTAGATAAAATTTGAGAACTTGCTTACCTACATTTAGTATGTTGTAGATATCAAAAAAATCAAAATCGGTACCATATAGGTTGGGCCAATTTGTTGTTTGATGTCCACAAGAATCTAACACCATAGTAAGTGTAGCAATCAAAGGTCTACTCAAGCAATCTACAACCTTGCTACTACTACCCTTTTTGTGGTGAATGTTAATATGGAATTGTTGCAAGTAGGCTGACCATCTTTGATGTTTATAATTTTATAATTTCCCTTGTGTCTACAAAAATTGTAGAGGTTTGTGATTTGTATGGATAATAGTTTCTTTTCCCAAAATGTAGTGCTTCCATTGCTTGCAGGCCTGCACAATAACATACATCTCCTTGTCATATGTAGGATATCTATGGACTATATTAGAGAATTTTTCGCTGTGATAAGCCACCAGATGACCATTTTGCATGACTAATAGCCCAAGAGCATACTCAGAGGCATTTGTTTCAATCTCAAAAGGTTGTTGTAGATTTGGAAGTGCTAACACTAGTACTGAAAATAACCTTTTCTTGAGTTCCACAAATGCTTTTTGTTGCATGTCTATCCAAACAATTATTTCTTTACCTCCTCCTCTAAGTACTTGGTTCATGGGTCATTCCAAGTGAGAGAACCCAATTACAAATTATTGAAAATATTGTCATTGATGTTAAAGGAAGACTTTTGTGATGAAAAGTTTGTTGATTGAATAAAAGGAATAATAAGAGTTTGACTTAATTTATTCGTGGTTGACCTCCATCTACTTATGGCAGTGCTAGAATTAAAAGGTAGAAATTAAATTAGAATATTAATTAAAGGGGTCGACCCCTTAAGGAAGTGTTATTTCCAATGGATGGTCGACCTCACATTAAATTGATATTTATTAAAGGTGGTTGACTAATGCAGAGCAGGGAAGCAAATTGTTTTCAATCACAATTATGAACCAATTCAAACAATCTTTCAAACCTTACAACCCTATCTTGACATATCTCCACCAACTCACCTAGTCTTCCTTGTAGGTCTCCAAACACTGAAACTAGAGCATGTGTCCACAAATCGTGCTCAAACCCACAAAAAAATTAGGTTTTCAAATACCCCTTATCGTCTTTCAAAACATATCACAAAAAATCTATAGGTCACTTTGGACCAACCCCTTCAAATCTTGACTAGTATGTTGTCCTACAAGGCTAATTAGGCCACTTTTACAAAGCATGTATGAGAAAATCAATGTCGCAATCTTCCAAACCAACTCCAAAGATCTCCTCAAATGTCAAATGGACTGAATCAAACATTTTTTCTCACTAAAAACGTTCCATACATTTCCAACAACAAAATCTCACTTTTGCCCAACCTAGGCTTAATCCAATGAGGGTTTATTGGAAAACCTATTCCCAAACCTTCCCAAACTCTACATCACTTCAAACACCTTACATAAGGTCTACACATGCTTCATAAACCTTCTCCCAACCTCTAGCAATGCAATTTCATCATATGTCATCTCTTAGCCGTCATTTTTGGCTTAAAGACATGCATAATCTTCAACTAGGCCATCACCCCCAAAAGTGCAAATGACCTCCCCTACTCCTTAAACTCCCTATACATGTTTATCTACCCTAGAGCACCCATTCCACCAAGTTACAGGGGAAACTAACTGTGGAATGGGTGAAAAACACATTTTTCCTACCCTCAAACCCTCCAAACAGGGTTTTGAAGCCGCCTACAACAAAATGCCTCCAAATGGCTTCAAACTTGATGAAATTTGACCAGACAAAAACCAAAATATTTTTAACTCCTTTATCTATCAATTACAATTCATTTGGAATCAAAAAAACAATATTTGGTCGTACAATGGCTGAGAACAATAGATTTCATTGAAAAACACAGAAAAATGGAGCTTTCATTTGCTTCCTTTCACCAAAATATTTAACTAACTCCTGAATTCGACCATAAGCATTGTTTATAAGCCTTGAAGATCAAAACTAACCCATATAACCAACCCAAACTAACTTTTTAACTTACATGGCCATTCATCTTCCATTTTGCACTTTCTTTGCAATTTTGCCATCACAACATTTTGTTAATTTTTGCAACCTTTTACATTATTTTCCAAATGAACTCAAATTGATTCAAGACATCAAGAATGGCCTATTATAGCCTTATTACATTACTTTAGAGACTATAAACACCAAAATTCCCTTTATAAAACTATTTACCCAAAAATGACCTTGGTGCTCCTACACCATACAACTGACCTAAAAAAAAAAACTTATGTCCCATAAGGACTATACTACCTTGAACCTTGCTTCTTCATAGCATCTCCTTGAACTTCAAATTCTCCCTTGTCTAGTTGTCCTTTCCATTTGGTCAAGTATTGAAAAATTGCATCATCCTTTATACCTTTGAACTTGCTTTCTCCTTGCCATTGTCTCACGCTTGCAAATTGATCTGTTAGTTGTTTTGAAATAAGTGGGTTTAGTGAATGATTCTCAGGCTAAAAGTTGGAAAATTGAAGGTTTCGTAGACTGTTTAATGACTTTCCAAAGGTATTTGGGGTTGGAAGAGAGTTTAGAGTATAGTTACTTTGCAAATTAGGCCTATTAGGCTTAAGGGGACAACGTTGAAGCATCAATTTGAGGAGGTTATTCCAAAAGAGTTGTATGAGCTTTTGAGACATGTTGTTGAAGGACTTAATGGGTATTAGGAATTCCATTTGGTTTATGGTTTTGTAAAGTTTTTTGCAAGATAAGCACATAATCCTAGGTTTGGATGACAAGTTGAGTTGGTGAAACCTTAGTACTACATCACTGGCCTACTTTGAAAGGTGAATTTAAATATTTAAAATAAAATTTTATGTCAAATCTTGGCCAACCTAATTTTGATAAAGTGCATGATTTGGATATAAATACAAGTTATTTTGAAGGTTAGAAAGTAAGTTCTCCAATGAAAAATCATTCCCTTTAAGAGTATAAATTAAGAGAAGAGAAAATTTAAGAAGAAG
Organism: Sequoia sempervirens; assembly: GCA_007258455.2. NCBI lineage: Eukaryota > Viridiplantae > Streptophyta > Pinopsida > Cupressales > Cupressaceae > Sequoia > Sequoia sempervirens. Next base: position 835,275,218 of record VDFB02271358.1, on the reverse strand, counting down.
AGGAGCATACCTTCAAGGAGATTTATTGCACATTTATAGCAAAATTTCAAGGAGATTTATGGCAAAATTTTAAGGATATTTATAGTAGACTTTTGGAGGTAATTTATAGTAGAATTGGAGTAGACCTAAGAGCATATTTATAGCAGACATTGTTCCTAATTTGGAGCATACCTTTATGGGAGATTATAGGAGATCGTGAACATGATTTAAGGAATATTTATAGCAGATCCTGAAGGTGATTTAAGGTAGATTTATAGTTGATCCTAAAAGTGATTTTAAGGCATATTTATAGAATACTCTTCAAGGTGATTTATATCAGATTTCAAGGAAGATTATTAATTGGTATCAAATTCAATTCCTCAAAGTTAGCCTAACCACTTGAAGGTAGATCTTGGAAGCACACATGGCCGAAGGATTTGGGTTTTCCTTGAATAGGGCACCATTATTTGATGGATCGAATTATAATTTTTAGAGCATAAGGATGGAGACTTGCTTGAATGCTCTAGGATACAATAGTTGGTGATTTTTGAAGTTGGATACACTCCCTCTATAATCCCATTGACAGATCAAGATGAAAAGAAAGCAAGCGATAACAATGTAAAAGCTAAAATTTTGATTTTGTGTGGATTAGCCTAATTGTAGTTTGTGAAGGTTATGCATTGCAAATCAGTTAAGGACATGTGTGACAAGTGTTGGACTAATCGCCAATGTCTCCCTTCATATTTGGGACATGGACTAACTGCCTCCCCTGGTTCCCCTTATCTCTGGCGTTTGTATCAGGCGTTAAAAGGTTGATCTTTTGGCACAACAACAAATGGTTCCAACAAATGGTATCAGATCCAAGTCATCCCTAAGGTGAAAATGAGGGGGGATTGTTGGACTAATCATCAATGTCTCCCTTTTGGATTCAGTACATGGAATAACCGCCTCCCTGGATCCACTTATCTTTAGCATTTGTATCAAGCGTTAAAAGTTCAATCTCTTGGCGCAATGACAAACGAGTTCCAACAAGTTGAAAAATATATATGAAGGAGATGAAAATTTCAAAATGTCCAAGCTTCAAACCACATAAGATAGTTTGAGAGTTTAAAGATGAAGGATGAAGAGGACATCACCACATACTTGCTTCATGTGGATGAAGTCATCAAGACTATTTATGGGCTTGGAGAAAAGGTTTAGGAGGCAATAATCGTGTAAAAGGTTTTAAGATCTCTTCCAATGAGATTTGATGCAAAATTTTCAGCCATCAAGGAAATGAAGGATCTAGATACCTTGAATATGGAAAATTTGCATGGGATCCTTACGACATATGAGATGAGGACGAAGAAAGAGAATCCAAGCACAAGCACAATTTGTAAGAAAATACAAGAAAGGATCCAACAAACATAAAGGTAAGTCTACTCTTAAATGTTTTAATTGTGGTATAATAGGACATTTTTTTTTCTAAATGTCCATAAGTCTTGAAAAGTGAAAGTAGTGAAGAAGAAGAAGAATACTACAAAACGAAAGGAAAGAAACATCATTACAATAAGAAAAAGAGCACATGAGGGAAGCAAGGAAAGAAGAACTTCCAAAGACATAAAATAGTATATATTGAAGAAATAAGTTGTGCATCTGAAGAAAGCAGTGAAAGCTACTTTGATAGTGATCAAGAGATACTCTTTATGGAAATGAAGGTGAAGGAAGATGAAGATAAAATAAAAGAAGAAAGAGATTTTAAATAAGAACACACTTACTATAATGAAGAAGATGATCTTGAGAAAGAACTTGAATTTTCTTATAACAAGATTGAGAAGCTCAAGAAAAGGAATTCCAGACTAAGGTCATGACTTCTAGAAGACAGGGAAACTAAAATGAAATCATCCCAAAGTTTTGAAGAATCAAAAAAGATGATCATGGTTTTGAAGGTTAAAATTGAAGAAGTGGTAAGAGATCAACTGAAGGCAAAGGAATTGGAGTGTGAGAATTTGGAGCTTGAATTTGTTTATCTAAGAAAAGAGCTAGAAAAATAAAACCAAAGCATGAAGCATGAAAAGAGAACCAAAATCCTAGAGGATATTATAAACTCCCAAAGATCACCTTTTATCAAAACAAGTCTTGTTTTTGAGGAAAATCCAAAGATAATCAGAGAAGGTTCGTGCTCCAAGGCCACAAAGTTACCCAAGAAGACAAATAAAGGCAATTCCAAAAGTTATGCAAATATACTCAAAGGATCCATCAATGATGATAGTTCAAAGAAGAAAGAGAGTAATACTACTAAGAAAACCAACATTCCTCACAAAGACAACAATGAAGGATTCAAGGGACCTGATCTGTAAACTCCTTACTATGAATCACTTAACAACTGTTAGATTCACCAGGATACAGATTTAATTTAAGATTAAAACTGACGATGCTTGTGAATTGAGCAAATAAACACATAAAATGCAGGAAAGTAAATAAGCTAACAATATCATGCACCAAGAAAAGAGAGAAAATATTTGATAACAGAGTTCACTAGATTCTGGCTACGTCTCTGGATCCGCAAATATGCGTGATCATTGCCATTATTATGATGCAAACTTCTTTTACACCATGATGGTCTTTCACTGAGTTACAATTTGCTTTAAGGAAGATTGTCACACTTTAGGCTCTTCCCGCTTCCACACTGCAATGACAGGATCTATCTAGCAACATGTTTGTGCCTAACTCCTTTGTCACCTTTACAATGTTATCAAGCAATAAAATTGCAACTCACACTCTCTCAATAAGAGTACATGAATACAATACATGAGGCATCAAGCCTTTACAAACAACTTAAAAGTCATGAAAATTCTCTCAAAGAAAACAATGAGTTTTTATCTCTTCCTATTCTTCTAAAAGACTACTCGTAATTCTCTCAAAAGACACTAAGTTTTTATCTCTTCATTTCCTCATAAGAGACCACTTAGCTCACAAAACTCTCAGAACCTCTAAATAAAAAACTCACACTCCTACCCCACTTTTATACATAATTTTGCATATGGGGTTAAAAACCACCATAATAAATAAAATAACAAATTAACCCCCTCCTTTGGCTTTTATAATTATAAGCCTTACAAAAAACACACTAACCCATTTATAAAAAACAATAACTTCCCCATTTTAAAAATAAAATAATCAACCACCCTTAATAAAACAATTAAGTTGTTTTTCAAACCCTTGTCATATTTCATCTCGGGCTTATTTGGTTTTAAGTTGTTAAGTTGTTTTTTTTTTTTAAATGGAGGGTTATTTCTCCATTTACGGGCTATATTGTTTTGGGTATTTGTTTTTATTCGTTTATTTAATAACCATTTGGGCTTATTCATTTATTAAAGAGGTTAATCTTTTTTTTTTTTAATTTTTATGAGATTTTGTTTTAATCCCACCAAATCCACTAATCCCACCAAATCCTCTTGGGATCCCACAAAATCCGTTCCACCAAATGAATTTTTGTGATATAAAATAAGCCTCCACACTTTATTTTCTCAAAAATAAAGCATGGTACATGATTTTTTTCCACATCACCTGCATTGGCCATATCATCATCCAGTCAACTACCTCGTCAGCATCTAGTCAACTGCCACGTCACATGTTGACATCATCAATTTGACTAAAACTTTGACTGGCTCTATTTTGCTCATACGGACTTCATTTTCGACGAAATGAACGTCGTCGAAATCGTCTCGACAAGCACTTCGATTTGATGTCAATTTTGATGAATTCTAAGACGATCAATTTGTTTCGCCTTCCTGATGGCAATTGGTACCCGATTTGACTGAACCTTTGACCAGCCATAACTCGCACATATGAACTCCATTTTACGTGAAACAAGTTACGTTAGGTTCATCTTCGCGAGCTCTATGAATTGATGTTGGTTTCGAGAGATTTTGAGCTGGTTGAACTTTGAGGTCTTTGAGATCCACCTGGATCATTTCTCCCCATTCAGGAACTTTTGGACCTCCAAAAGGTTCTTTGAGAGAATTTTCATGACTTTTAAGTTGTTTGTAGAGGCTCAATGATGCCTTTACAAAATCACTAAATAAAGACTCACTAATTTTTATCTCTCAAATAACTAACTTATGTTTACTCTCTAAACTGGAACTGAAGAATTTTACAGAAGTGAGTGAGGACAACCAGTGGATAAAAGCTATGAAAGAAGAATTGGATCAAATCAAGAAGAAAAAAACTTGGGAAATTATCCCAAGACCTAAGGATAAAAATGTGAATGGCACAAAGTGGGTATTCAGGAACAAGTTGAATGAAGATGGTCAAGTTGTGGGGAACAAGGCAAGATTAGTATGCAAGGGATACACTTGAGTTGAAGGAATTGATTTCAAAGAAATTTTTTCCCTTGTTGCTTGTATGGAGGATATAAGGATGTTATTAGCATTTTCATGTTTCAAGAATTTCAAAGTCTTTTGAATGGACGTCAAGTCAACTTTTCTTAATGGAAAATCTGGGGAAGAAGTGTATATTGAGCAACCAGAAGGGTTTCTTCTAACAAAGAATGAAAACTATGTATGTAGACTAAAGAAGGCACTTTATGGGCTAAAACAAGCCCCTGAGGCTTGGTACTCAAGGTTAGACAAGTATCTACGACAACATGGATTCACAAAGGGTATTTCCAATAGTAATTTATACATCAAAACTAAAGTTGATCATCAGTTGATTGTTATAGTTTACGTGGATGACATTATTTTTGGAGATAGAAATGATAAGATGTGTCAAGAGTTTGCAATGAACATGCAAAAGGAGCTCAAAATGTCCATGCTTGGTGAGTTGTATTTCTTTCTTAAGTTGAAAATTTCCTAATCAAATAAGGGAATATTCATTTCACAAACCAAGTATACTAAAGAAATGTTGAAGAAGTTTAGGATGGAGGACTACAATCCAGTGAGTACTCCCATGGTCACAGGATGCAAATTAAGCAAGGATGATGAATCTTCAGAGGAAAATCAAACTCTTTATAGGTCCATGATTGAAAGTCTACTATATTTGACAACAAGACCTAACATTATGTAAGTAGTTGGTTCAGTGGCATGGTTTGAAGCTATACCAAGGAAACACATGTGCAAGAAATGAAGAAGATATTCAAGTACTTACAGGGCACTATGAATTTTGGGTTGTGGTACCCAAGAGGTGAATATTTTACCCTCATAGTGTACATGGATGAGAATTGGACCGATAGTATTGATGACAAAAAAAGCACCAATGGAGGAGCATTCTTTCTTTGCCCCAATCTTGTATCATGGCTAAGTAAGAAAAATGAGTCAGTTTCTTTGTCCACAACATAGGCATAATATATTGCAATGAAATCCTTTAGATGAAGCAAACCTTGAAGGACATCAAGGTTGAATATGAGCACCCCATATCCATGTTTTGTGGCAATACAAGTGTGATTAATATATCGAAGAACCCAATTATGCACTCCAAAATGAAGCACATCTCGATCAAATATGATTTCCTAAGAAAGAAAGTGGTTAATTAGCAGGTGAAGTTGGAATATGTTGCTACAAGGGAACAAATTGTGAACATTTACATGAAGCCACTACCAAAAGAAACTTTTGAGTACCTGAGGGAGAAATTGGAAGGATATCACTCTCATCTAGTCACTAAGTTTGTCGATAGAAGCACATGTTTAGTGGGGGCTATTCATTGCCTATTTTAGCCCTAAAAGACCTTTTCCATTGATGTCAAAGGAGGAGGAATAAATTAAGGGAGAGCATGTCTATTAGGGGGAGCATCTCAATCTGGGGGAGAAGTTTGATCCTCTTATGTTTCAAGATTATTCAAGATACAAATAATACCCAAAATAAATTCTTATCTCAACCATAATCAAGTACAAGTGTTAAGGTGTCAAAGGATACTAGTATGTGGTGTGAAATTCATAAAATCTCCCAACATAGCAAAAAATATTGTATAACTACCAAAACATTGATGGTAGAAACCCACAAACTAGAGAAGGAAATTGATTTGTTGCCTACAAACCTTTTTGAGCATAGGGACGATGAACAAATCATTGAGGTGGACCCTTATGCTACAATAGATACCACAAAAAAATTTCCTTGTGAAGATGAGGAACCGGTATCAAAGGAATTGAATCTTATACCAATTAATGAACACACTTATACCGAGAGGGGGGATGAATCAATAGAAAAACAATATTTTACTTTTTATAACTTAATCAATCACAATATTAATACTTTAAAACTTAATCATTGACATCAATAACATGCATACAAGATCTAGCAATTAAGAACACATGAAGAGCACACAATTTACGTGGAAACCCTTGTGGGAGAAATCCATAGCAAAATATTGATTATATATATAGATCTCCTTCTTAGGATCTAAACTACTTCTGTCAAAAAATTCTTTTGTAGGAACCAATCCACTAGAGATACCAATCCCCACTTACAAGATTTATAAGCACCAACCCACTGCAGACACCAATCCCCATAACTGAGCACCAACCCAACAAGAGACACCAATATCTTCTAATGAGAGGCACCAACCTCCCAATCTCTTTAATATGGGGCACCAAACTCAATTACAACAAAGTCTCTATGCATGTCTCAATTGCTACATCTTACATGAATGATATTGCTATGGATAATTAGGGTTTGAAGTAATATTGCTATGCTTGATTAAGTTAAGGAGTAGCATTTTAATCTATACTGATTCACTCCCCTCTCAGTATAACTATGTGTTTCATCAATCAGTATTGGAGCAAGTTCCTTCAGAGTTAGCCTAACCACTTGAAGGTAGATCTTGAAAACACACATGACAAAAGAGCCTAACCACTTGAAGGAAGATCTTGAAAACACACATGACAAAAGGATTTGGATTTTCCTCAAATAAGGCATCACTATTTGATATTAGCTCATCAAATTGTATGAATATCACTATTTGATATTGGTGTTTCAACAATTTGTATGTGTGTGTGTGTTTTATGGGTCATGCCAAGTGAAATAATCCAAGTATAAACCTCCAATAAAAATTGGCCAACCCCAAAAAACTATGAAGTTCTGTAATGTTTATAAGAGAAGGTCAATCTTTGATCACATTTATCTTTGTTGGATCAACATGAACACTTGCACTATCCATGATGTTGTTGGTATGTGGCAACTGATCATGCAAATACTATACACTCTTTATGTATCCTTGTCATAAAACCCTAATTCTAGAAGCTTCCAAAAAGCTTGTTATAAGCGGTTGGGATGTAAGTTGCGGCATGGTATTCGCGAGATTGTAATTTTTTTTGCACTGGATAATAAAATCATTGGATGGCTGAGTTTTTTTGGATGTAGCCCATATTGGGCGAATCACGTTAAAATTTTGTGTTGATCACTTTTATGTTATTCTTTATTGTTATTTTTGGGTTATTTAATCTGCATATAATTGTTAATGTTTATTGCTCCGATCTACCTAAATCCTAACAGATGTGTCCCAAGTATTGAATCCTTTCCATACCAATGAGAATTTATATTTATTATCATGGAGTTTATATTGTTGCAAGGTTGAGAGCACTTGTTCCACATGTTGTAAATGCTCCTCCCATGTCTTGCTAAAGACAAGTATGTTATCTAGTTAGACCACAACAAAAGAATCAATGAATGGTCTGAGAATATCATTCATCATTCTCATAAAAGTGGCATGTGAATTTTTTATTCCAAAAGGCATTACTAACCATTTGAACAACCCCTCCTTTTATTTGAAGACAATCTTCCAAACATATGAGGGGTCAATTGGCACATAGTGGTATCCCAAATTTCAATCAAATTTTGTGAAAAATTTAGCTCCCCTAAGTTGGTCCAAGAGATCATCAATACGAGGGATTGAATACCTATTTTTCATAGTGATCTTGTTCAAATCCCAATAACCAATGTGAAACCACCAAGTTCCATCCTTTTTCCTGGTCAAAACAATTGGACTACCACATGGTGATGCACTTGGTCAAATATGGACCTTTTCAATAAGTTCTTCAATTTGTCGTTTGATCTCATCATTTTCTAAAGTTGATCTCTTGTATAGTGCACCATTGGGTAATGGTGTCTCTGGAATCACATCAATGTAATGTTTGACTTGACAATGCATTGGAACTCTTGTTGGTGAAATGAAGATATTTTGATACCCTACCAAAATCCCATCCATTTTTTTTTTGATGTGTGGTGATAGTTGTTGCTATTGTATGAGTGTTACCTATGATTGGCCTTGTTTCCTTAGGTTGAATCATTAACAATGCAAAATCTCCAGTTTGAGCAATCAAATGCCTACATCATTTTTTAGTAATTAAAGATGCAAATTTTGATGGACATACCTCAAGTATTCAATATTTTTGTTCTCCCAACTTGACAATAACACTACATGGTCTAGACTCATATATTTCATGTATTTTGTACATGTATGGTTTTCCTAACACATCACATGCATCCAATGGTGCAACATCAAAGATTACCTCATTTTTTAATGGTTTAATGGAGTAGGACAATCAACACTATTTGGTTACCTGCATATCTCGTCCCTAACTCACCCAACCCATTGAGTATGGTTGGGGATGAGGTATCATTTTCAAATTCATCCTCTTAACAACCTCAACAAATATAAAATTCTTCTAACTTTTGTTGTCAACTATGGAATGTAAGGCCTTTCCATTCACCCACATTTGTGAATGAAATAGACGTTCCTCACCTTCACAGGGAAATTTTTTGGCAGTAGCTATTATGGCATAAGGGTCTACCTCAATGATTTGTTCATCATCCCTTTTTTCAAAATGGTTTATAAGCAGTGAATCAATTTCCTTCTCCAGTTCCTAGGTCTCTACCATTAATGTTTTGACAATTCTACAATCTTTTGTGTTATATCGAGAGCTTTTATGAATTTCACACCACATACTGTATGCAACCTAAAATGGTCACCTAGACTTTGGGCCCCATTTATTTAATTTGTCAACATCAACTTTCTGAATCAATGATTGTCACATTTTCAAATCAAATTTCTTAATCAATTCATAACTATTTCAAATGTTTCAATTTTCCTGTTTGAATGTTTCATTAATTTTATTTAATCAAAGAAATAAATCCTTTTAATAAATAAAATAATGTTATTTAATTGAAGTTAATATTACTTAAATAAAATGATGCTATTTAATTAAATCTATTTTAATTAAATAACTTTATTTTATTTTATTAATATTCATTTCTAAATTACATAATCTTATTTTTATTTTATTAAAAGAGATATTATCATCTTAAATTAAATTAAATAAATGAAATATCCTCTCAAGAATATCCTGTGATGAAAAAAAGGGAAACAAATCAGTTAAAAGGGAAATAAACTAAAAAATAATTCCAATCAAGATTTGTTTCTATTTTTCTATTTATCCCACATTGCTTCTGAATTTGCCTTCAATTCCACTTTTGCCTATAAAATGAGCCCTCTCATTCTCATTTCAAAAAGAGAGAATCACGAATTTTTACATCAAACCTATGCTACAAATTTGAATTTTATCATTTGAGATTACATTAGTTTGATTATATAAGCATCTTAGTTTTAGAGCATATAGTTTAGTATTACATTTTAGCTTAATCTTCATAATAGATTAATTTGCAAAATAATTTATTTATGGCATTGCATGTAGATTAATTTTTTATTTCAATAAATTAGTTTGGTTTATTGCATTTACATCCATTTAGATTAGTTTTCATTGTTGCATTGCAAGAACAAGATTCATGGAGATTAGCATTCTTGCTTCTCCTCTTTGAATCTCTCGTTCCGAGATTGTATTTGCAGGGGTAACAGGGTTAATCTGAGGGCCACAATATCAATCCCTGCTCTTCTTGGATAGAGAGTTGTGAATCGATTTGCAAGGACTCATTATTGAGTATCCTTGCATGTAAGGATTCACAGAAGTATAACATATTTTCAGTTATAAACATACAAGTATCCTTTGGCACCTTCTTAGAACTTTTACTTGATGATGGTTGAGAGAAGAATTGAACCCTCACACTAACCCTAATTGAACCCTAACCCTAAACCTAACTATAATCATAACCCTAACCCTATCATAATTGTAATTGAACCCTAGTAATCTTAATTGTAAATCTAATTAAGCCCTAATCCTAACTGTAACTCCAACCCTAATTTAACTCTAATCCTAACCCTAATTATAATTTATGTATAACCCTTATTGAATGTTAATTCACCCTAGCCATGAGTGAACCCTAATTGAATCCTAACCCTAGTTGAACCATAACCCTAACCCAAAACCCTAACTAAATCATAACTCTAATTGAACCCTAACCTTAACATTAACCCTTATCTAATTGAACCTTAAACATAACTATAACCATAATTGAACCCTTATTTTTCATCCTGACCCTAATTGAACCCTAATATTAACCCTAACCCCAACCTTATTTGAACCCCAACTCTAACCCTAGCTTCAAGTTTTATCAAAGAAATCTAACCCTAATCGTAACCCAATTTGAATCCTAATTGAACACTTACCCCTATTTAAATCTAACCTTAACCATGATTAAATATTAACCCTAGCCCTTACCCTTATTGGACCCCAAATCCTAACTCTAATGTAACTCTATCCCTATGCCTAATTAAATCCTAACCCTAATCCTAATTTATAACCTTGACTAAACCCAACCCTAATTAAACTATAGTACTAACTTTATACCTTAATTAAACTATAATTATAATTGAATCATAACCCTAAACCTTACCCTAATCGAACTCTAATCGTAGCCCTAACACTAATTAAATATTAGTTGAATCCTAACCCTAATTTAACCCTAAACTTAACCCTATTTGAACCCCAACCCCAACCCTAATTAAATCCTAATCTTAGCCCTTATTGAAACCAAGCCATAACATTAATTAAAGACTAACCCCAATTTAACTCTAACCCTAACACTAATTAAACCCCAACTCTAACTCTAATCCTCATTAAACCTTGATTGAAACCTAACTCTAATCAAAATCTTAACCCTAATCAAATCCTAAATATACTTGAAACCTAACCCTAACCCTAACACTAACAACTACCCTAATTGAACCCTAACCTTGATCATATATGAACCCCAATCTTAACCCTAATAAGGAAAACTTTATTATATTTAACCCTAATTCAATTTTAACCCAGGTTGAACCCTAATTGAAATATAATTGTAACCCTAATTTAATAATAGCCCTAACCTTGACCCCAACCCTATTTTAATCCTAATTGTAATCCTAACCCTAGTTGAACCCTAACCCTAAACTCTAATTGAATCATAACTCTAAACCTTATACTAACCCTTACCCTAATTGAACCCTAACTCTAACTCTAACCCTAACCCTAGTCGTAACCCTAATTACATCCTATAGTGTCAAAAAATGTACTCCTTTACATTTTCACATCACGTTTACATCCCCTTAATTAATTGGACTTAATTAAGCCTTGAATTGGTCTAATCATGTATTCAAAAGCCTAATTAATTTTATTTTTCGAAAGGGGGACCCACATTTAATTAATGCCTACACTTAATTACACATCTTGGAAAATGTGTCCTAGGTTTAGGGCCTAGGACCCATTTGCCCAAGGGTGAATGGGTCCTCCTTAAGTCTTGGATCCCATTTTTTTAATATGTTTTTGGTGACATTTTAATGATTTGAATTCAAAATTGCAAAGGTCAGCTTGTGATGTTTAATTGTCGGGTAATTAAGGAAATACCTATAAATACAAGGTATTTTTATCAATTCAAACCTAACACACTTTATGCAAGCATTACAAGAGTCGAGATTATTCTCAAGAGCATTGGAGAGTAGATTTATTAGTCATTTAAATTGTAGCAATCAATATCCTATCAGATTTCAAGATTTATGTGTGTTCATGCATGTTTTTGAGCTAACATTGTGATGTAGGTTTCAAGTTTCAAGCAAGCATTCAAGCATCAAGATCTATTAATCAGTCAAGCCATTTCATGCAAGATCCAATCCTTGGAGTGATGTGTTAGAACCCAGTCCTCTAAGAGTAGCCATTAAAGGGTTTGGTGAGTTGTAATAAGCTTTGTTCATTCATCAATTCCTTGGTTTTTATCATTATTTCATTATCAAGGTTTAATTACCAAACTAGGGTTTGACCAAGGCAAATCCTTATCCACCAAAAACAAACATTTTTCTCCTCTCTTTGTGTTTGCAATTTTGCAGGTGAAGAAGGATTGAAATTGGATCAAAAGTGCAATTTTGCAAAGTTGTCAAGACAGAAACTCGCCTACAGGTTTTATTTTTGGCTTTACGATAGTCAAACTTGGGGAATCAGAAGCTTAGATCTGGGATATGAGGATTGAAAAAAGAATTTTTAGACCCCTGTATAGAGACCCATTTTCCCCTAGGCGAATGTCCTTCAACAAAGCCTGAAACCCACTTTTGGATCTAGGTAAACACCATCTTAACCTTCTCAAATTTGTTGGTTAATGGTTTTTTTTTTTAGTGTTATCATAATACTTTGTGTTTCAAGTGTTAGATCTCATAAGTTTGATTGTTAATGAACTTTAATTCTTCTCCCAAAACTATTGTTCAGTCATTTATGTCAGAAGGAAGTTAAGGCAACATAGTGTCCAAACCTAGGGTTGACTCACCTTCAGGGTTACAAGTCAATTCTAATCATTTGTGGCATTATCCCTCTTCCTAATGAATATGGAAAAGGTGGATTTGTGATTAGGTGGACACCCCTTTTTCTTTTGGTATAGGTCCCTCATTTCACATCTCATTTTTATGTCTATTAGATCCATCTCCACCCCTTTTCCTTCGTTTCATTTTGGTGAACCTAACATTATACATATTAAGTTCTGATTCAAAGACATTTAAAACCGTAGATCTAGGTTTGAATTAGTGTGTTTTTCATTAGTGTTCTTTGCATTTAGGGTTTAATTTTGCATGTTTGAATCACTTAAATTCATAAAAATTCAAAAAAATTGCATTAAATTTGCATACATCTTGCATTGTAGTTGCATCAAGAGTGTCTTTCAAGCATTTAGATTTAAATTCAATTCAATATTGTATTCCAAAATTTGTCACTTTTTCCACTATTTACACTTGCATTAAGACACCTAAAATTGGAAAAATCAATCACAGAATTCACAACCTGCAACCTGAAACAGAGAACTCAAACATCAAATTAGAAACACAAACTTAAAATTTTCCAACCCTTGTACAAAGACCCATTTTCCCTTGGGTGAACCTATCCTTGTACATGTGCTTTTTCAAATTTTTGGGCATTATTTTGTCTTTGTTTGCTTCATTTCATTCCACTGTCAAATCTATGTCTCATTTTCATAAAATGAAAAATTTTGTACTTTCTTGCATTAAGTTCATTTGGTCAAATTAAGTGCATTATTTGAAATCAAAATTGGAATTAAAAATACATCATTTTTAGGCAATTTGCACCTTAATTGGTCATTTATCAAACCCAAAATCTTGCATTCACATATGTATTTTAACAACTTCATCATGGATATGTGTTTTGGTAAAATATGGGTGTCCTTGATATCTTTGGTAGACATTTCAAGTTGTGTGTTTGGTGATGACCCTAATGCAATTAAGCCTATTCATGAACCTTCACCTCTTAATGAATGTCCCTGTGAAATGGACATCTTGGCCCAAGATGAAGATAGCTTGCAACAACTCATACAAGACCCCTTACACAACCTTGAGAACAATGCATCCTTATATCCATCCATGCAAACACCTCCTATAATCCCAACACTTGATATGTTCAACCTTTTACATCCTGAAATTGAAGCACAAAGCAAACCTCAACCATCAATCATGAATGAACTTGTTAACAAGGACAATAGTGATACTCTTCTTTCTTATGCTCACCGAGTTACTAATACACCCATTAACTTTGAAGAGAGTTATGGTCGAGGCTTTAAGATCTTAAATAAACAAGGATGTGAAATAACAAATGAGCATGAAATCCACAAACTGATAGAATAAATACTGTTTGAGGATACCAAGGGGTTAGGATACCAAGATCCTCCCCTTGCACATCTCCTAAGGGGAAAGGTGTTCTCTTTCATAAGATCATTTCAAAAGACCAATTAATACCTCACAAGGACAATAGGGTCACCTTAGATCCTCCACCTCCACCTCAACAAATTTCCCAATCAAGCAAAAGACAAAGGCCTTACAAACTCGAGAAGTTGCAATTCCCTTGTCCTATGTCAAAAAATGAAAAATCTTTACATACACTTCTTAATCAAGGACTTATAACATTGCCACCTATCGAGGAAAATCCAAAAGGAAAAAGTACAAACATGTCTCATTGTCAATATCATAGAAATCTTGGGAATAGTACTGATGAGTGTCATGCTTGAAAGAGAATTATTAGAGAATTTGAACTGTTTTCACATCAATGTGATTTTATAATTAGCAATTGATCACTTTGCTCCTTGTCATATGATAGTTGTAGGATCATCGCATGCTCACTATTACATGTTTTACATTTAAATACAAATCATTTTCTATATTGCAAGGAGCACATTCTCATCACCTATCTTGGATCATCCTTGACATATACTTGGGGGGGAAGGAGTTAGATAGCCTTGTCTTAGTACAAAACTTATTGTTGCCCCTTTGGCTAGTTGTTGACCTTCTGCATACGATGAATAAGATTGGGATACGAATGACCTGCTATAGGTTGACTCGCATGTGCCATACTAGTCTTTTCTTTGTTTTCTTTTCATGTTCTATGTGATTGCATGTGTGTAATGTGATACCCCGTACTGTGCTGCTTGGCATGTCTTTATATGTTTGTGAGCCTACTTTGGATGACCCTAGTCACTCTATTGGTGCAAGGATGTAAAGGAAGTGAATCTGTTGTGACATTCTTCTATTTATAGCTACATTATTTTATGTCATAACCATTATCTTTTCTCATGTCTTGTGTTTTCATTTTAAGGATGATGCAAAGCGTCAAGACATTTAGGTCTCTTCCATGTTGACCCAAAAGGCTTCTCCTTTGTTTTCACTCTTTGTGTCATTCTTCCTTTGTGCTTGTCGTTCCATGAGTTTTTTGGGGAATGATGACTATTTTGAGCTTGATTATATCGCTGCAGTAAAGACATACATTGACCCCAAATCCATGGATCTGTTATGTGTTATCTTAGTATTGCATATGGGGCAAAACCTCCTTTCCATGACGTAGCCCTACTTGGAAACACATGTTTTACATAAGGCTTTCTGAATAAAGCTCCCATGTATTGGTCTTTATCATTTTTCTACTTTAAAGTGATTTCTCACAGCATGATGTTTAGTAATTTCTTTAAAGTGGGGGGGAATACGCATCGCCGCTCATTGTTTGCATATTCCCTTCAAAGTGTGGTCCTCTTACTTCATGTGATGTGTCTTCTTAGCGGCGACATTGGGTTTGATGTCCTTCAAGATTGTTACCTTTCTTGGCATATGGCATTCCTCTTAGTGGTAATGCTATGGCTTGCATTCCTTAAGGTGCAAATCTCTTATCCCTCGACTAGTCCTCTCTTGGTGACATTAAGCACAATGTTCTCTAAGGTAAGACCTTTCATGAATTAAGCAAAACCCCTTTCACTATCTTATCCTATTGCATTTAAAAATTTGTCATGGCCACCAAGCATAACACAACTTGCTTGATAGAGGTGTCTTTTTGTTTTTCATGAGTGTCTAGCAAAATGCAGCTTGCTAGCCTTGTGACCTTTTTGTGTGGCACTTTATCAAAGTTATTAAGGAGTATAACTTTTGGTATGGTTGATGTATGGGAGCCTGTAGACTTGACATTACTTTCCCATCAACCACGTTTTTGTGGGTACATACCAACCTAGTGTGTGTTTCTCACTTTCTTTGGGCTCACCTAATGGACACTAGATTTCACTAGCCCTTGTGAGTATATTTTGTTTGCATAGTGGACAACGGGTTTTCCTTGTGAATGCATTTTATGGACAACAACACAACCATGGCTAGTCCATCATTTTCTTTCTTTTTGCATTAATTTGACATTGCATGATCGTGCTTCTTGTGTTGTTGCATGCACATGTCTCTTTGTGCCTTTGTTGGTATGGCATGAGATCTTAAATATTGGAGGTTTGATCATCCTCATTGACCTTTGTCATCTTATCTTTCCAACACTTGTACAATTAGACCTCTCTTGACTTATTTGTCTACTTTAGTGTGAGTCTAAGCACAAGTTCTTACTCTCGCTAAAGTGGGGGCTAAATATAATGTTGAAAAATTTACTCCTTTAAATTTTCACATTATGTTTGCATCCCCTTAATTAATTGGAATTAATTAAGCCTTTAATTCGCCCAATTATGCATTCACAAGCCTAATTAATTTCGTTTTCTGAAAGGGGAACCCACATTTAATTAATGCTTACACTTAATTACACATCTTAGAAAATATGTGTTATAGGTTTAGGGACTAGGACCCATTCGCCCAAGGGCGAATGGTTACTCCTTAAGTCTTGGATCCCATTTTTTTAATATGTTTTTGGTGGCATTTTAATGATCTAAATTCAAATTGCAAAGGTTGGCTTGTAATTTTTAATTGTCGGGCAATTAAGGAAACACCTATAAATATAAGGTCTTTTATCAATTCAAATCTAACACACTTTGTACAAGAATTACAAAAACCAAGATTATTATCAAGAGCATTAGAGAGAGAATTTATTAGTCATTTGTTGTAGCAATCAAGATCCTATCATGATGTCAAGATTTATGTGTGTTCATGCATGTTTTTGAGCTAACATTATGATATAGGTTTCAAGTTTCAAGCAAGCATTCAAGCATCAAGATCTATCAAGCAATCAAGCCATTTCATGCAAGATCCGATCCTTGGAGTGATGTGTTAGACTTCGGTCCTCTAAGGGTAGCCATTAAAGGGTTTGGTGAGTTGTAACAAGCTTTGTTCATTCATCAATTCCTCCATTTTTATCATTGTTTCATTATAAAGGTTCAATTAAAAAACTAGGGTTTGACCAAGGCAAACCCTTATCCATCAAAAATAAAAAAATCTCTGCTCTTTGTGTTTGCAAATTTGCAGGCGAAGAAGGATTGAAATTGGATCAAAAGTGCAATTTTGCAAAGTTGTCAAAGTTATCATCGAAGTTGTTAAGACAACAAAACTCACCTATAGGTTTTATTTCCTACTTTTTGACAGTCAAACTTGGGGGAATCAAAAGCTTAGATCTAAGATCTAAGGACTATAAAAATAATTTTCAAACCCCTGTATAGAGACCCATTCATCCCTAGGTGAATATGTCCTTCAGTAGAGCCTAAAACCCACTTTTTGGAGCTAGGTAAACACCATCCTAACCTTCTCATATTTATTGTTTAATGGTTTTTTATGCAAGTGTTATCATAATACTTCATGTTTCAAGTGTTAGATCTCATAAGTTTGATTGTTAATACACTTTTATTTTTTTCCCAAAACTATTGTTCAATCATTTTTGTCATAAGAAAGTTAAGGCAACATAGTTTCCAAACCTAGGGTTGACTCACCTTGAGGGTTGCAAGTCAATTATAATCATTTGTGGCACAATCCCTCTTCCTAATGAACATGAAAAAGGTAGATTTGTGATTAGGTGGACACCCCCTCTTTCTTTTGGTATAGTTCCCTCATTTCACATCTCATTTTTAGGACTCCTATCCATCTCCACCCCTTTTCCTATGTTTCACATCCTAGTCCTAATTGGACCATACCCCTAACCCTAAACCCTAATTAAATCATAACTCTATTCAAATCCTAACCCTACCATTAACCCTTACCCTAAAGGAACCTTATTCCTAACCCTTACCATAACACTAACCCTTATCCTAATTGAACCCTAATCATAAACCTGACTCTAATTGAACCCTATCCCTAACTCTAACACTAACACTCATTCTAATTGAACCCTAATCATAACCCTAACCGTAATTGAACCATAACCTTAATCCCAATCCTAATTGAGCTCCAATGCTAACCCTAATTAAACTCTCATCTTAACCTTGACCCTAACCCTATTCGAATCTTAATTGTAATTGAACACTAACCCTAACCTCAAGTTTTATTATAGAACCCTAATTGAACATTTACTCTTATTGAACTCTAACTCTAATTGTAATTGAACCCTAACCCTTATTGAAAGTGAACCCTAACCCTAATTGAATAGTAATCCTAATTGAACTCTAACCCCAACCCTAATTAATCCCTAACTCTAATCCTAATTGAACCTTGACTGAACCATAATCCTAATTGAGCTTTAACTCTAACTTTGAACTCTAATTAAATCTGAACCTTAATCCTAACCCTAGTTATTGCCCTAATTGAATCCTAACTCTAACCCTTATTTAACCTTAACCCTAACCCTATTTGAACCTGAACCCTAACCCTAGGTGAACACTTACCATAATTAAACTCTAACCCTAACCCTAATTGAACCCTAATCCTAACCATTATTGAACCAAAAGTCTAACTCAATTGAAAACTAACCCTAATTGAACTCTAAGCCTAACTATAACCCTAATCCTATATTGAACCCTAATTAAACCCTAATCCCAACTCTTAAACCTAAGTAAATTGTAACCCTAATTTAACCTTAACTTTGACCCTAACCTTAACCTTAATTTAACCCCAATGCTAACCCTAATTAAATCCTAACCCTTAGTAAACCCTAACCCTAACCCTAATTGAGCCTTAAGAACCTTGAACCTAACCCTATTTGAACCCCAACCCTAACCCCAACCTCTATAATAGAACCCTAATTGTAACCCTAACCCCAATTGAACCCTAAAAGTAACCTAAGTGAACAATAACCCTAATTAAACTATAACCTTTAATTGAACCCTAATTGAATTATAAACCTTAACCTTAATTGAACCCTAACTCTAACCCTATTTAACCCTAACCATAAGTAAAAACTTACCCTAATTAAACTCTAACCCTAACCTTAATCGAACCCTAATCCTAACCATTATTGAATCTAAACCCTAACTCTAATTAAACACTAACCCTAGTTAAACTCTAAGCCTAACTGTAACCCTAATGCTCATTGAACCCTAATTAAACCCTAATATTAACTCATTGAAACCTAAGTAAATTCTAACCCTAATTAAACCTTAAATTTGACCCTAACCCTAACCCTAATTGAACCCTAATGCTAACCCTAATTGAATCATGACCCTTAGTAAATCCTAACCCTAACCCTAATTGAACCCTATCCCTAACCCTATTTGAACCCCAACCCTAACCCTAACCCCAAGCTTTATCATAGAACCCTAATTGTAACCCTAATTGAAGCCTAAAAGTAACATAAGTGAATAGTAATCTTGATTGAATCCTAACCCTAATTAAATCACAACCTTTAATTGAGCCCTAATTGAATTATAACCTTAACCTTAATTGAACCTTAGTTGAACCCTAACTTTGACCTTAATTTAACCCTAATCTTATTTGAACCTTAACCGTAACCCTAGGTGAACACTTATCCTAATTAAACTCTAACCCCAACTCTAATTGGATCCTAATCCTAACCATTATTGAACCCAAACCCTAACTCTAATTGAAAACTAACCATAATTAGACTCAAAGCCTAACTGTAACCCAAATCCTCATTGATCCCTAGTTAAACCCTAATCCTAACTTTGAAACCTAAGTAAATCCTAACTCTAATTAAACCTTAACTCTAACCCTAACCCTAACCGTAGCCCTGGTTGAACCCTAATGCTAACCTTGATTGAATCCTAACCCTTAGTAAACCCTAACCTAACCCTAATTGAACACTATCCCTAACCCTATTTGAACCCCAACCCCAACCCTAACCCCAAGCTTTTATCATAGAGCCCTAATTGCAAACTTAACCTTGATTTAATCCTAAAGGTAACATAAGCGAACAATAATCCTAATTGAACCCTAACCATAATTAAATTGTAATCTTTAATTAAACCTTAATTGAATTGTAACCTTAACCTTAATTGAATCCTAGCTCTAACCCTAATTTAACCCTAACCCTAATTGGGGCCATACCCTAACCTTAACCATTAATGTTAATTGAACCCTAACTCTAACCCTAATTAGGCCCATACCCTAACCTTAACCCTTACCCTAATTGAACCTTAACCCTAACAATAATTGTACCCTAACAATAACCCTACTTGATTCAAATACCTAACCCTAATCGAACCCTAACCATAATCATAATTGAACCCTAACACTAAATTAATCCTACCTTAATTAAAATGTAACTCTAATTGAACCTTGACACTAAATTAATCCTACCTTAATTAATTGTAACCCTAATTGAACCCTAGCCCTAATTGAACTCTAGCCCTAATTGTAACACCAAGCCTATCCTTAACCATAATTGTATCATTGATTAAAATTAGTGTTAATTTTAGAATTATGTTAGTGTTAGAATTTTATATAGATTCATTTGGTTAGGTTAGGATTAAAGTTAGAGTTAGAATTAGAGTTAGTGTTATATATATCTTTAATAAAGTTAACTTAAGGTTATATATGCTAGAGTTATAATTATTGTCAAGGTTAGAAGAGGATTAGAGTTAGGGGGTCTAGGGTGAGAATCAACATTACTATTATAATTTTATAAATATTTTTAAAAGATACACATGCTAGAGTTAGTGTTAATTCTAGGGTTAGGGTAAGAGTTAGAATTAGTGTTAGGGTTAGGGTTAGAATTAGTGTTAGTGTTAGATTTAGGGTTAAAATTAGTGTTAGTTTTAGAATTAAAGTTAGGGGTAGGGTTAGAATTAGTGTTAGTGTTAGAATTAAAGCTAGGGGTAGGGTTAGAATTAGTGTTAGTGTTAAAATTAGTGCTATTATTAAAATTATATATGTAGTTAGTGTTAGTTTCAGAGTTAGGGTTAGGATTAAGGTTAGGGCTTGAGTTTGAATTGGACTTAGAGTTAGGGAAGGCTAGAATTAGTGTTAGTGTTAGGATTAGGATTAAAATTAAAATGAGTGAACATTAGTATTATATAATCATTAATAAATTTAACTCAAGGTTATATATGCTAGAGTTAGAGCTAGTGTTAGTGTTGGAATTAGTGTTAAAATAAGTGTTAGTGTTAGAATTAGGATTAATGTTGTTGTTGGAATTAAGATTAGTGTTAGTCTAGTAATTATTATAAGAGTTAGAATAAGTCTTAGTGGTAGAAATAGTGTTAGTGTTAGAATTATGATTAGTGTTGTTGGAATTAGGATTAGTGTTAATCTAATAATTAGTGAGCATAGAGTTAGTGTTAGTGTTAGTGTTAGTGTTAGTGTTAGAATTAGTAATAAAATTAGTGTTAGCATTACAAATAGTGTTAGTGTTAAAATAAGCGTTAATGTTAGAATTAGTGTTATTGTTAGAATTAATGATGCTTTCTGTAATTTACTTAAATCATATTAGTAATGTTTTGTATAATTTACTATATAATATAATCTATTGTTAATTTATCTTTAAACCAATTGGAAACAAAATTGAGAGTACCTTTAAATTTTAAACCACATGTAATGTAAGGGCTCAAGACAAAAGGATTCTTTTTCTTTATTTTCTTTAGGTCTTATGAAGCATAGAAGTAGAGGATACACAAAAATATGAATCTATGTTCTTCAACTTTTATTAACAAGGATTTCACTTTTATTTTTCTCACTTCAAGTCATAAGAAGCACATAAATAGAGGATGAAGAAATGATGAAATCCCAATTCAGCTGCCAACAATAATTTTTAAATCTATTAAATTTTAAAATAAAAAATTAACATTTAAACTTTAAAAAATTAAAAGGAGAACTAAACAAATTATTTTGATTTTGATTTTACTTTTATTTTCCTTACTTCATTCACATGACATAGAAGCAAAAGATACATAAAAACCAAATGAAAATTAGAAAAAATAGCTATGCCTGAAACATTATAAAATTTACAAATAAATATTTAAAAATAATTTAATAAATAAATTAAAAATCATATATATATATATATTCAACAACCTTAAAACAATATTTTATAATTTCTAAATCATACATATAGTTTACAATTTATATATATAAACAATACATTGAATATCTAAATTATTATTTTTGTCATAATTTCTAAATCATACAAATAATTTACAATTTACATATATAAACAATACATTGAATATCTAAATTGGAAACAAAAAAGTTGTTATATGATCATTGATTTCAAATTTAGCAATGTACATTGAAAATAGGAAATGCAAATGCCAAAATATGAATGCTTATTTCAAAGGCTTGATAAATGCGTTGAATGGTTGATTGATGAAAACTTTCTTTTCCTCTTGCTTTTTCTCTCACTCTTGCTTGTGCTCTCACTCTTGTTCTTGCTCTAATTATTGCTTTCACCTTTCTTAATGCAATGACAAATTACAAAGCATTGATAGTGATTTGGATTGAGGGTGGACTCAATCCACCAAAATACAAATCCTCCTCAAATAAAATCTCACTCTTGTTCTTGCTCTAATTATTGCTTTCACCTTTCTTAATGCAATGACAAATTACAAAGCATTGATAGTGATTTGGATTGAGGTGGACTCAATCCACCAAAATACAAATCCTCCTCCAATAAAATCCATCTCCAATCTTAAAGAAAAGTTATTTATCAAATTCCCTTGAACCATAACCTAACAAGAATGAATGAAGATTTATACCTGTAGACATCCAAATTTGGACACTTAATTTATCCAAATTTATCACTTTTCATCTAAACATCCTCTTATCTGAGTTAATTAAGTAATATTACTATTATTTAATTAATATCTTTAATTCTGCCAAATCCCTAAGGTATTTAATTGTAATTAAATACCTTACCCTCCATAATCCTTTTTTTCATCAAATGAATTAAGTAATATTACTATTATTTAATTAATATCTTTAATTCTGCCAAATCCCTAAGGTATTTAATTAATAATTAAATACCTTACCCTCCTTAATCATTTTTTCATCAAATGAATTATATTTATTTAATTCCTCACATGTCATTTTCATCTAATCCTAATCCATCTCTTAATCTCTTCATTAAGGATGTGCACATGCCTAATCCTTGATTAGGATGTGTCACATCCTCCAACTTTTCCAAGTTGGCTTCTAATCCTCATTAACCCCTAATTATCCTCTAATTACTAATTAGTTAAACCTAATTAGTACCTTAGTCAACTCTCCCCATCCCTAAAGGAATTTTTTAATTCCTTTTTATTCACCCTAGGCTCCTCTCTTCCCCATGTGAATTTTTAATTCACATTTTATTCCTTCTAGAATCCCCTTTTCCCATGCACCTTCTAGAATCTTTGATTTGTCACATCAAGTCACATGTGACAAATTCCCACCTTTTGGGAACCTTGTCTTATCCATTAGATTCTTCCAATCATTGTGAATTTTTAATTCACTTTTATTCTCTCAAAGCTTTCCCTCTCCCCATGTGATCATTGAAAGGTCACATCAAAGTACTTGAAAGGTACTTGTCCTTCCTCCACATCATGTACCTCCCTTCCACATCATCTCACCCTTAGCCATCTCACAATCCACATATCAAGATGTGAGGGCTTGTGAGTCCTCAACTCACCTTAGCCCTTCACCTTGGCCTTGTTGGATAAATCCCGACTATTGAATTCTCTAGAGAATTCAAGATCCTCTATGAATACCCTTTCTTCTAAGGCATTCAAAAAAGAGACTTAGTCATTTTGCAACTAAATGCTGCCATTTTGTGCACTCATCTAGCCATCAACATTCATCCATTTGCATCTACATTCAAACATATAGTCAAGACTTGCATTTATCCATACCAAGAGCCATCAAGGAGCATACAAATCAAATCATATCAAGGGCCAACCAAGGAGTTTCAGCTGCAAGAAGGAAGGTATATCCATTTGTCTTCATTTAACACTTTCCTCTTTGCACTTACAATTTTTTTAGGCTAATCTTGAGGCATTTCTTTATGTTTTTCCATTGCATTTTATTTGCTTAGAAATGGTTAGACATTTTAGGATATCACATTTCTAGCACGCCCGATGGGACCCACAAGCGGGTTCCTATATTTCACGTTTGTTGTTATTATTTTTTTTGCAGGAATATGTTGCAGTGGGGCGACTACGCCCATGATTTTTCTGCAGTGGGGCGACTACACCCCTGATTTTTCTGTAGTGGGGCGACTGTGCCCCTGATTTTCCACAGTGGGGCGACTACGCCCTTGATTTTTCTGTAGTGAGGCGACTATGCCCCCCCTGGGCTGAATTTTTTTTTTTTTTTGGCTAACACTTTTTCTGCAGTGAGGCGACTATGCCCCCTGGGCTGAAAATTTTGTGCTAACACTTTTCTACAGAAGGGCGACTACACCCCCCCTAGGCTGAAATTTGTGTTCTAACACTTTTCTGCAAAAGGGCGATTACACCCCTAATTTTCCGCAGTGGGGCGATTATGCCCCTGATTTTCCGCAGTGGGGCGACTGCGCCCCTAATTTTCTGCAGTGGGGCGACTACGCCCCTGATTTTTTTCACAGTGAGGCGATTACGCCCCTGATTTTCCGCAGTGGGGCGACTATGCCCCTGATTTTCCATAGAAGGGCGACTACGCCCCTGATTTACTGCAGAAGGGCGACTGCGCCCCCAGTCACCGCAAAGCAACACATTTTGGAAGGTAGATTTGTCATTTTGGCTTCAATTTTTTGCTATTTTCTCCCTAACATTGTTCTTTCAAGGATACTGGTGTTTTTGCTATCTTTTTGTAGCATATTCTTGTGAAGTTGATGAAGAAAGCGGGATAGAACATCTAACATTTGCTTGCAGGGCTATCTGTTCGCTCAAACTTTTAAACTATCTTTGTTGTTTGCGTTAATCTAAGAACATAGTTTAATTAGGGGGAGTAATATTCATTGCTTGTTGTGTCTATCTTTTTCTGTTACCCAAATGGAGCATTAGCTTGTTTTCGCTTTCCCCTTGCACTTCGTGTGAGCCTGGGGAGTAGTTGGAAATAATTAGTGCTTTCTTTCTAGTGGGACCTGCTTGGGGATTTCATCACCCCAAGGGACGATTCCAACCACGCGTACCAGCGGGGTATATAAAGGGGGGAGAGCGAAAGTTGTACCCTAATCCAGTCACGTCGTAATTGGCGAAGCGTTGAAGCTAGGGTGATACCTAGATAGACGTGAAGAGTTGGTCCGAGCCCTTCAGTATCTCGCTGGGGTTCCCGACTCACGCTTGTGACGGGCTGGTGTTCATGGTTGTGCCTCACGTACCGAGAGTATATCGAGGACTCCCTAGACACCTTGTGCATCCTAAATTAAGACCTCTTTGGCCATACCCTTAACACTAATTATAGGATTGTGTTTGCTTGAGAGTGTTTTCTTGTGGGAAACAAGTGAAATTTTTGACAAATTGGCCTTATCATTGTCATTTTAAAGTCCTTGCCATAGTCATTTTCATCAAACCAAGTCCTTGATTTTTCCGCAGTGGGGCGACTACGCCCCTGATTTTCTGCAGTGAGGCGACTGCGCCCCTGATTTTTCGCAGTGAGGCGATTACGCCCCTGATTTTCCACAGTGGGGCGATTACGCCCCTGATTTTTCGCAGTGAGGCGATTATGCCCCTGATTTACTGTAGAGGGGCGAATTTGTCCTCCTGAACACCTAAAATCGGCCCATTTGGATCTGTTTAGCCTCTAAACCATCATTTAATCATTCCCAACCATTATCTCATCATCCCAAGCCTCCGTTTCGTCATTCTAAGCCTCCAAAAACCTCCATTTGATCATTTTAAACCCCCATTTTTACCATTCCAAACCTTCACTTAGCCATTCCAACATTCGTTTGACTAAGTAGTCTTTCATCCCTTTCAAATCCTCCTCTCACTCGTTTCAAGTAATATTTCATCCATTCCAAGCATCCATCTCCTCATTCTAAGAGTTGTTTATCCTTTCCAATCAATCGTTTACTCATCTTGAGTATTCATTCATCCATTTTTATCATCCATTCCTCCAATCAAATCATCATCCAAATCCCCTAAACTTCATCTCTAGTTATTATCCAAATTGACCTAAGTGTCTGATCTGATCATCCTCATCAACATTTGCTTAGGATTGTCATCCGTCCTAAGTTAATCATCATCATTGGCCCAATCAATTCACCTTCAATCTCAAGGTCGATTTGGTGCTACAATCATCCATTTATCCTTTAATCCGATCAATCAACATCCTAAGTCACCTAGGGTAATCTCCAAACGGGGTTTTTTTCGATCCCTCTCATCATCCTATCCGATCAGTCAATTGATCTTATCAATCATCAATCAACCTTATCCAATCCAATCCAATCCAATCACATCACCCTTGACCCAATCAATCTACTTCTATCTTCAAGCAGATTCGGTGTTGATCGTCAGAATCAATCCCCTCACATCATCCAATCATCCTAATTTGAGCTTTAGTCCAATCCTGATCTGAGCTTGACCATAATCCTGATTTAAGCTTTAGTCCATTTCCATCCCAAATCGTTGACCCATCCTCTTTATCCTTTCACCATCATGAATCTTTATCCTCCATCAATAGTGGTCAAGGGAAACCCTAATTACGTTGACAACGATAACGAAAGTCTTGTCGATCAAGAAGAATGTGACATAGATTCCCTTGACACTATCATTGCTAGTAAGCTTTCTCCACCCACTTTCCACAATCCAATCACCCCTTCCAGTTATCTTGTTATGCCTTCATCCATGCCTAATCACGCTCCTTATGCTACCTTTGACAAGGGATATCCATCATACTAGTCATATCCATCATATCCTTCATCTACATCATCCTCTTATCCTATTCTGCCATCACAATACCCCTATCTTAATCCCTCGTCCACATCATCCTATCTCAATCCTTCATCGGCATATACCCACTACCCTAATCTTCCATACCAATCTGCTCACCCTAATCATACACTCACACCAACTTATCCTAATCCAACATTCACACCTTCCTAGCCTAATCCAACACCCGGACCAACCTATCTCAATCTGCCACCTCAATCTTCCCATCCTAATCCACCATCCCAATATCCTTACTACAATCCACCACCCATATCCTCATGTCCTAATTCACCATTCCAATACCCCTATCTTAACCCTTCATCTAATCTTAATCCCCTGTCTATTCCTAGTCTTGCATCCAATCCCATTCCCCCATCTAACCCTAGTCCACCAATCCATAATCCTTCATCCACTCCTACCTTGCCATCCAAACCTAGAGTATGAAAGTTCCTCACTCAAGAAGTTCTCCAAGGACTTATAACCAAGAAGACATCTCCCACTCCACACCTTGAAGTTATGGAATCATGCCATCCCAACCCATCATCCACGGTCATCAGAGACAAGACCCTTCTCCACCCAACACCTGTCATTGATGGTACCACCCCTAGCACCACTCAAACCATCGAAACCATCACATCCTCTGAATCAACTGAGCCCCCATCTCCTACCATCACATCCTCTGAATCCATTGAACCCCCATCTCCTACCATCACATCCTTTGAATCCGTTGAACCCCCATCTCCTACCATCACATCCTCTAAATCCACTGAGTCCCCATCCCTTACCATCACATCTCCTAAATCCATTGAACATCCACCTCCTACTCCAAGAGTCATCGAGCCCATCGACGAAGCCCAAATCCAATCCACTAAAATCCATTCTGATGACTGCATCGAATCCTCCATCCTTCCATCTCCCCAACTTGAAGAGTCTCTCCAACACTCTGTCATCCTGCCATCCACACAAGATGAGTCATGCCAAGAGTCTAATCCAAAGCATGTCAACATATCCCCTTCTCTAGATCAAGATCCTACCATCCCATCTAGTCCAACTCAAGATCACAATCCCCCATCCATTCCATCCCATGATCCCCTTGTCATTCAAGCTTCCACCACTCCATCTCCATCTCCATCGCATGAGCCCACTACCACAAATCCAAATCCTATCATATCCCCTAATCCCTCTCCTAATATCACCCATCCAAATGTTGCTATCCCATCATATCCCTCTCATGATGCCCCATCATCGCCTAAAACTGCTATCCCCACACCACTTGCATATCCCCTTGGTACTCTCACATTCTTCCATGGTGGCCTCCTTGCAGAAGAAAAACACAGTGTATTTACCACCCATCATTCTCCACCTAATAATGGACTCGCATCATGTTTTCAAAATAACACAAATCCTATCATGGATCGCATGCTCATGAAAATGAACTATCAAGGAAAAGGTCTAGGCCTTCATGAGCAAGGTATCTTAGAGCCCATCCAAGTCAAAGAACAAATCTGCATGCAAGGTCTTGGACCTATTTCCCAAGACTCACAATCTAAAGATGTTGGTACAACCTATAGACGTCCTCAACGAGCCTCTTCCAAAATAAATATAGGCTCTTTCCATCGCTCCACCAAATCATATGTTGCCATCCCTCCTCCTTTATTGTATCGCCTCAAAACAACCGTCCATATTCCTCCTTCATCTGCTCCATCCATTTTGGGTCCTTACATCCCTCCATCCTCCATCTCCCATCCTTCATCTCCTCCATCCATCTTGGGTCCTTATGTCCCTCCACCCACTCTGTCTATTTTGGGCCCCTATACCCTAAAATCACCTCCTCCATCTTGTCCTATCCATCCTTTCATCCATTCATCACCTATCCATGTCATCCATCATAAACATCCCACTCACATGTCCCATATTCAGGATCAACAAAGGCACATACCTAAACATCCTCCATCTACACATAATCCCCATACTCCTACCTCCATCACTCCACATCATCCATCTCCTCACACCCATCCCATTGCTACTAAAAGCACTTTGGCTGTTAAAGAAAAAATGCATAGATCCAAACATCCACATGAATCTAAGGCTCTCCATGTCCCCTCCAAAAGACATGGTGAAGAGAAGAAAAATATAAATCTAAATCAAATCCATAGGCCACAGAGGCCCACCACCAAAGCAAAGATCAAAACCATGTAGATCCCAAAGAAAAAAGATGCAATGCCATCACATGAAAAATCTGTAAAAACATCCAAAGTCGCTAATTCAAAAGCTAATCATACACCCCTTTCATCTCCTAAGTCTGTTTTGGGTCCCTATGTCCTGAAATTCACCATTCCATCTCCTCCATTATCCCCACATTCTCCATCCCTTAATCCTATTATCTTTTCACATCCACCACCACATGTGCCAATGTTGGTCCTGAACACATCTCCCCATCACATATCCACCCCATCATTCCATCCATACCCTTTGCAGCATCCCATCCATTATCCCATGTATCTCCCCATCAACTCCCTCTAATTCATCCTCTTGCATAATCCATTTATAAGGTTGTACCAACATCCAACCGTCGGTTCGAACATGGGCTCTTAACACCTTGTATGGAACTTGATGCTTAAGTCCTTCATCCACCTCCTTATCACATGTCTTCTAAATCTGCTTATCCACCTCCTTATCCTTATCCATCTCCTTTTGCATGATATTCAAAATTTCAAAAATCTAAAAAAAGTAAAAAAATCCACATAATCCAAAAAAAATCAAAAAAATCAAAAAAATCAAATAGTAAAGAGAAATAATTCGTCTAATGGTGAAAACTTGGCAAACAAGCGCCTTGGATAAATACCATGATGAAAACCTAGCAAACAAGCGTCATGCGTAAATCCCCATCTGCACTTGGGGGCAACTTCTTGATATGCATTCTCTCCATTCGCTATGCTTCCAGCTATGCACCCGTAATCCTCTCCATCCCACCTATCTTCCGCATCCTACCATCATATCCCATTCATCTCCCATCCCTCCATTCTTCTTGTGATCTTGATCGAAAGAGGGGCGCCTATCTATACATGCTTTGGCCACCTCTTGGTATACATTCCCTTCATCCATGCTACAGTTGTATTCCTTGGTCACCCATCCTATCCTCTTCTAGTTATCTCCTTTTCCCATTCACTCGCCTTCCATCCCTCATGCCTCATCATATATGAAATATCTAGAGTGGAGGCATCTGCTTCCTTTGTGATATTATCCTTGGAGACATCATCTATCATAGCATCCCTTCATCTCCCTATCCATCTATCACAACATCCCTTCCATCTCCCCATCCTTATCTTTGTATCCATCTATCCTAACATCCCTTTTATCTCCCAATCTTTATATCCCTATCCATCTATCACAACATCCCTTCCATCTCCCCATCCTTATCTTCATATCCATCAAAACAATCCCTCCCATCCCCCATCCCTATATCTCTATCCATTCTTTCATCTTTATCCTCATCCCATCTCACAATCCCTTGTCATTGGTATCTAGCTATAGGCCTCCCTCCATGCAACCCAATGCCATTTATCTAATCGTCATCACTTCAGCTTCTCTTGCACATCTTTCCAATCCCCTATCACTTTTCATCACTCATCTATCTATCATTTTAATGATTTGGATAACTATCCCATCCCTGAGCTTTATGTGATTGTAATCATCCTATCCAATCCAACCGGTCTATCCTATCTCATCATATCGGTCCCATATTTTTATCCACTTATCCTATCATCATCTTTTATCCATCATTTATCTTTGGTCTTTTGTCGAACTACGTTGCCCCTGCGCTTTCACGTAGGAAAGGTTGATCACTTGATTGATCCACCCCCGGGGCTCCTCTATCATCTAGCGTCAGTCGTTCGGCTCTGTCCGTCCATTCCTTTATCATCTATCATCGGTCGTTCCGCTCTGTCCATCCGCTCCTCTATCATCTAGCGTC
Source organism: Sequoia sempervirens (assembly GCA_007258455.2). Classification (NCBI taxonomy): domain Eukaryota; kingdom Viridiplantae; phylum Streptophyta; class Pinopsida; order Cupressales; family Cupressaceae; genus Sequoia; species Sequoia sempervirens. Next base: position 835,244,432 of record VDFB02271358.1, on the reverse strand, counting down.
AGTCGTTCCGCTTTGTCCGTCCGTTCCTTTATCATCTATCATCGGTCGTTCCGTTCTGTCTGTCTGCTCCTCTATCATCTAGCATCAGTCGTTCCGCTCTGTCCGTCCGCTCCTCTATCATCTAGCATCGGTCTTTCTGCTATGTCCATCCACTCCTTTATCATCTATCATCAGTCTCTGCTTTTGTCTCTCTGGTCCTTGTCATCCGTCATCGGTCTTCATCATTCTCTTTCTACTTTTATCCATGGTCAGTTGTTTGCCTTTTACCGAACTACGAGGGCTCTGCGCTTTCACATAGGCAAGGCTAATCTTTGATCAGCCCCCGAGCCCCTAGGTCTTTAGGGTGTTTCTGTCTCATGTCTTGTCTTCCTTGTGTCGTGTCATCAAGCTATGCCCTTATCTAGCTGGTTCTTAACAAATGAGATCCACTTGTATCATGAGATCCAATCGATTTTGAGCATCCCGCGTCATAACGATCTTTTAGTTTAGTATCTATCATCATCGGTCTCAACATGATGCATCCTTCCTAACATACCTCATCAATCCCATCTATCCCCTTGATCCTATGGCAAAAGACGTTTGAAATTGATTGTGATATTTTGATATTTTTGGATTTTGTTTATCATTTGAGCTCCCTATCATCACTTGTCAAGGCCGCCATGATCCATCATATTATGGTGTGTTTTGATTGGTCAACATAGGGGCATATCTTGATCTTTTTATGTCTATTTGTGTTTTCTTGGTTGTCCCACATAGTACCCACCAAGACCCTTGTGGTCTTGTGTTACGCTGGGGCATCCTCGTGTGCTTGTGGTTATTCCAATACCTGGCCCGACCAAAGTCATACTGATTTTGGGGTGTTGGGATAGCTTTCTTGTCTATTGTGTTTATTTCATGCATTAGACACTATTACGCCTTGGTTCCACATACCCTGGCACTTGGTGTCTTATGCTATAGCAAAAATCAGTGCTTCGAAGATGGCAAATTGCATTAGGATTGCATTTCATTTTCCATTCTATAGTCTTGCATGTATCCCCCCATCCATTCATCCTTCATCCTTATCTCACATCTCTATCCAATCCCCATCCATTCAATCTAGCCCAAATCATATAATCATATCCTTGGTCTTGTTCCCAGTCTTGTTACAAGCCTTGATCCAATCATCCTCATCATCATTCTCATCATTGGGAGGTATTATTCCCTATCCTTTAGTGGTGTTTTGGGATGTATCCTTCCCTCATCAATACCACTCATCGGGATGTATACTTCCCTCTCCTCATTTTGTTTTGGGATCTCTCATTCCCTCATTGACAACACTCCATCCATCATCAACCCCTTTTGGCTTGTACCTTGACTAGGGCAACATCATATTTGTCCTCAAATCTATTTGTGCTTCATCCATTTCCTATCGCTTATCCTCCTATGTTGTCCATCACTTTGCATCATCTTCTTCATCTCGCCTTGCATCATTTCATCCATTTCGAGAGCACACCCATGTTCTCTTGAACCCGCATGTCCTCTCGAGGGGGCATCCTTATCCCTAATCTTCATCTTCACCTCCATCATATTTCTTTCTAGTCATCCGTTTGATGACTGAGGCATCCTTCTCAATCTAACCATCTCCTTCTGGGTTTTATATTTTAATATTCTTTGAAATGATGCTACTTCGTAACACCATCTCAAAGAGGGGCAAAATGTAGACATCCAAATTTGGACACTTAATTTATCCAAATTTATCACTTTTCATCTAAACATCCTCTTATCGGGTTAATTAAGTAATATTACTATTATTTAATTAAGTAATATTACTATTATTTAATTAAGTAATATTACTATTATTTAATTAATATCTTTAATTACGCCAACACCTAAGGTATTTAATTAATAATTAAATAATTAAATACCTTACCCTCCTTAATCCTTTTTCATCAAATGATTAAATAAATGTGACATTTATTTAATTCCTCATATATCTTTTTCATCTAATTCTAATCCATCTCTTAATCTCTTCATTAAGGATGTGCACATGCCTAATCCTTGATTAGGATGTGTCACATCCTCCAACTTTTGCAAGTTGGCTTCTAATCCTCATTAACCCCTAATTATCTCTAATTACTAATTAGTCAAACCTAGTAGTACCTTGGTCAACTCTCCCATCCCCAAAGGAATTTTTAATTCCTTTTTATTCACCCTAAGCTCCTCTCTTCCCCATGTGAATTTTTAATTCACCTTTTATTCCTTCTAGAATCCCTTTTTCCCATGCATCTTCTAGAATCTTTGACTTGTCACATCAAGTCACATGTGACAAATTCCCACCTTTTGGGAACCTTGTCTTATCCACTAGATTCTTCCAATCATTGTGAATTTTAATTCACTTTTATTCTCTCAAAGCTTTCCCTCTCCCCATGTGATCATTGAAAGGTCACATCAAAGTACTTGAAAGGTACTTGTCCTTCCTCCACATCATGTACCTCCCTTCCACATCATCTCACCCTTAGCCATCTCACAATCCACATGTCAAGATGTGAGGGATTGTGAGTCCTCAACTCACCTTAGCCCTTCATCTTGGCCTTGTTGGATAAATCCTGACTATTGAATTCTCTAGAGAATTCAAGATTCTCTATGAATACCGCTTCTTCTAAGGCATTCAAAAAAGAGACTTAGTCATTTTGCAATTAAAAGCTGCCATTTTGTGCACTCATCTAGCCATCAACATTCATCCATTTGCATCTACATTCAAGCATATAGTCAAGAATTGCATTTATCCATATCAAGAGCCATCAAGGAACATACAAATCAAATCATATAAAGGGCCAACCAAAGAGTTTCAGCTGCAAGAAGGAAGGTATATCCATTTGTCTTCATTTAACACTTTCCTCTTTGCACTTACAAATTTTTTAGGCTAATCTTAAGGTGTTTCCTTATGTTTTTCCATTGCATTTTATTTGTTTAGAATAGGTTAGACATTTTGGTATCACAATACCTAACAAGAATGAATTGAGATTTATAACAAGTGCCATTGGTGGCTAGTACTTGCCTTTATAGTATTGTAATTATTGTTTTTTAGATTTGAAAAAAAAAATGCAAGTTTTATTAATGCAAATAAAAATAAATGTAAGTTTTGTTAATTATAGTGTTTTAGTATTGTTAATTAGTTCTTTGCATGATCTAACCCTAATCCTAACTCACACCCTCACTCTAACCCTAATTACGCCAAAAGACGTTATACAGTGAAAGCAATGAAAGAATATTCTCCGTAAAGTTTTTGAAACTGCATTGAAAATGACAGGGGGATGGAAGTCATGTGCTACTTTTTCATTTTTAACAATAAAAATGAATTTTGGAAAAATAAAGTAACCTTATCTAGTGAGGTAGCAACGTGAATGGGAATATAGGCCTTATTTCTGTTGCATGCATATTTGAACGGGAAGAAGGATGTGCGATAGTTATAAAAAACTGTCTTTCAGAAGAATACATGCACCAGGAAAAAATATCTACAGGTCGTGCATTAATAAATCTATTGGTGGATCGAGCTAAGTGTTGCAAATGGTGGAGTTGGAGTAACAATGTGTCAGATTTTATGGGTTTTGATTGTTTTCTGACGAAAAATAGAGGATAATTTAGCCAAGTACAAGAAATTCGAAGGGTTTTGCATAAATTTTCTGTATTAATTGGAAACTGCATTGAATGTATGGTTTTTGCTGCAATTTTCCATTCTTTTTATTTGGCTTTGTATGGAGAATTAGGGGTTTGGGGTCTTCTTTAGTGATGGGTGCAAATGGGTTTTGAGGGTATTGCGAGAGAAGATGTTTTCTTATCAAGTATTCAGGTAAATTTAATGAAACTGCTAAAAATTTCAGAGGATTTTGGTAATTGACGGAATAGGAAGTCTTTCTGAGTTGCAATTGGGTTTTTTAACTTGTGATTCATGGCGGTAGATTGTTTACTATACTATGGTAGATGTCAAGAGGGGAAGCATTTAAAGCTGTGTAGCGTACAATTAATTTTCCTATTATTTTCTTTAAAATAGAAGGAATTTAAAGTTTCTATGTTTCTTGTAGGTAGAATTTGTTTTCCTATTATTCATGTTTAAATTGGGGGAATTCTTTAAGGTTTGTAGGTTTTTGTGGGAGAATTTGTTTTCCTGTTATTTATTTAGATAATTGGAAGAATTTGAAGGTTTTAAAGGAAAAAAAAATTCTATTGTTTATTTAAAAATGTCAATGATCCAATCTCTTGTATCTAAATTGAGATATTTATATCTAATTTTCCTTTCCTTCTTGAACAGGCTGCTAATGTCACAGGTTTGCTACATTTATGGTATTTAACAACACAACGCACAGTAAAAATTGTTTCTCCTTGCTGAGCTTTGGTCTATTCTTGATAGCCACCTCATTCGGTGGATAATTATTTTGGCAGTAGATATACTGGTAAACAGGATTGTTTTTTCTTATCTTGCGTCTGGGAAATTCCCCTAAGCAAGGAATATTTGTTCTTAACAATTGAGGAAGCTTTTCTGTTGACATCTCGTGTAGAATGCATTTCATTAATCTTTGTTCTCAAACTTCTCTAAATGTGGTGAAATGATCAAGAAGGGCCAGAAAATATATGAATAATAGCACTTGGAATTTTCATTCTCATGTAGTCAGATTGTTTAGTTGTATTCTGGGAGAGTATCATTGAAATTTCTTTGAATCAATTCAGTTGGTCGAGTTCAAGCTGTAGTGTTTTCTATTCCTCACTTGAAGGCAAGGACAACTGCATTTTAGAGAGTGGTTTGAGAAGGTATAATAATACAATTTAGCCTAGGTTTTAATTAATTTGTCGAGGGAATTCTCTGTTTCAGAGTGAAGGTTGTTAAGTTGCTATGGGTGCCTTTTGGAGTTTAGCTAGAAATCAGAGCTTGGAGACCAAAAAACACCCCAAGTTGATTGTCATAAAACACAAAGGCTATCAAATTTTCATCTGAATGGGAGACCAAGGATAATTTTTGGCCTTCCTGATGAGCTATCTCTTCGAATTCTGGCCAGGGTGCCCCGTGGATGCTATTCCCGCTTGAAAATAGTTTGCAAAACATGGGATTATGTGCTAAGGGACTCAGAATTTTTCAAATTAAGAAAAGAAATGGGTTTGACAGAGGAATGGTTATACATTTTGTTGAAAGACGAAGAAGAAAACCTTTTATGGCATACGTCAGATCCCTCATCAGGAAAGTGGCAGGCCTTTCCTCCAATGCCAGATACTGTGCATGAGGAAGAATCTAATCAAACAGGTCTGGGATGGACTTTGTGGAATTTATTAGGAAATTCAAGTAGCAGACTAACGAGCCTTGTGAAGAATTGGCTTGGACAAAAGGATTCTTTGGATATAACACCTTTTTGTGGTTGTGTTGTAAGATCACTTGATGGATGCCTTTACGTTTTGGGAGGATTCTCAAGAGCTTGTGCTTTGAGGTGTGTATTACGATTTCATCCTTGAATATATGTTAAAAAATTTCTATTTTATAACAAACATGTTGTGGAGTTGATTAGATGAGATGAGGAGGAGTGGTTGAAAATGGCAGGGTGGATTATGTCACTATTACTCAGGCTCAACGAAATTTAGGTTTTCATTTGATTAAAGGAAAATACTAAATTAGTCCTTGATTGGGTTCTTCTTGGACTAAGATCAGTTACAGATTTTGGGATTCTTTACAACTTTTTATTTGGTAGTTTTTTATTTTATTTTTCTAATTGTGTAGATTTTTTAAAATTGTTTTTACAGATTGTTTTGAAATCGCTAGATCTTTTTAGTTTGCAAAGCTTCTGTGAAAAATTGTGTGCTTGCAGCTTGCTAGAAGCTTTGTCCTCCAATGTCCTGAACTATGAAAACCTTTTATTTTTTATTTGAAAGACAAGGGTGAGGCTTTTGGGAAATTTATCTCTAACTACAAATTTCATTCCGCAGTTTCGATAGAGAAATTTACCTATGGAATTGATTTGTTTATAGTGCAATTTCTTCTTTTCTTATTCTCGTAAAAAATTCAAATCAGAATGTTATCTGTTTCCCTAAAAACTTAATCGTTGTGAAATGCAGGGAGCAATTTCCTTTTGTGCGGGAATCAAGAAAGGTTGTGATTCGTGAGCTGCTTAACTTGCAAGAGACTCTAGATGACATCATTGCCGCAAAACCCAGCCAAGATGCTACTACAGAAGTTTCAGTAACCTCTAAAGCAGCAATGGAGGAGTGCCCTATTGTTGAGGAAAACAGTTCTTCAAGGTGCTTGCAGGAGAATCTCTATGAGGAATTCAAGAGCAAGGAGTTGCCGAGGGGTGCAATTGAGGTCTCTGTGAGTAATGAAAAAGGAGACGAGTATTTGCCTTCTCAAATGCAAGATTTGCAAATTAAGGGTTGGAGGTTGAAAAGAAACAAAGTTGAAATTCTGGTGTTGGAGGTTGATGCATCACCTACAATCCCTTGCTCAGAGGAATGGGTTATAGTAGGAAATTCAAGGGATGATGAAAATTCTTCTGAATATCTGGACTTGTTGAAGGTGCAAACAACGCAGCCTGATGTGAAGCTAGAAACTGCAGCCTGGGATAAGTTGCCAGAGAAAGTAAAGTCCATTGAAGATATTAGCATGGCAAGGGAAGAGAGCGAGAAATTGAAGAGGATGACATCTGATCTGTTGAAGAAAACAGAGAAATGGAGTATTCAAAGTCTACGGATTTCACAGTTGGAAGAGAAATTATCTCAGTGCAACAAAAAGCAAAAAATTGGGAATGGAAAAAAGAAAAGCAGTACATCTATAGAGGAAAGGGGTACATAGGCAAAGAATATGAGGAGAAAATCTGACAGGCATTCAAGCAACTGCTTTATAGAGGATTGGTTTTGAGTTATTTCCATTCAAGCTTTGAAACTGGTTAATTAAAGCTACAATATGAATCTGTTTGAGCCCTGAGCTTTAAATCAAATCTAAATTCAGTGCCACGTTTACATATATACTTCACAACTCTGTTAATGGAGTAATGGTTCAGAGTATTTTCTTAACAAGGGAGTCCAGAGAAATAGCTAAAATTATGGTGTCTTATAAAACTTTTGTATACAAGAAAAGTGAAGGGTAACAATTCATAGTGTTCATATTTAAAGGCATACAATGCTATCACAATTTATGTTTAGATGTCTACAATATTCTATGTGTTTTGTGAGGAACAAGACTTTGAGTCTTCATCATTTACTTAAATATGCTTTTCTAATTTGTTGCATTTCAAGCCTACTAGTTATGCTATATTTATTGTAGTTATTAAACAATTTTTTTATAGTTGCTTTTGTTACCACATTCTTATCTTTTTGTAATATTGTTTGTTCAATATAAAATAATAATTCAAGATCAAGACATCATAAATTTTTGATGTTTTTATTAAAAACTACTTTCCTAATTATATTATTTTAGTAAGATTATTTTCTATTAACTGAAATGAAAGTGTGGTAATGTAATGCATACAGTCATTCAAAAAATAGACTAATTTCAACTAAGAATCCAACAACTAATCTATCATTCCTCATTAAAAAATAACCTTACTTATTAACAAAATAAAAATACTACTTAGGTCAATTCTCATGGGTGAACATTTTCATTTTAGTAAAAGATCCAAACACAGCTATGTGAAGGGCCTTCCCATTTATGTATCATTTCATTCATCTTTTCTCTATAGTTCCATTCTTTTATTCTAAATATCAAAATGAAAGACATTTGAACTAACAAAAAAAATCAAAAGATTTGATGAAACAAAAAAACCAAAATCAAAGAGATTTGATGAAACAAAAAAGAATCAAAATCAAAGAGATTTCAAATCACAAAGATTTGAAAATATTTATTATAAAATAAATTTAAAAATCAAATAAATAAATCAAAAATGAAAAAAAGTTAATTAAAAGATCAAATAATTAAATCAAAGACAAAAATAAATAAATTAAAATATCAAATAAATAAATCAAAGAGATTTGATAAAAAGAGAAGTCAAAGATAAATCACAAAGATTGGAATATATATTTACCATATATAAACTAAAAGACCAAATAAATAAATAAATAAGAGATAAATAAAAAAGATGAAATACAATTTAATTATGGTTATGATTCAATTAAGGTTAGAGTTCAATTAGGATTATAGTTAGGGTCAAGTATAGGGTTCAATTAGAGTTACTATTATTGTTAGGGTTAGGGTACAATTTGGGTTGGGTTAGGATTAGGGTTACTATTAGGTTGAATTAGGGTTAAGATTAAATTAGAGTGAAGGTTATTGTTCAATTAGGGTTAGTGTTCACTTAAAGTTATGATTGTGGTTAGGGTTTGGGTTAGTGTTCTATAATAAAGCTTGGGGTTAGGGTTATAGTTGGAGTTTAAATAGAGTTACCATAAAGGCTAAGTTTATGATTCAATTAGGGTTTGGATTAGGACTAGCATGCAATTAGGGTTTAATTATTAAGGTTCAATTAGAGTTAGTATTAGGGTTTGGGTGCAATTAGGATTTATTTAAGGTTGAATGAGGGTTACAACTAGGATTCAATTCAAGTTATGACTAGGGTTAAAAAGTGTTATTATTCAATTAGAGTTTTATTATGGTAAGTGTTATTGAGGTTCAATTAGAGTTAGTATTAGGGTTTGGGTGCAAATAGAGTTTAATTAAGGTTGAATTAGGGTTAAAACTAGGATTTAATTATGGTTACAGTTCAATTATGGTGAGGGTTCAAATAGGGTTATAACTAGGGTTAAAAGTGTTATTGTTCAATTAGAGTTTAACTATCGTAAGCATTAGGATTCAATTACAGTTAGGGCTCAATTATGGTGAGGGTTCAAATAGGGTTAGGATTATTGTTAGGGTTAGGGTTCAATTAGGCTTAGAGTTAGGGTAAGGGTTAGGAATAGGATTAGTTTTAGGTTTAGGGTTCAATTAGGGGTAGGATTCTATTATAAAGCTTCAATCAAAGGGTATAATTAGGGAAAAAATTCAATTAGGTTTAGGATATATTAGTGTTAAAATATAGTTAGGCATCACTTATAGTTAGCATTAGTATTACAATTCAATTAGGGTTATAGATAGGGTTAGAATTAGAGTTCAATTAGGGTTATTGTTAGGTTTTAATCAGGGTTAGGTTTCTTTATCTAATTGTAACACAAATCCTAATCTTAATATTAAATATAACCCTAACCCTAACCATATTCCTAACCAGGCTAACCCTAGCTCTTAACCCTAACCATAATCTAAACCCTAAACCTAACAATAATTGTATATTTAACTATAACCCTAAGCTTAACCTTAAACCTAACCCTAACCCTAAACATAACCCTAATATATCTCTAATTATAATCTAAACCCTAATCTTATCCCTAAGTGTAATCCTAACACTAGCCATAATTTTAATCCTAAACCTAATGCTAATCTTAACCCAAATTCTAACCCTAACCCCAACCCTGTCTGTAATTTCAGCCCTTACCATAATCCTCAAACTAATCCTAATCCTAACCCTAAATAAATAAATAAATAAATAAATAAAGGATCCATCGAATACATTCCACCAGGTATTGATGTGTTAACAATTAGCTACTCATATTGGTATGTATATGATTTTTTTTCTATAGATTTTTTTTTCATTCTGATTATGGATCACTCCAAAACATTGATGCAAATAAACCACACCAATTAAATCCATAAATACACTCTCACCAATATGGACCATAGAAATATAATGTCACTAAAAGAAATTGTTTTTGTTTGTACGTTCAATGCAAAATATGGAATAGGTGGGAAGGTTTCGACAAAGGGTGATATTTATAGCTATGGTATTGTGTTGTTAGAAATGGTAACTAGAAAGAGTCCAACTGATGATATGTTTATGGGAGACTTGAACCTCCACAAGTGGTTCAATATGAATTTTCCTGATAGAGTGGAGGAGATTGTTGACCAGAGAGTGATGAGAGATTTAGAGGAATATGAGGTAAAGTTGGTTCTTATTCCATTCATACACATTGGATTGGTTTGTTCAAATGAATCACCTCTGCAATAACCCATAGCTTAAGATGTGTCAATATTTAAGAATCCTTGTTTATTCTGAAATTCTTGTAAACATTGTTAGTTTTGTTGAACATCGTTAAATTATTAGTTATGTTAAGGTATAATTGTTAGATCAAAAATGACCTTTTAGTTGGCACAAAATTATAGGTGACAAAGTTTTCGACCAGATTGATGAGCATATATCCAATATTTCAACACAATTTTATATCCTGCCTATAGAAATTTATATTTATTCACATATTCCACCCAAACTTAATCTCTCCAAGTGAAGCGTAGGAAAGCATATATGCAATATGTGATGTTTCTACTAGATGATACTTACAATGATCTCCACCAAACATGCTTGTAAACTCATGACAATGATGTAAAAGCTTTTCTTGTTAATGAACAAATTGGAAAAAAATAAAAATTGCTTTAGTACAGATGTTGTGTGCAGTTGTATAGGAATAAAATGACATCAAGTAGGTTACAATATTTTATCATCAATCTGTTAGTGCTTATTGAATGTTGCTTTCAAGTTCATTGTACTTGTAATATATATAGATATTTATCATGGTATGTCTAGCGGTATGTGCTAGACTAGGCTTGACATGGTATATATTTCTCAAGATTCAAGAGATTTGTTTAGAACATGCTCACATTGCACTCTCCCATACATGGATATTTGGATCACCATGACATTTTGTTTTGTGGTTCTTCAAAATTACTTGATGAACTAAGATAATATTGTACATAGTATTGCACAAGCAAATAGGTTTGAAATCCTTAGGTTTTCTAGATTTAGTCTTTTTGGGAATACGTGCTACGAAAGTAGCAATGAGTGCCTTTAAGACAAAACATGATTCCTTTGATCCCTGAATCACTTCACAAAGTTCCTCATCCATTATATTCCAAAATTTTTGGAAAGAGAAGGTACAAAAACCATTTGGGCCTAGGACTTTGGCACCTTCAATTCTAAAAATAGATGTCTTCTTCCATGAAAACATCGTTAGCTACATTCTTCCTCAATGACATCTTTAGCTACTTTATTAGAATTTAGAATCATCATCCAAGGTCAGATATGATCCAAGAAGAGATCCTGCTTTTCTTCTCTTTTTTGTCTTCATTTTCCTCCATGAGCATGTTTTCCCAAGAGGAAACCAAGGAAGCCTTGATGGTGTTAGGATCAAGAATTTTATCCATAAGCATCTTCAATATTTATATTATGATTGTTTGGCTTCTCATTTTGCATGTTAAATGAAAAAACTTGGTTTTACACCTTATTTGAGTCATTTAATCCTTGATTTTTGTCTCCAATAGATTTATTCCAAAATGTAGATAGCATCCAATTGAATTATGAGATTCCTCTCTTCTTCTATTAGGATGTAAGAAAAAACATTTGAGAGGTCTTTTTGGATCTTAGCCATTCTACTTTCAAGGAGATCCTTTCTTTGAAAAGGTTTCTAAAGACTTGGATATTCTACTCTTTTAGTCTAAGTTTTATGAATTTTAACTTTCGATTGAATATGCACATCTTAGTGTAATGATCAACTATTTGGGTGAGCCAAGAGTCAGTGACAACCATTTCAAAGCTTGGGTTTTCATCTACACTTTTCAAACTTGAAAGACACTGCTCTAGGGAATTTGTCCTTGTCTATATCAAGAATTTGAACCAACTTCAAATAGGGTTACAATTAGGTTCAAACAGCTTTATGGTTAGGTTAAGCTTCACCTAAGCTAAGGTTCAATTGGATTAAAAATACATGTGTCTTAAAAGGATATTCTAGAATGCATTTCTTACATATATTTTAAAATATAGGTATGCTATTTCTATTTCAATCATTGAATCTTGATATACATTTTTTTAATTTTCTATTAAAAATTTAATAAATTAACATACTACTATTTTCCAATTTTCCATTTTAGAATTTAAATTTTAAACATTGTTTTCAAATTTGATTTATTAAACACACTTTTCAATTTTCATTTATTGATTAACATATTATTAATAACTCCATATCATTATTGTTTGATACTGATAAGTTTTATATGCACTCAATGATTGAACTAAATGTTTACCAACAATAGTAGCATATTAAACATTAGCAAATATTTAATGTGTATTTAGAAACCATATTTTCCTTGGATCAAGCAATTAAATGTGTACAAAAAATTTGAACACATAAATGGATTTGAGACTTGAGTTTTATATTGATTTTTAAATTATTGCTAAAAAAAAAAAAAAAACTTTACACAAATCTGAGTAAGAAACTCATATTATCAAGTCATTCTATCATGATTTGTATCATGATTTGTAGCTATCCATCTGATAAAAGTGATATTTGTTCTAATTTATAATATCTGATATGCAATTTTTTTAACAATTTATAACTGACATTGAAACTTGACTTGAATGTTTCAATCAAATTGTTTGATGAGATCCAAATAAATTTGCTCATCAGATTCCAAGGAAATCAGTGAATCCACTTTCATTCATCAGGATTGGGTGGCAGCCCTCAAATTTATAGGTCCCCTCGGTGCATTATATTTCTGACAATCGAGTTACAGTTCTAGAATCTTCATTCCCATGACGCACTCTTGTATCTGCAAATATCAAAATGCAAATATAGAGCAAATTCTGTAACTGTTATCACAGAAGAGAAGGTCCAATTTATATTGGGTTTGTAATACATTTGTAAAAGAATGGAGCAAAAGAGCATTACTATGCATTAATACCGACCTGGACGAGTGACAGTAGTGTTAGTCAAGGCAGAGGAGATAACCGCTTCAGGGCGCTGATAAGGATTGAATGGGTAGGTGTTCTCTTCAGGCCGCGGAAATTGAGAATAATTTTGAGGAAGAGATGACATTGCAGAATTATACACATTTGGATTTGTACCTTCACCCAATATTAGTCCTTGATTGGCTATTTGTAATGGGTGTTGCAGGTTTATGTGTGGATTACCAGAAGCTTGTTGAGGTCGCTTTTTCCTGTTTCTTGTCTTTCTGTTTTGGAACCAATAAAATACATTAGCGTCTCCCACCTCTCCGAATTCCTGTAGGCGGCCTCTGATAAGTGGTATTTCTTCTATGCTCGGACTAATCGTCCCAGACTTAAAAATGGACTCCAATATATCGATCTGTTCTTTTTTTGGATTCCATCTTGATTTGCTTTCTGGATTCCTCTTCTCATTCTGTGCTGAACCGCCTGGGACAGGAAAGAAGAGAAAAAGTTAGACCTGGATCCGGTGAACAACTTGACAAGAACTCGGTATAACTGCAACAAATTAAAAAACCCTAAATGTCAACCTGTATTTTATTAAGTTTGCTGTTAGTACATTATAAAGTTGAATAATGTTGTTTTGATTAAGATAAAAATGGGAAAAGGATCCAGATCTGATAAAAAAAACAGTCATAGAGGTAAGCAAGACGAATCTCACCAGCAGTGAGAGAGAATAAACAAGGAACAAAGCAAGTCTTCCAAGATGAGAGACAAGAACCAACTACAAAGAGAAAAGCAATAAGACCAGCAATGCTTTTGACCAGAATATGGAAGGGGAAACTGATTTTGGACAATCCCAAAACCAACAACACAAACTGTCAAGATGGTTTGAACCCAAACTTTATCAAAGGCCTCAAAAGAGGGGCAGGATGGGAATGGAATTTCCTTCAATTGTTGGAGAGAGTAAACTCGTCCAAGAGGCTTTCAATCATTGCATCAAGTTTTCTTTTAGCCTTGAATAAAATTGTTAATAGGTGTATATAATATTATTTTTTATATTGATAAGAAACTGCTTTTGAAAGGGTCTACATTCTTTTATGGCCTTGAGACAGCCTTGAAATATGAGACAAATAGGAATATCAATGTAGTTAAGCAGTCAATCACAACAACCACCAAAATGTAAAAACAACAAGGATATTAGGGATCAAATCTAGACAATATTGGACTAAACCCTATTTAACCTCCCATCAATTCTAGTGTTATGATTGAAATCAATTATAAATAATAACATAAATTTTATTGAAAAACTAATTTTTATTTTAATACTACTACTAGAAATTTAATCATTGAAAATAATTTTCAGCAAAATAGATACTATATATTTATTTCCAACTTCAAATGTAAGCAGTCTAATTTAAGCAGTATTAGTAGTGCAATCGGGATTGTGTTGGAAGTAAATAGAGAATTAAAAAAAAAAAAATTATAGCTCTAAAATTTGAAGTATTAATTTATAAAATATTTATATAAAAAAATTAAATAAATTTAAAAACAATCTTATTTCTTTTATTTTTAGTTTTATTTAACAGAATAATGTTTTTCATAACAAAATTAGGGGAAAAGGCCCTTGAATCCAAACAGAGAACAATGAGCAGGTCAACCTGTTAGTAGAACTACCACCATAAGTTAACAAGGTAAAATAAATAGACCAACACCCTACAACAAAACAACAAACCTAACCATAATGAAACAATAGAAGCCAAAAGACAACCATATATAACAAAAGATCGAAACACGGAAAATAGACTAACATAAACAAGAGGACACCCAGAGCAAAAAAGTACCATGGCACAACTGACAGAAGCGAGAGATACATAATTTAATAACAATTATTTAATAATTTTTTTAAGTCTTCATATAATTTAATAATTAAGAAAAAATCTTTACAAAAATCTAAATTTTAATTATAAGTAATAATATTTCTATAATTATAAAAAATATTAAATCTTTAATTATAAATAAAAATCATAAGTACTTTTTATTACGTATTACTGCAATCAGGATTGTTTTGGAAGTAAATAGAGAATCAAAGAAGAAAAAATTATAGCTCTAAAATTTTAAGTATTAATCAAATGTAATCTTGATTATAGTGATCTACAACCAAGTAAAAGAAGAGAATAGTTATCCTACTTTTATCAACAGAAATTTACTTTGACCATTGAATCAAGTACAATTTAAGAATAACCAAATGTAATCTCGATAACAAAGATCTACCAAAATAGTTATCGTATTTTTATGGATCTAAATTTACCTTGACCATTGAATCAAGTGCAACTTAAGAATAACCAAATGTAATCTCAATAACCACAGATCTACTGCATTGGTTATCATATTTTATGGATCTAAATTTACCTGACCATTGAATCATAATTTAAGAATAACTAAATGTAACTTAATAACCAAAGATCTACAACCAAGTAAAAGAAGAGAATAGTTATCCTATTTTTATGACTGAAATTTACCTTGACCATTGAATCAAGTGCAATTTAAGAATAACCAAATGTAATCTAAATACCCAGAGATCTACGACCAAGTAAAAGAAGAGAATAGTTATCCTATTTTTATCGACTGAAATTTACCTTGACCATTGAATCAAGTGCAATTTAAGAATAACCAAATGTAATCTCAATAACGATAGATCTACAACCAAGGAAATAACAAAATAGTTATCCTATTTTTATGGACGGAAATTTATCTTGACCATTGAATCATGCAATTTAATAACTAAACGTAATCTCAATAACCGTGAGATCTAAAATCAAGTAAAAGAAAATAAATATTTATCCTATTTTTATTGACGGAAATTTACTCCTGGACTCATTGAATCATGCGAAATTTAAGAATAACCAAATGTAATCCTAATAATCGAGAGATCTACTAATTGTGTAAAAGAAGAGAATAGTTATCCTACTTTTATCAACGGAAATTTAATACCTTGACCATTGAATCAAGTGCAATTTAAGAATAACCAAATGTAATCTCAATAACCACAGATCTACAACCAAGTAAAAGAAGTGAATAGTTATCCTATTTTTATGACTAAAATTTACCTTGACCATTGAATCAAGTGCAATTTAAGAATAACCAAATGTAGTCTCAATAAGCAGAGATCTAAAATCAAGTAAAAGAACATAATAGTTATCCTATTTTTATTGACGGAAATTTACCTTGACCATTGAATCAAGTACAATTTAAGAATAACCAAATGTAATCTCAATAACTAGAGATCTACAATCAAGTAAAATAATAGAATAGTAATCCTATTTTTATTGATGAAAATTTACCTTGATCATTGAATCAAGTGCAATTTAAGAATAACCAAATGTAATCTCAATAAGCAGAGATCTAAAATCAAGTAAAAGAACATAATAGTTATCCTATTTTTATTGACGGAAATTTACCTTGACCATTGAATCAAGTGCAATTTAAGAATAACCATATGTAATCTCAATAATCAGATATCTACGACCAAACAGAAAAAAAAATTATCCCATTTTTTGGATCAAAATTTATTTTCACCATTGAATCAAATAGAATTTAACAATGTAATCTCAATAACCAAAGATCTGACAATTGAATAGTTATACAACAAACTAATTTAATAAAACTCAATAATTTCAACTTTCATATACAGCAAAAATTAATCTCAGCTTAATTTAATGCGAATGAATATAACAGATCAAATTTCAATACCAGTTGAAACATTCCATTGCATGTAAAAATAAGAAAAAGAAAACAAAGTGTAGATGCAAGGAAGACCAACCTCGGCTCATGTCATTCTCCTGACTGTTTGATGCTGAGGGATTTACTTTGAACAGATCAGTCCAACGCCTCTTACAACTCATTTTCACCCACCAATTATACCAACTTCCTTAATGCTTATTCTAATAACTCCCAATTCCTTACGCAATGAAGTGGTAAACATAAGCTATGAACTGCTCGCTCCCTAAACCCAAATTTATAGTGAGAGCGCAGGAGCAGGTATGGGTGTACTAGTGGTTGTGTAAAATTCCAATAAGTTTGACCGGCGTCTCGTATTGGGGGGAACAAGTTTGACAGGTTAAAATTTTACCACTCACTTAACAAATTTGATCCCTCGAATTCCATGAAGGCATCCAATCTCCTCGGAATTAAGTGCTGTTTATGATAATCTGTCACAAGAATGTTTTAAAGTCAAAGTAGGGTCAATTTTCAAGAATGAAATTTTTTAACTGGTTCGTGGGTTATTGGGTCTCCCTGTAAGGGATTAGTTCACTTCAACTCATTTCTTTGGATGTTGGATTGGGTGTCGGGATATTCTTATTATTAAAAAAAAAAATGATTTTTTTTAGTTGAAATTTTGTGTAAATGTGGTGTAAATTGATTAATATTTATTTGATTTCTAAAAAATACTTTTGGAGGTTTATAAATTGTGTTTGATTAGATTTTACAAATAATTTTAATATTGTTCTTTTGTTTTCTTTTGAAAGTATCTATATTTATCTAAACTTCAATTCATAGATTCTAAATGAATTTTTTTAAGGCTTGTAAATTGGTTGTTTTTCATTTTTACTTTACATTTTGGGACAAGAAGGTTTGTTGGTCTTATCGTGGGCAGAAATTCTCTTGAGTCCTTTGAATCGGTTGTTTTTGTTTTTTCTTTGACAATGAGATTTGTTGGCCTTATCGTTCCCAACTAATTTTTTACACTATATTATTTACAAATAATCATAAACTGATTTTTCATGAAAATAATGTGGCACAGAATGAAATTTTCTGAGAGTCCTCTAAATTGGTTGCTTTGTTTTCTTGGACAAGTTTTGTTGGTCTTATGGTTCCCTAACCATTTTTTACACTATATTATTTGCAAATAACCATAAACTATTTTTCATGAAAACAATGTGGCACAAAATGAAATTTTCTTAGAGTCCTCTAAATTGGTTGTTTTTGTTTTTTTTGGACAACAAGTTTTGTTGGCATTATTGTTCCCAACTAATTTTTTAAATAACCATAAACAATTTTTCATGAAAACAATGTGGCACAAAATGAAATTTTCTTAGAGTCCTCTAAATTGGTTGTTTTTGTTCTCTCTTGTTTAGACAACAAGTTTTATTGGCCTTAACAATTGTTACAATATATTTTTACAAATGCGGCACACAATGATTTTTTTTCTAGAGTCCTTTGAATGGGTTATTTTTGTTTTTTCTTTTGAGATGACTAGGTTTGTTGGTCTTATCCCTCCTACTTATTTTTTTGCAATATATTTTTTTACAAATAACCATATTGATTTTTCATAAAAACAATGTGGCACAAAATGCATATTTTCTAGTCCTCTAAATTGGTTGTTTTTATTTTTACTTTTTGAAACAAGAGGGTTTGTTGGCCTTATAGCGGGTAGCTAGGTTGTTACAATATATTATTACAAATTACAACAAATATTTTTTCATAAAAACAATATGACACAATTTTATTTTTTTTAGAGTCCTTTAGAATGGTTTTTTATTTTTATTTTTTCTCTTTAGAGAATATGGTTAGTTAAGTTTGTCACTGGTGATTCATTTTGGTACAACAAAGTATTCACAAATAACAATAGATAATCTATCAAGAATACCATAAATATTTTCGTGTAATCTTTCATCAACAATTTAATTTTATAGAATGAAATCCAGATGCTTTTAGTCATGATAAGATGACTATATTTTTCTTCACATATATTGGGAATGACTATAAGACAGTTCCATATTCTACTCACATGCAAACATCTAAAAAAATTCCATGCATTTGAAGTCATGATAAAATGACTATACCTTTTCACATATATTGATAGTGGCTATAAGATAACAAATACAAACACTTCTAAACACTTGTTGGGAGAGGAAAGAAATGATTAATATAATTCACTATGCTTTTATTTTTTACTTTTTACTCTATAATTAAAAAATAGATTACAAGATAGAAAATTTAATAAATTGGATTATATTTATGTACATATCTTATGAAAAATATGTTTTAAAATGTTTGTTTTGTTAGTCAATATTTCTTATTACTTATAAATTAATCTATAGATTAAATCTAAAAAATATATATTTATAATTACAATTATAATAAGTGTATCCATTTTCATTGAATTTCATATTGAAATTCATTTATCAATACTTAAATTAACTCTTAAAAATATTAAAT
Organism: Sequoia sempervirens; assembly: GCA_007258455.2. Taxonomy (NCBI): domain Eukaryota; kingdom Viridiplantae; phylum Streptophyta; class Pinopsida; order Cupressales; family Cupressaceae; genus Sequoia; species Sequoia sempervirens. Next base: position 835,225,458 of record VDFB02271358.1, on the reverse strand, counting down.
ATTAATATATATAAAATATGCGAGGCATCTATATTATTTTTATTTTAAAGTAATAGAAATAATTAAAGAAATATTTAAATTTAATGCTTTATTATTGTACAAAATATAGCAACTTAAATATTTATTAATTTTGAATAAAATAGTGTGGATGGAAGGGGGGGCATCCCTCCATGGTGGCAGAGGGAGGTGGCATGGGTTTCCATGGTGGCGGGTTGTTGGGGTCTTTTGGGCCAAGTTGGCAGGTATGTTTGTAGGGTGGAGTTGGCCTGTCTTTTCGACAAGCTATGACACTCTTATCAGCATTTAGCGATGAGCGCTATTAATGGAAATGTGAGCTCCCCTCTTTGCAAAGGCATCTTGCATGCTACAGGGGGTACGATTTGTGGAGGTTCGTAGCGCTTTTGTGGTTTGAGTTTTATTTATTGAAAGCTTGGCTCTTTTTTTGCATTATGCTATCTCTGTAGGTGTGTGGCATCTATGGTTTTTTCTATTTCTCTCTTGTCTGTGGGGTTGCGAAAGGTGAAGAGTTCTAAATTTATCATCAAAGTTTTGATGGTGGGCCTTGCTCGGTTTGGGGCCGACACTCCTATCTCATTGCGTTTGTCGGTGAGACGGGTCGGGCCTCTTTCAGGGAGGTTACTGACCAAAGGTTAAAATGGATTTTAGTGAATTATGACCTCTTGGTGCTTGCGGCCGTGAAAATGGTTTTGGGGTCCGATCATTTGGAGAACAAGGAGTATGGGAGAGACAATTTGCACGTCTCTTCCTATTTCCTTGCTTCTCTTCTGGACAATTTGGAGCCGAAGGTGTGGACGAGGTTCTCTGTGTGGTGATTGAAGGCAGGGGATGTCCGAGGCCTTGCAACATGGAAAGACTGAGCTTGGAGGAGATGGTGAAGATATTTCCTTTCCTCTTAGATTTGTAGGGTCTGGATTTGATACGGCATTGATCGATCGTGGCTGTTGCTATTTTTTTTCTTAAGAAGTTCTTTGGGTTAATGGTGGTTGACAGTGTGGAGTGGAAATCAAAATTCAAAGATTTTACAAAATTGAACAATTTTTTGTAAGCTGGGTTGTGGTTTGTTTTTTGATTTTGAAGGTGATAGTTCTAGTCTGGAAGCCATGGTTGCATTAATTCCATTAATATGGTTTTGTTTTGATAATTCTTATTGGGTTCTCGGTGGTCGCTTGTATTCCTATTTTCACTAATTAATAATATAGTGATCTTATGTATCAAAAAAAAAGTGAATAAAATAGAATATGAATGATTTTTTATTTTTGAAATGTTTTCAAAATTTTAAAAAATATTGAATATGAATATATTAATTTTGAATAAAATAGAATATGAATTATTTTTACTTTTATATGCAATATTAAATTTAGGAAAGCTCTTTCATACTTAACTTTCTAATTTCTAGAAACTCTAGAAACTTATTTTTTATGTGTAGTGATTTAACATTTTTTTTTTAATTTCTTATCTTTATAAATAATAATTATTTTTTATTGGAAAATATTACTTAAATAAATCTATATAAAAACATTAAGTGATATCCTACTTAAAAATATCTTAAATTTTTTTACACTTAATTTTTTCTTTAATTTTAGAAACTCTACCTATTTCACTTATTATAATTTTGATTTTGATTTTTATAATATTAGAAACTCTAACTATTTCACTTTTAGAAACTTTACCTATTTCACTTATTATAATTATTTTTATACCAACTATGATATTGATTTTTATAATATTATAAATAGTATTCTATTCTTTGGTTAAATTTGTGAGCTATAATTAAAATGAATTGAAATCATGTTTGTAAATATTAGAGAATATATTTTTAATTATTGACTAATAGAATGTCAACATAACTTTGTAATTTCAATATAACTATTCTAATTCCAATATAAGTTAACTCTATAATGCTCCCCTACTAAAAGAAAATCTTATCATATAATTCCAAAGCATTAAACTCTTGGAGATAGGAAACTTAGTTCAAAAATCTCTCTATAATATAGATGAAAGTAAGTGCCTCAAAAAATAACTATTTTATATAAATAATAATGCTATATAAATAGTAATTTATTATAATAATTACTATAATTAAAATAATTATAATTATTAATATTAAATTTTAGTAGTAATAATAATAAAAATGAAATAATTAAAAAATTGATTATGAATGTAATTATGCTAGAATGAATGTCATTTGAACGTGAAATTCAAACTAAAGAGATTTTCCTTATACATTGAATTTTTATTTTTGATGGATGCCATTGTAGTATTGAGTTTCATATTGAAAGTCATTTATCAATACTTAAATTAACTCTTAAAAAAATTTAAATTTTGAGAACACAAAAATATTTATAAAAATAATTCATGGTGATAATAAATATTTTATGTGTTATATACTAAATTTGTTTAAATTGTTTATTTTATTTTTTCCTTATATAAAATTTAAATAGATTAAAAATTCAATCTATATTTTTATAATTTCTTGTAGTATTTCAATTTTTTTTTTAATTTTTTTTATATGGAATTTGATCTTAATAAGATGATTATATAATTCTTTGGTAATGATTATAATACAACAATATTTTATATACATATATATATATAAAGATCTAAAATTGATATAATCAAAATCAGACTTTTTTTATAAAATAATAATATTTTATTCATGCATACAAACACTTCTTAATAAAGAAGAAGAATAATGAGAATAATTCATGATGCTTTATTTTATTTTTACCTTTTTCCTTATACTTTTAAAGAAATATATTATAAGATGAAAAGATTAATAAGATAGATTATGTTTATAAAAATTATTCCATTATACTTATTTTTACCATTAAAAATAATAAATGATACTTAATAATAATTTAAAATATATAAATTATATTTAATAATATTATATTACAATAAATATAATTATTTAATTAAATTTAATTTTCATAAAATGTTTTATTAATCTACATTTATATCATTGTAAATAATTCTTATAATTAAAGTAGATAATAGTTTTTAAAATTTTGATTTTTTTATATAATAATGTTTTTAATCTATAAATCACAATTATGGGTTTCTTTCAGATATATTGACTCAAAAATAAATTATATAGGTTTGAATCTAGTTTAATTTGAATAAAATCAAGTAAAAAATTAGGAAAAAATAAAATCCAACACATTCAAGTACTATTCAATTTTGTAGCTCGGAGAAAACTGCACATGGCTTGTGGATTGAGCTCGAAAAGCTATATGAGACGAAGTCATTGGAAAATAAATGTTTGTTATGTACTTAGTTGCATAATTTGAGAATGTGTGACAATTTATCTATCATAGATCAAGCAAGTGGACTTCAGTAGGGGTGAAAATTGAAGAGGATAAGACAACAATTTTAGTGTGCTCATTGCCTGAAACTTGGGATCAATTTGTTATGGCTCTTAGTAACTTAGCTACAATTGGGAAACTTGAAGCACGTCAAAAGCAAGCTAAACCTTACAGGTTGACAGAAAATTTGTAGCAAAGTAAAAAAAATTCAAAAGAGGTTTCAAACAACAATTTAATCAAGTTGTTTTCCATAGAATAGGCCACAACTCTTTATTTATATTTGTCCAAATTTACACATGAAAATTGTCCATGAAAAAATCTGCAAACACTCCAATTATTTGCTTTGTTATTTTGTTTGATTTGAACCCATTCTTACTTGAAAATTCTTCAGCACCATGCCTCTAATCGAATGTTGTTGCAGAAATTGTTTTCATTTGAAACAATGGATCAATGCCCTCTCTTGACTACACCACATGCTGGGTTTTATCTAGCAGCAATTTTTATCCCAAAGAAAGTCAATTCAATCACTATATTTTCTCCTTTATTTTTATGCTATCTCTCCATTCACTTGGGTACCAAACACACTTACTTCTATCCCCCAACTCTTCCACTTCCTTCTTTTTTATGTAGCCTTACAGAAGGCCATTATTTTAATTAATTTTTAGCTCTCCAATATGAATTTCAAACCTGCTTTACTACCACATTGGGATTAAGTGAATCACCCCATTTTGGGCAATGTAATTTAATGAATTGACATTTATATGTAAAGTTATAATTTAAATAATACTCGGATGCTCTAACATCAAACACACTAGGTACAAAAATGTTCCATGAGTGTAAAACTCATGAACATTTGGGCAAGTTTGGAACCAGAATTCCAAAATTCTCCCATTTTGAAGTGTTGACCCACAAAACTTCATTAGTTGCACGATTCTTCTAGTGTACCAAATATTCCCAATACTCTTTCCTTCTTGTGCATTTATCAATCTGTGAATCAATGATTTGAACAATCTTTTCACACTCCTCTAGAAATTTATGCATCCAATCTTGCACATCCAAAAAATATAAAGATATACTTTGTTGTCCACTTGATTCACCTTCATGATATTTATATAAATCAACAACATTAAATATTGGAGAGATATCAATATCAACTAGAAGCTCAATATCATATGAATTTGATGAAAACTTCTACGGAACCTTGCACGAGCCAATCTCATTCCATTTTAATTTACTATATGTTCCCTCTGGGAACCCCTCCTTCCTCAAATTTGTCATTACTAGCTCACCAATCTGAAACTCTTGCACTCTTCTATGTACATCAACATGTGCCTTATATTTGATGGTACTCTTCTCCAAATTCTCCTTCACTTCTTTGTACAATTCATGAATGTACTCAACAAAATCTTCCGCTACAACACTTTTTCTTTTCAAATCTGCTCTATCAAGCTCAATT
>VDFB02271358.1:834979437-835220576 GCA_007258455.2 Sequoia sempervirens | reverse complement strand
GGGATGATGACTTGGAGAGGAGGAAGTGGTGTTTGATACAGTGAGAACGTACAGTGTGCCAATTGACATCAGCGCTTGGGTACGTGCTGTTGATGGGTTTGTTTTATTCATTTGGAGTTGTTGACAGGCCGTTATGTTCCTATAAAGCCAACTACCATATAAATTAGTACAGTTTCATGACTAACCATCCAAAGACTAAATTTCGTCTCTATTATGCAAGCTTCTTTGTTGTAAACAATATGTACCCAAATATCAAATATGATTTTATCTCTCCTATTTAAAGCATTGAGGTATAATCACATCTATGAATAGAATAAATAAATAAATATAAAGAAAATATCTAGGCAATATCTATTGGAAGTCAATTTTTTTTTGTCTTCCTTTCTTTATCATTCTTATCTTTTTAGAGTTCCAACATTTCACCTTAAATTTATGTGGAGACTTTGTTCTTCTTCTCTTAGTCTTAGATCTTCTCATGCTTCCTTTTATGTTATTGTTTTTTATTTAGACCTACCTCTAACAACAAGTATTTTAATAGATTATGAAGGTACCAACTACTTTCTTGTACTTCAATTTAGAAGTCATCTAATTGATTGTCACAATAAAGACATCTTGTGAATCTTGCAATGAACATCCATATCGTCCATTGATACAAGCTAACTAATAAAAATATTGAAAGCATTCAAATGTTTGGTAACAACAAAATCACCATCTCGCATCCTCATGGAATACAACTTCTAAAAAAAGTGTTAACAAGAAACTATGTAATATAAAGCCCCTCAGTTTGTAACAAAGTTTACTAACTTGGTGTCATTGCTCGATACATTTAGAAGAACCAAGTCTACAAGACACAACCAAATCAAACTTCTCATCTTCGTATCAAAATTTTCCTAGTCTTTTACAAACATATCAAATGGTTTTTGTTTATAAACTTCAACCTTGAGATCTCTTTTGACAATAAGATCTTATATTTTAAGTTTATTTAAAAATTCACTCCATTATATTTTTCAATCTTTGTCCTCTAGACTTGATTGCCATTTAATTTATACCTAAATAACAAAATTACCTACACAATTCCCATTGAAAACAAAATTCACCACATAAAGAGAACTCATCGTTTTCAAGGTCCAACTTAACTCAAAGATTTAATACCAAATGTTGAAGAGCAAAGGTAAACTTCATAATAACCAATCTAAGAAATCCTAAATGGGTCATCTTGCATGAATTTGTGCCTCTAGTTGTTGTGTTACTTCCCCCTCTTCATGTTTTAGTCGAATGCCCAAGTTGAAAAATCCAAAATTGGTTGTGTGAAAATTATCGAAGTGATGAAGTTTTGTGGTTGCACATACTTGCATACATTCTCTATCGCTCTCGATTCCTCACTCCAATCCTTTAAAAATCGACTAAGGGGTGTGTTTTTCACTTTGTCAAAGTGTCGTGGGTAGCCTTCCTTGCATTCCATTCTTATTGCTCCCAAAACCCTACTTAGAAACCTTATAAAAATGGATAAGTGTTGATGTTGTCAGCCTTTCAGGTCATCAGGGTTTCCTTTACCTCCCTACAATCTCCTTGATTCCTTGATCCCTGATATTCTAAAACTCCACTACAACCCCACTGAAATCTTATCTAAGTTCTTATTGTCAAGTGTTGAGGTTTTGAGTTACTTCTTACCCTTGTACTTGTTCCCATGTTTACCCACTTCTCAATCCCCAATCCCTCTCTTTCTAAATCAAGTTGTGTTTTATATGTCAAGATTTCAGGGAAGCTCACCCTCCCATCCATTTGGTAAGCTATCAATGGGAGGCCCAATTCTCAATTTGTGTGATGAAAACACTTCTTTCATCGAATTGTCAGGGTTTCGCGCATGTTCTTCCCTTTATCCCTTAGTATTAGGGATTGGGAAATTTGAACCTTGCCCTAGCATCCCTAACACCTGATTTCTGATGACTATCAGGTGAAAGGAACAAACCTATATCTTACGATGTGTCTTTTATCTTTTAAGGGCAAAGGTGATTTTGGTATTCTTTGCAAGACACTTTCTTTCCCTTGGCTCTTAATGAATTTTGTGTCATCAACATGATGAAGGTATTAGTTTTTAGACTTCAGGATTTTAGCATCCTTTAGCCCTGGAAAACAAGTATGGTCAATTTCAATGGTCCAATAGGGCATGAATATGATGGTTTATTTCAGGATGTTGGCGAGTTGTTTGCTCCCATTACATTGGTAGACGGTATGGAGGACAAAGGCCCAATCAATGGTTAACTGCTAGTAGGGCATCAGAGGATTTAATTCCTACATCTCGAATCTGATTGTTAGAAGGGTAAGTGATGATCCAATACTCCACGGATAAGTATGGCATTGACTCTAAGGTACGACCACCTACCCCTTTGCAACACAATTAATGCATGCAACCAATAGATTTTGATTTGAGGAAGCTCAAGAAAATCTTTAAATGCATTTTGACACAGATCCAAGAAGAGAAAACAATGCCCATACCTGAGTTATTGCTTGCAAACCCCTTTTTATCAAAAACGCCATCTTTAGGTCACATTTTGCAGCAAATTTTTGGGGTGTCATCCTTGCCCCAATGTGTGATTCATGAAAGATTTATGCATAAATGATTGAAATTTCTAACAAGAAGACATGGGCGACAACCTACAATTGTAATAAATGCATGTTTTCATGATTGCAAGTCAAATTTGTGTGTTTCCCCTTGGGTTCAACCTGTTGTGGGTATATCTACTTTTATTTATCATTTTACAAATGGAGAGGAAGGAGTACCATTTGTAGAATCAAACATAACAAAGATATTCATAGAGATGTTTTCCCATTTTTTTATTTAGGATGGGTAGGGGCTACAACAAACCAACTTGAAAGACATGCTCGGTCTTGTTTTGTTGGCTCACCAAACACTCTCTAACATGTTGCAATAAATCATTCTTTAGTCCCTTCCATGAAAAAAACTCTCTTACTTGCTTATATGTCTCGTAGAAACCTAGTTGACTAGCAAGAGGTGTGCCATGACAAACTCTCATAATCCTCTCCTTAACGTTAGATTTTGGTACAATATAGACACAGTCTTTGTAGAGGATGAGGTCTTCAACCACCTTCTATTTGTCATCATGCAACTTTCCATCTAAAGTGTTAGTTGCAAAGGGATCTTTGGCATATTCAACTATTATGGTAGCCTTACAATCAGTTGATATATCAAACATAGAGTATAAATAAGGCTTCCTAGAGAGTGCATCAGTCACCACATTATTCTTTCCCTTCACATTCTCATTATCAAAATCATAGGATTGAAGTTTTCTTACCCATTTTCGTTGCCTACCATTCAAATCACACTAATTGAGGAAGAACTTGAGGATGTTATGATCAATCTTGACCACAAATTTTCCACAAACCAAGTATTGTTTGAGTTTTGCAAGGGCATGCATGGTAGCTAGCATCTCCTTTTCATAAATAAAGAAGACCTTATTTGAATCCTTGAGCTTCCTACTTTCATACGCTATAGGATGTCTATTTTGCGTCAAAACTACTCCAATACCCTCTCTTGAAGCATCACACTCAAGTACAAAAGGAAGTGAGAAATCTAGAATAGCCAAAACAAGGCATGAACTCACTACCTCATTAAGCTTATCAAAATCTTGTTGTGTTGTAGGGCTCCAAGTGAATGCCCCCTTCTTCATCAAATTGGTCAATGGAAATACAAGTTGTGAAAACCCTTTGACAAACCTCCTATAGTAGTTGCATAAGCCCACAAATCCTCTCAATTGTGACAAGTTCCTTGGTCTAGGCCAATCCTAGATTGCCTTGATCTTCTCCTCATCAACACTAACCCCTTAAGCACAAATCTTATGCCCAAAATACAAAATTTCAATCAAACCAAACTCACACTTTGACATCTTGGTGTAGAATGAATGTTGCTCAAGTATGCCAAGCACCTCATCTATGTGCTTCAAATGGTCCTCCCATGTCCTACTATAGATCAAAATGTCATCAAAGAAAACCAAAACAAAATTCCTCAATTGTAGAATGAATACCTAGTTGATACATGACTGGAAGGTAGCAAGGGCATTGGTCAACCCAAATGGCATGACCAAGAACTCATCATGCCCATAATGACACCTAGAAATTGTCTTATGCACATCCTCCTCCCTCACTCTTATTTGATGATACCTCGAACACAAGTCAATCTTAGAGAAATATACACCATGAAGCTCATCTATTGACTCATCGATCCTGGGAATGGGATAGCGATTTTTTATTGTCTTCTTATTGAGTGCTCTATAGTCAATCCACATCCTCAATGGCCCATCCTTCTTCTTAACCAACACAATGGATGAAGCAAATGGGCTAGAACTTGGATGGATGTGCCCCATGTCCAACAACTCTCTGATTGCCTTCTCAATCTCCTCCTTGTACATACTAGGATACTGATAAGGAGTAATGAAGATGGGCTTCGCCTCCTCCTCAAGCTCAATCACATGTTAAAACCCTGTCTAGTGGTAACCTAAAAGGAATGTCCCTAAACACCTTGCACCACTTGTCTAGGATGGATTGGATGTCAATGGGATAAGATCTCCCTTCCTTCGGTGGACTAGTATTTGTGATCAAACACTCAGCTGCCCAAACCACTTCATCCCTACGAAAAGACCTTGCCATCCTCTTCGTTGAAACTACCATAGGGCCTCCCTTGGATGGACCACATAGGACGACCTCCTTCCCATTAGATTTGAACTTCAATTCCATGGTTTGATAGTTTGTTGTGGACTCCCAAGCAAGTGTAACCATTGCACTCCCAAAACCACATTTTTATCACCAATGCCAACTATGTAGAAATCATCTTGCATCTTGTGTCCTCTTAGGACCAACTCAAATTATTGAATTTGATGGGTGCATTGAATGGTGTACCCATCTACAACTATCACATTAAATTCTCCAAAATCTTTAGCCCTTAGACCCATCTTAGCCAGTAGCCCTTCATCAATGAAATTATGGGTGACTCCACTATCTATTAATAATGTCACCTTTTTCCCTTGTAAGACCCCTCTAATACAGGAAGAGTGATACCTTAGTGCTCCTGAAAGTGTTGCAAAGTGCCCCTTGAATGTTCTCCCTCTATCACCTCTTCATGCTCACCCTCATTAGTGTCACTATCGGGCTCACCTTCTTCATCCTCTATATCATCATCAAAAACTACCTCAATGTAGTGGATTTGTCCTTTCCCTAAGCACCTATGACCTGGTCCCCAACGATCCTTGCAAGAAAAACATAGCTTTTTCTTGTGGAACTCATTCTTAGACTCATCCATCCTACTAGGCTTTGGAGGTGGGAACTTGGATTGAGAAACAGTCTTGTGAAATGGATTCTTTTGTTGCCCTATTGGTGCACTCTTGGACATAGGTTTATTCTTCATGGTTGAATATTTAATGCTCAAGGCTCTTCAAATAGCCTTCTCCAAGGATATTGGCTCTAAAGCCCTGACCAATCCATGGAAGGATTTTAATAACCCCTCAATGAACAAGAATATGAGTCTCCTATCTGTCACATCAGACACCATAATAGAAATTCTTTGAAATTTTGTGACATAATCATCCAATGTCCCATGTTGCCTTAGTCATGTCAACTCCCTGAAATATACCTTTTGATCTCTTCTATCAAATCTTTCTATGAGCTTTTGTGTCAAATCAACATCGGTAGTAACAAGGTCAAACCCTTGTGTCATGATGCCATGATGCCACCATTTGTGAGCTATGTTGGGAAATAAGGTGTTTTAACCTTTGCAATTTCCTAGCATTAAAATATTAATTTATTAATACTTATGTTGTATTTTCTTGCTCATATTATTTTGTCACCTAATGTGACTTGGCATGGTGAGTTGTCAGCATATTGGGAGGTGATAGGATGTGACATGGATGTTGTGGTCTCCACATGGCAATGTAGGCATCCCACTTTGAGAAGATATTCTTTGACATGTGTCGACATCTTTGAGGGATTCTATGACAATGTATGACAGATTCTTATGACAAATTCCTATGAAAGTCTTACGATGCATAAGAGTTAGATTCTATGACAGGTTGGACATGTGTTGGAAGGCATCTTTGCATGAGGAAAGTAGGCACCCAAGTTTGACCTATAAGTTGTAAGAGAATGTAAGAGACATCTTCTATATTTAGTCAATTATGGCAGATTCTCTTACAGTTGTAAGATTTGTCATATATGACAAATTCTGACATTGTAAGGCATCTGTCATACCTATTAGAGGAAAATTTGGGGCATCTAAGTATGGAGGCATGTAAGGGGGTTTAGAAATCATGTGATAAGTGTCATAGGAATCAAATATGTGTTTGAAAAATGTGCCACATGGATTTGGATGCCCATCTCTTGTAGCTTGTTCTAGAAGCTGCCTTCATGCTTGTATTCTCTATATAATGGATGTCTTGGAGAGGGTTTTGCATGTTGAATATTGCAGGTATCGAACTACTATCAGATTTCCTCCAAAAGAGCAAGATGTCTTCTCCATGTTAAGGTTGTGATCTTGCAAATGTATTGTAACCTTATTGTTGTAGATTAATACATTGGTTTGATGCTTTGGAGTGTGGGGTTTTTTACCCAAAAGGGTTAATGCATGGGAATTTAACTGTGTTTCTTTCCGCTTTATGACATAGTAGTATGTGCTTGTATCAAGATGATTGAAATCTTATTTATTTAAAGAAACATAAGTTACTAAAGGTGCATATTGGTTCTTGGAAGGCTTTCTACATTCGCCTTTCCCTTTCAAGCTACACCCTCCAAATTAAGGATGAAAAACTTGACCGCTTCATCTTTAGTCATAGGACTGAGTGAAAAATGTGTAACTAACTTTTGAACCCAAGCCCATGCAGTAACATTTCCAGAACCACCAAATGTAGGAAGTGACAACCTACTTACTTTGTCTTGGAGATCTCTATTAAATTGTTGCATATGTTGTCGTCCCAACAGTAGACACTAAATTTGAAAATCTTTGATATCATAAAGTTCTCTAATACCCCAAATGAGCTTTTGAGCATCCCCTTTTTATATTGATTTGTGTTAATTTTCAAATAAGCCAAAAACTCCTTGGGGCCGACCTCGAAGGTTATTATTATTATTTTAAAATTTATTTATTAATAATATTATAACAAAGGCTACAAGCTACTGCTACAACTCCACTATGCTCTCAAGCTAAACAGAAGCTCAACAACTCCAAGCCCGTAGCTAGAACACAATTCTAAAGATGAAGAATCCTCCAGAGAACAAGATAATCCATCAACTAGAACAACAACCAAACCAAGTTGCCCTTATCTAACTAATAAACCCACGAGATCATAAATAACACCCACAACAAATGTTAATCCGTGTCCAATCTACCATACCTCAAAGGTACCCAAAACATTAGTAGAGCCTATGCCAACATATCTAACCCATAAACTGCAATCACAAGCTCCATGTGTCAAACCTGTCAATGAAGAACATACACATTCAGGAACTCCCACTACATGGGGAATGTCAAAAATTGAAAATGATCAATGCATACCAAGTCTACTAATAACATCATATAGAAAGTGTAAACAACATCATGTAGTACCAAGGAATCATCCACAATGATATGCAAAACCTGTAAACCAATAACTTGTAAGAACAACTCTCACCACAAGTCTCCATAGCTCTCCCAAGTTCTCCACACCCAGGAAAGGAAAGAGATAAAGGAACCTCCATGTCAGCACCCAAGAACATAAGCGAAAACACATGACCACATGCTAGTGATCACAATAGCTCCAACCAAACCTCAAACCAATGTAATGTGAAACCAAACATACAAGAAGATAACCAAGACCAAAGAGAGAAACTATGAATATCATATACCTATAGAAAATCCTTCTACATACACCTCTAAATGCCAACTGTATCAAGTATGATCTCCTCCACAACACCCTAAAAGAAAATCCATAACAACACCCAGCCGTTCAATCACCAAGATCAAACATAACATATGTATCATGCAATCAACATGGATGTAAGCTTCTCAAGTCAAAGAAGATCAAACTAAATATCCATTCCCAAATCAAGAGATCAACTATAATATCCCCTTTTTAGCGTGATCTTATTTTATGATGGTTAGCCTATTACTTGGACCCTTGTAGGCTAATATGTTTGGATAGAGGGTCTCAGTGGCAGTTGATGGAGGTTGTTATCACTCTATTTCCTCAGTTCAATATTGGGCTTAGTTCCAGGCCTTTGCAGATCAGTGTTTGGCTTAGTTTGAGGGACTTACTATTTATAGTAATTCAATCTAGCAGTGATACTATTTTTAATTAGGCCACTTGGACACTTGGGGGTTATACAGTGTTGACCTCAGTTTCAGATGGCACATCAAAATACTAAGTTTTGAGGGAGATATTAATATTTTAGTGGTTAAGTTATTTAATTAACTTAAGGGAATATATAAAGTTATAATTTAACTTTATAAAAGTAAAAGCCACTTAAATATTATGAAAAAAAAAGTGAGTTTTAAAAGGTAAATAAAAAAGGTATGCTTAAGTGAGGAATTGTTTAAAAGTGACTAAAGTATTTTAAAATAGATTTTAAATTTATTTAAAAGCTATTCATGAGAAAGTCATATCTTTTGGGAAATCGTGCCATTTTGAGGAGAATAAAAGAGGCAAGAAACAAGTCGACCTCACCTTTTGATCATTTGACATTTCTTTTTGGCTTCTTGATATTTGTGCCTAAGACAAGGGTTTTAGAGTATTTTCACCATTGGAGAACGAGGATTCTTCAGTGATTTATGATCTTGAGGCTGCGAAAGACCAGTTGAATCATTGCTTTGAGAGGGCTTCATTTTGGAGTCCATTTGTGCTTCAATAGAGTTTATTCATTTCAGTTTATTTCCAGTAGTCAACAAGGAAGGGTTTATCAGTTCATGCGCCTTCATTCATCAGCTGCAGACACAGAATAGCAAGTTGTACCTTCTTCTTTCTCTAGTCGTACTTCTACACAGTGTTGTGTGGTTGCATCTGGCTGAGTGTGGGAGTTGGAGTCTAAAATGCCTTCATTTTGTGCCATTTGATTTGCTATTTCTTGGACGCCTTGCTTCACCAAGGCCTCTAATCTAGTTTCACTGTGGGAGAAATCATTATCTACAGGTGGGCATTGCATTTCACTAGGTTCATCATTTCTTGCCTGGCATGTACTAGATCTTTCTTATTTAATTGTTCTGAGAACTTCTAGGTATGTTTGTTGTATGCAACTTACTTGTATCAATTGTCAAATCCATAATAGCATTCCAGTTACTCTTAATTTACTTGTTATTTAGTTTTAGTACTATATCTTGCCTAACACACTTCTTCTTTTTTGCATAAAATTTATCAAAAACAAGTGAAAACACAAAAACAATATAGTTTAACATCAAGGGCAGAGTTAGAAACTGTATTGTTTTTGTGTTTTCACTTGTTTTTTATGAGTTTTATGCAAAAAATAAGAAGTGTGTTAGGCAAGATATAGTACTAAATCTGAATAACAAGTAAATTAAGAGTAACTACAATGCTATTATAGATCTGGCAATTGATACAAGTAAGTTGCATACAAAAAACGTACACGAAAGTCCTCAGATTAATTAAATAAGAAAGATCTGGTACATGTCAGGCAAAAATTGATGAACCTAGTGAAATGCAACACCCACCTCCAGATAATGATTTCTCCCATGTTGAAATTGGATCAAAGGTCTTGGTGAAGCAATGCATCCAAGAAATAGCAATCAAATGGCATAGAATGAAGGCGTTTTAGCCTCCAACTCCCACGCCCACCCAAATGCAACCACATGACATTGTGTAAAAGTACAACTAGAGAAAGAAGAAGGTATGACTTGCTATTTTGTGTTTGCAACTGATGAATGAAGGCACCTGAACTAATAATCCCTTCCTTATTGAATACTAGAAATAAAATGAAATGAAGAAACTTTATTGAAGCACAAATGGACTCCAGAATGAAGCCCTCTTAGAAGCAATGATTCAACAGGTCTTTCATAGCCTCAAGATTGCAGATCACTGAAGAATTCTCGTTCTTCAATGGTGAAAATACTCTGAAACCCTTGTTTTAGGCACAAATATCAAGAAGCCAAAAAGCAATTTCAAATGATCAAAAGGTGAGGTCGACTTTTTTCTTGCCTCTTTTATTCTCCTCAAAATGGCATGATTTCCAAAAAGATACGACTTTATCATGAATAGCTTTTAAAGAAGGATTTTAGGATCAAGGAGATAAAATGCAAGCACAAAATGATTTAAAAACCAGCTTAATAGATTGATAGAATGAGCAACCTTAAATAGGAAAGTAAATGGAAACCAAGATCCACAAAATGTGGATAGGAGTGGAGTGGTGGAAAAAGGTCAACCACAAAGATAGGGTGAGACTCCTAAACAACCATAAATGAAGGGAAAGACTCCTTCAACATGAAGTGGTGGCGAATAACCACCCATGAATGAAGGGAAAGACTCCTTCAACATAGAGTGGTGACGAATCACCACCCAAAAAGATAGGGTGAGACTCCTAACCACCCATGAATAAAGGGAAAGACTCCTTCAGCATGGAGTGGTGGTGAATAACCACCCACAAAGATAGCATGAGGTGTCAAAGACCATTTCCTTGACACCTAAATGTAAAGACACCTAAGTAAGCTTAAGTAAGCCATGTGTACATCTATGAGTACACTAACACCCCCCCTTAAGCATAAATTAGGTGGGCATAATGAAGATGGGTCTTAGCTACTAGGCCATGTTAGGTACCCATGAACAACATTAAATATCTCATAACTCGAGAAAAGGAGAAAACCACATGGGAAAAAATCCTCTCCAAAAGAGAGAAAATGAAATGATTGTACTAAAGGAAGAAGGATAGGAGGACTCAATGTGACCCCCGAAGGACTGCTTCTGTCATGCAAGTACAGTAGATGTCCCCCTGATAGGAGGAGAAAAAGAGGATATAAATCCCCCCATAAAGAAAAATCTCCCATGCCAATGATGAACGTCTGAAGAAATAGATCCACTGGTGATTGGAGAAGCCAATCCAAAAGAATGGGTGATTCTAGAATCCAAATCCAGATGATGTGTGCCTCTAAAAACTACTCGCGTGTCCACATGTCATAAAGTGATGATGTCAATCCAAGATCATGTGAAGATGGATATAGAGCAAGTTGCAAAGACAACAAAGATGGTGGGCCAACAACCATGATATGGAGACATACGTGAGTTCAACATGGACCTATGAGGAGAGTGTTCCTGGATAAGTCATAATGACTTGGATATCTTGGAGGAGCATTCTCATTCCCTACTCTTGGTCTACTTGGCAGTTTCACTTGAACATGTATTTCCCATTTTTTCTTTTAGGTGCATTAGTTTCATCAAGAGTAACCATCTCAACAAATGTCTCTAACCATAGGAGAACTTTAGCCTCACTTATGTCTCCAAGTATCCATGAGTACCTATAACCAATCTATCCATGCCAAACTCCAAATGCAACAAAGCATCATCATGAAGTAATCAAACAAATGATCAATGTACCCAATACTAAGAGAACCACACAAGATCAATGTCAAAGCTCCAATCATGAATCAAGAACATAAACATGACATCATGATCTAACACCTCCTCAAAGAATATCATATGATCCAAAGAACATAACAAGCACTTGTATCATGTCAAACTCTAATCCAAAATTGAGAGTAAACCATGCCATAATAACATATCCATCTTCATAATGAATATTCTTCATGGCTCTAACACAATAAAATGCAATATCAACAACACCAAATAATAAGTAGAACCAAAATCTCCAAGCCAAGAAGATAAACAACACGCCACAAGTCCCAAAATTGACTACCCAAGTACTCAATATCATCCATCCTCTCATCTCAAAACAAAATACCAATGCACAAATGACCACTAACAAGGCCAACTAATGAAATCTACATAAACACTAAATTAATCTCGTGGATATAGACAGTCCACATCTGAGTCATCCCACTGCAGCCAATGGGTAGCTAGTCCACAACTGCATAACTTGTAGATCCCATACACTGAAGCATGCAAACTCGTCATCACATTAGTAACATGAAAAACTAAGATATCAAAGAAGATAACATGTAGATTTCAAGACTCAAACACCAGATCACCAGCAAACCTGATTTTCCAAATAAATCCACAACTGAGTACCATAGTCAAGTAACTAAACAAGCATTCCTACAAATCTGCAATTGTTCTCATCCAAAAAACTCTAAGAGTTTGAACACAATATTTTCCACAGATCTACAAACCACTAAATTCTTATTAACATGTAAAACTTGTAAAAACATCTACGTGTAAATCTGAAATCACTTATACATCTAGAATAATAGATCACACATATTTCATTTGAACAAATGAATACTCTAAATCTACACAAACCCATAGATTTTAGAGCATGGGAAAACTGTAAAACCTTCAAAGGAAATAGGTTGTCTAGAAGCTTATAAAATATAAATTATCCCAACTTCACAACCCACAAATCACCAATGGTAAAACATATATGAACATTTCCTCAACGAGAAAGTTGCAAACCTCCACAAAACATGCATGAAGCATACATGCAAACCTGTAACTATCTTACATACAAAAATACCACAAGGGAAACGTAATCTGAAAAAATAGTTCATCTATAGATCTGCAAAACCACAAGTTTTGATTAATCGCGTTAACCTGCAAACCCACCATGTTTTGTAACACACATGCAAATCCACATCCACTTAACATCTGGAAGACCCACAAGTATAAAAACAACCATAATAGTTAAACTAGAACAATGGAATTTAATGAATATGCATAACCATAGATTTATAATGAAAAATCCATAAAAACCTCAAATCCAAAGAACATCAATCTAAGCCATTCAAGTACAAACATCCATTAGGAAAGCATAGCTCCAGGAAATTCTAGGCCCGTTTTCAGGCCAACTCCACCACCAACATGTACATGCATCTGAGAGAGGATTAGGCTATTCCAAAAGCTTCTAGATCATCCAATGATCAACTCCATAGCCTTACATACATTCAAGGTTATTCAGCTATCAAACAAGAGCCCTATATTAATAACACATCAAATATAACCACATGATCAACTCCATAGAACTCTATCTTCTCCATCCTTCATAATGCCTATTATTTCTAGAAAACAAGATCAATTGCAAAACTTCCACTCAGACAAGGATTAATAATCAATCAATTCCTTCAAAATAGATTCCCTCAAGCTTTCCAGGCTAAGAAATCACAATAGAAGAAATACCTAGATCCCAATACATCACATGCATCACCATGTGAGCATACGCAAGTGACATGCCAAGCACATGCAAATCTGGAATTGAGCTATAATACCAAATGAAAGGCAAAGGTAAACTTAGAAAGCCTTCCAAGAACCAATATGCACCTTCACTAACTTATGTTTCTTTAAATAAATCAGATTTCAATCATCTTGATCCAATGCACATACTGCTATGTCATAAAGCAGAAACAAACACAGTTAAATTCCCATGCATCAACCCTTAGAGGAAAGTTATGTAGTTTCAAATCTAGGAAAATTTCAGTAGCATAACATGTAAATTAGCATTTCAAGAATGAAGAACACAAAGAATAGAAGAAATATAGACAAAAGAGAAGAAGACATGATATACGTGGAGAAAACCCTTTCGAAAAACCCCACACTCCAAAGCATCAAACCAATGTATTAATCTACAACAATAAAGTTACAATACACTTGCAGGATCATAGCCTTAACATGGAGACTACATCTTTCTCTTCTGAAGGAAATCTGCCAGCACTTCGATACTTGCAATAATCAACATACAACACCCACTCCAAGACATCCAATATATAGAGAATACAAGTATGAAGGTAGCTTCTAGAACAAACTACACGAGTTGGGCATCCAAATCCATGTGGCACATTTTTCAAACACATATTTGACTCCTATGACACTTGTCATATGATTCCTAACCCCCCTTACATGCCTCCATACTTGGATGCCCCAAATTTTCCTCTCATAGGTATGGCATATCGCTTACAATGTCATAGAATCTGTCATATATGACAACTCTTATAGTTGTAAGAGAATCCGTCATAACTGACTAAATATAGAAGATGCCTCTTACATTCTCTTACAACTTTTCATAGGTCAAACTTGGGCACCTACTTTCCTCATGCAAAGATGCCTTCCAACACATGTCCAACCTATCATAGAATTTGGCTCTTATGCATCATAAGACTGTCATAGGAATTTTTCATAAGAATGTGTCATACTTTGTCATAGAATCCCTCAAATATTTCGACACATGTCAAAGAATATCTTCTCAAAGTGGGACACCTACATTGCCATGTGGAGACCACAACATCCATGCCACATCTTATCACCTAATTTGACTTGGCACGATGAGTTGTCAGCATATTGGGAGGTGACAGGATGTGACATGGATGTTGTGGTCTCCACATGGCAATGTAGGTGTCCCACTTTGAGAAGACACTTTTTGACATGTGTTGGCATCTTTGAGGGACTCTATGACAAAGTATGACAGATTCGTATGACAAATTCCTATGATAGTCTTATGATGCATAAGAGCCAAATTCTATGACAGGTTGGACATGTGTTGGAAAGCATATTTGCATGAGGAAAGGAGGCGCCCATGTTTGACCTATGACAGGTTGTAAGAGAATGTAAGAGGTATCTTCTATATTTAGTCAGTTATGACAAATTCTCTTACAGTTGTAAGAGTTGGCATATGTGATAGATTCTATGACATTGTAAGGCATCTATCATACCTATTAGAGGCAAATTTGGGGCACCCAAGTATGGAGGCATGTAAGGGGGGTTATGAATCATGTGACAAGTGTCACATGAGTCAAATATGTGTTTGAAAAATGTGCCACATGGATTTGGATACCCATCTCTTGTAGCTTGTTCTAGAAGCTACCTTCATGCTTGTATTCTCTATATATTGGATGTCTTGGAGTGGGTTTTGTATGTTGAATATTGCAAGTATCGAAGTGCTATCGGATTTCCTCCAGAAGAGAGCAAGATGTAGTCTTCATGTTAAGGCTGTGATCCTGCAAGTGTATTGTAATCTTATTGTTGCAGATTAATACATTGGTTCAATATTTTGGAGTGTGGGGTTTTTTTACCCAAAAGGGTTTTCCCCACGTATATCATGTCTTCTTCTCTTCTATCTATCTTTCTTCTATTCTTTGTGTTCCTCATTCTTGAAATGTTAATTTACATGCCATTATGCTACTGAAATTTTCCTAGATTTGAAACTACATCAACTTTCCTCTAAGGGTTAATGCATGAGAATTTAACTATTTATGTTTCCACTTTATGACATAGTAGTATGTGCTTGTATCAAAATGATTGAAATATGATTTATTTAAAGAATCATATGTTACTGAAGGTACATACTAGTTCTTGGAAGGCTTTCTGAGTTTGTCTTTCCCTTTCAAGCTATACCCTCCAAATTAAGGATGGCAAACTTGGCTGCTTCATCTTCGGTCATAGGGTTGAGTGAAAAATATGTATCTAACTTTTGAACCCAAGCCTGTGCAGTAACATTTCCAGAACCATCAAATGTAGGAAGTGACAACCTACTTACTTTGTGTTGGAGATCTTTATTAAATCACTGCATATGTTGTCGTCCCAATAGCAGACACTAAATTTGAAAATCTTTGATATCATAAAGTTCTCTAATACCCCAAATGAGCTTTTGAGCGTCCCCTTTTTATATTGATTTGGGTTAATTTTCAAATAAGCCAACCAAATTTATGAAACTCCTTAGGGTTGACCACAAAGGTTATTATTATTATTTTAAAATTCATTTATTAATATTATTATAATATTATATTATTATTTATAGTGTTTAAAGAATAACTATTAAATTAAAATAATATGATTTCTCATAGACAGAGGGGACATGAAAGTCTTCCCATCCTAAGTATTGCTTGTTCCCAAGCAATGACAACTCTTTGAACCACGACCCACTTCATGCTAAGGTAGCATGTCATGGATTGAGGTTCATCAATCCTGGGTCCTTTACACTTGCTAATCACAATTTCCCATGTTGTCTCTAGATTCGACCAAGGAAATTCTTCAACACTTGTTAGGTTAACACTGTCTGAGAATGATGCAATTAGTGGCAACATTTTTTCATGGTTGTCTTCATTCCTTTCCTTCCTCATAAGTAAAGTTGCAATAGTTGGAAACCTCCTTGTATAAAACTCAAACACCTCTTTGAAGACAAACAATAGAAATTGCATTTTCCATGAAATCAAACTTTCTTTGGTGGTTGTTCCCAATGTGTGGAAAAGGCTGAGAATGTTGAAATCAATAGTATTGGGATGGAAAACAACACTCAAAATGAGCCATATAGTATAATCCTTAACACCACAAGTCCAATCAGCCCAACCAAGTTGATGATTCTTTCCCAAAAGGTCTTGTTCTTGAATGGAATCCTTGACCAGTTCCGCACCTTGAGGGGTTTGGGACTCTTGAACATACATCTTCATTATTTTCTTTTCAGTCATGCTTGGAGCTCCATTCCAAATGCCTTTATCAAAAACTACAACACTCATTGCCAAATCAATAACTTCTAATCCTCTTGCTGCAACAACAACTACAGGATCTACATTCTTTAAGGTCCATAGTATAATTGAGTAGTTCACCAAACCTAAATATATGCCATACCAAATTGTGGTATTATCTATATCTAGATTTTGTACTGGGGAAGACAAAATATTTTGTTATTGGGGTATCATCATTCTGTTTGCAATTAATGTAATCCATAGAATTTTAATCATAGAATCCTCGTATGTTACAGCAAGGAAAATAACTGCTTGTAATGTGTCATGGGTAGAAAAACCCTCCTGCTCATGAGGTTGAGTTGTCATTTTTAGTTTTCCTCTGTACAATTGGGGTGCCCATGGAACAAGTTGTCCAATAGCCTGATATGAGAAGGTTGTAATCTATTGCAAGGAAACCTCCCACCAACAATCTTAAAGATGCCACTTAAAATAGTTGGTTCCTTGAGCTTTAATTGATCTACAAACTCATGTTAAGATAACCAAATAGTGAATTCCATTATAACCCACTTTAGTCTTAACACAAATCAAAGGATGCACTAGCAATAGTGATGAGTGGAAATATATCCACTTCTACACCATCGAGGCCCACTGATGTACCCCAAGTCTAAGCATCCGTCAACCACATTCATCTTTTGGTGAGAGCCCTGACAGTTCAAGTTCTCTACTGCTAGTGCTAGCCAAGGTCCTTCGGTAGGACCAAATTTCTTTATTCCACGCAATGTTCCAAGAGCGCAACCTTCACTTGAAGGTACCAATTGGAATAAAGAAAAACATCACGAAGCTAGGATGGAAAGAACAAACTTTTGGTACTACAATAATTTACCTTTCAATGTGGTGAGCAACCTAGATTGGGAAGGTTTGGTAAATTCCCTTATAGTTACAGGTAAGGGGTTTAAGTACCCAATAGCTAAACATTTGAGTGGGTCATTGCTACAGGAAGTTGTAAAGAATGCATGGCTTGTGGTTGATGAGAAAAAGAAATTTTGGTGAAAAAAAGGCTGAAACATTTTATTTGATGGGTGGATAGATGGAAAGAATAGGACTCTCTTAATTAAATTTGTAGTGGCCTTTGATGGTGGATTGGTGTTCCTAAAGTCAATAGATGTCTCCAATGAAGTAAAAAATCCTAAGACTTTATGAAATTTATTAGATGGGGTGATCCAGAAGGTTGGTGTTGATAAAATTATCCAAATTATCACGGACAACACAGTTGCATATGTAGTTGTAGGTAGACTACTTATGGAGAGGCATCCCACAATTTCATGGTCTCCTTGTGTTGCACATTGTTTGGAATTGTTGCTAAAGGACATTGGGAAGATTGGATGGGTCAAAAATGTGGTTGAAGATGCCAAAAATGTTACCAAATTTATCTACAACCATACTTGGGTGCTTTCCTTGATGAGAAAATTCACAAATGGCAAGGACCTTGTGCAACCACGAGTGACACGATTTGCTAACCACTTCCTCACATTGCAAAGCATTCTTGGTGTCATTGCTCATCTCAAACAAATGTTTGTGTCAGATGCTTGGATAGAGTCCCCATTTTCCAAAAAACCTGAAGGGTAGAGGATTGTAAGCATAGTTTTTTATGACACATTCATCAAAAATGGAGAGGAGTTAATTGGAGTAAGTAACAAACACAAAAATAAACTTTGTACATGATAATCTATTTGTTGTTTTATTTTAGGGGTTAATTTTGTAATAATTTAACATTTGTTTTCATTTCTTTGATGATAGAACCTTTGGTTAGGGTTCTTCGTATGGTGGATGGAGAGGGCATGCCAATGGGTTTCATTTATGAGGCCATGGATAGGGCCAAAGACGTCGTTTTACATTACTATGGTAGAAACAAAATAAAATATGAAATCATTTGGCACATCATTGATCATAGATGGACAAACTAACTCCACTAATCGATACATGCCTTTGCCTACTTCTTGAACCCAAAGTTCTACTTCTCTGAGACATTTAAGGATGATGAGGGTGTCATGGCAAGTCTTGTCACATGCATTGATTAGATGGTGCATGATCGTGAGATGAGAGACAAGGTGCTTGATGAGTTGGAGGTGAGATAAATGTTACATCTTATTTATGAATTTGTAATATTGACTATCTAGAAACATCCATTTTACATACATAATAAGTTGATAACTAATTTTCAATATTTGATTTAATTTTATTTTTATCTATTCAAGGTCTACAAGGGTGCAAAGGGGAGACACTTTTCCTCACAACAAACAATTGAAAGGAGAGAAAAACAACAACCAGGTAAAAAAAATGTTCAAGACTACAAGATGAAATTAAAAACTTGATTCTTATATTTTTTTACTTTATTCTTATATTTTTTAAATGTTTTTTTGTAGATTTATGGTGGGAGAACTATTGTGCTAGCATGCCAAATCTTCAAAATCTAGCCATATGTGTCTTGTTGCAGCCATGTAGTGCTTCTAGGTGTGAATGTAATTGGAGCTTATTTTGAGAACATTCACACAAACAAGAGAAATAGGTTGACCCAACAATACCTAAATGATCTAGTTTTTGTTTCGTTTCACATGAGTCCATCAACTTGGATGATATTGATCCCTATGGTGAATGGACTATTGATGAACAAAATGATAATGTTGATGTCTTCCTTACTAATGAAGATCTTGTTGAATTGGAGAGAGCAGTAGTAGAAGAAGAAGAAGCGACAGGATTGGATACAATGGTGGAGGACGAAGACACTTTTGAAGATCAAGAAACCACTCCTCAATCTCCTCATCATTCGGATACTGTAGCACCTTCTATTTCTAGGCCTGCAAAATTGAATTGCAAAAGGAGGGGGAAAAGGGAGATATAGATTTTATTTGGTTGTTAATGTTTCTCATTTTGATATATGATTATATGTAAACTCATGATGTTGTTATACATTTGAAAGTTTGAAACTATTAGTATGAATGATGAAATTTCAATTATTGGGTGTTTGATGGTCATATGGCATGTGTAATCTTTGAGTTATGACAAATTGATAATCAAATTAAGCTCTAATGTTCTCTAAATGCATTAATTTCTTTATTTTTTTATAAAACTACTATTTCTTTTATCGAATCCTAGCCGAGTTTTTTGTCGAGCTCATTCAAGTCTTGAGTTTGAGTCCTATTTTGGGTTGTCGAGTCTGCGCCGAGTCTGATTTTTCCAACTTTGGAAATAAGTACTAAGAACAATTTCCATGTATTTAAAATTTTTAAGTATTTTATTAATAAAATTATATATACAATCCATGATATTTGGCATTATTATTTTGAGGTGTTCTTTTGCTTGAAAATATGGAACTATGTATATAAGAATATTTGTTAAGTAGAAAGGAAAATAGAAGAATTAAATGATGAAGTTTTTGTCTTGTGTATGGATCAAACCATATTTTAGAAGGAAAAGGATCTAATTAACAAATATTCAAACATCATTGCTAAGGAGGAAACTCAAAAAAAATAAAAAATTAACAGAGGTTTAGGTGAAAGAAAGTGATAGGAATTCAAAAACTTCCACAATTCCACATAAGTAAGAAGGATTCAAAACCATGTTTCAAGGATAAAAAGGGAGGATGGTTATGTGGTGGTAGATGTCGAGGATGTTAGTACTTAAGTGGTTGGTTACTTCCAAATTCTTCTAAACAACTTAGATAGATAGGATTTCATTCATTAACATCAAATCCTAAAACTCATTCCTAAACTAGTCAAGAATACCCAAAATGTGTTGCTTTTGAAGGCTTTCACTGAGTAATAAATTAAAGAGGTTGTTATGTATCTCCACCTAAAGAAATCTCTTGGCCCAAATGGATTTCTTGCAAACTTCTATCATAAATTTTGGTACATTGTTGGTAAGTTGATAGTTGAAGTTGCAAAAGAATCACAACAGAGAGATATAATGCTTAAGGACCTTAATAACACCACCTTAATCCTCATCCCAAAGAAGGGACAACGCCGTTCTTTTGATGACTACAGACCAATTTCATTATGAAAAATACTCTACAAAATAATATTGAAAGCGAATTGTCATTAGACAGAAAAAGCATTCTACCAAAAATCATCTTTGAGGAGCAGAGGGGAGCAGTGTCCTTGGGAGGTCTATCTTAGAGGGGATCATCATTGCTCAAGAAGTCATATACCCAATCGGGTCATCCCACAATAATGGGTTACATTTTTTGGCCAAACTTGACATTGAAATCAACATTTTCAGAGAAAATTTCACTTTCTGACACTTATAGTAGGTAAACTATTAGGAATTTGAAAATGATGTAAACTAGTGATTTGTGAGATTTTGTCTGTAGATTTTAAATGTATTTTTTTCTTTTTTAAATGAAATTAAATTGTAATATTTTTGTGTCTCCTTTGATAACTAGTTTTTAATAGTAAACAACATTTTTAAAAAGTGGTGTGTACTTCGGCTCGCATAACTTTTTTTCTACAAAGGATAAAATTCTAATTCTTTTGAATTTAGGTTGGTAACATAAGTATCTAGTTCTTTCATTTTGTTGAATATTTTTCTTTTAATTAAGTTTTATAACTTAGATATAGGTGCACTTCGGCTTGTATAACTTTTTTGGTATGTATTGAAATTCAATTTTTCTTTTTTTGTTAGAACGAGGACATCAATACCTAGTGGATATATATTTTTTATTTTTTTTCCCTCAAATTTACTATTTTTCCACAATGATTTTTCATCGAACTTGACGTTTGGTGAAAAACCTATGTACAGTAAAACTAAAAAATATAATATAAAATAAAAACAAAATATATTAAATTTATAGTTGTTGGAAAGCACGTTTCAATCACTACAATCATCCAACTTGGTTTATCAAGTTGACTCCATTTGCACCTCCTTGATAGTCAAAAAAATGCATAAATTTTGAAATGGTGGAGGGGAAGGTGAAAAAAGGGGGTTCATTAGAAGGGGGGAGGGTTCATTAGAAAGGGGGTGGTTCATTCGAACCCCCTTCATTAGAAGGGGTAAACCATTTTAAATTTTTTGATGAGAATTTCTAATTTTTCTTCATTCAAAAAATTGTAACCCACTATTGTGGGTTTACCCAATCCAATCAACCAAAAGAAGCAACGTGATGGTGAAACTGAATATTAAAAAACCTACAACAAGGTGGATTAGAGATTCTTATTCAAAGCCATAGAAGCTTTCAATTTTAGCAATCAATGGCTAGATTAGATAAGTCTAATAGCTAGTCCAATATATTCAATAATAGTCAATGGAGCCCACAAGGTTTTTTTGAGGCATTGTGTGGTCTCAAAAAGAGAGATCATTTATCTTCTTTCTACTTTATAATTAAATGGTTGATCCATTGGGCAGAGTGATTCATAAAATTTACAATTGGGGGCTATGGAGAGGTACCAAGGTCACTAGCAATGTTCCCCCATTCACACACTAGCAATTTGCAAACAATACAATGATTTACAAGGTGTTCAAACGATGTGAAGCTTCTACCATGAAAATAATTTTAGATGAATACTCTACTGCCTCAATTAATTCTTTAATACTAATAAATCTATTTTTTATTTTTCACAAAACCTGGCAAATAGTTAGAGATCCTTAAGCCCAGGTTTTAAAAAAGGAGCCTTCTTGAGCAAGTATTTAAGTTTACCTCTCTTGGAAAGACCGAAAATAAAATAATTATGGGCCCCCATTTTGGAACAATACTCAAATAGGATATCCTCTTGGAAATGCAGATGGTCATCTTGGGCTAGTAAAATAATAATGTTGATGGTCATCCCAATCTTTCTATTGTCTTGTTTAAAATTTTCAGTTGAGGTAAATTATAAGTTAAACCAAAGAATGTGCAATTTCTTTTGGCAAGGAAATTTAAAAAACATAAGATTCCCCTTGATTGCCTAGGAAAAAATCTATAAATCCAAGGTCAAGGTGGTGTGGGTCAAGAACGAGCTTATCTAGAACAAAGCCTCTAAGTTCCAAATTATTATGTCAAATGTTCAACCATCCAAATTTGAAATAGGTTCACCTACTCCAAAATAAGTACCTTGATTCCAAAAAACATTCTAGAATATTAAAAATTTCCAACCCAATCAAGGGATCCTATTTATGGAACTTATGATATCCTACAATTCTATCATTTTAGACTACCTCACATGAGACCTTCGAAATGGAAAATCAACATTATTTTGGGAGAATTATTGAAACGACTTCTTGACAATCGGGATTGGCTATCATTTTGATTAGTCCAAACTAATATCAAAATAGCACTGGGGATGCCATGTAGCTAACTTTGTGGAAAATAAGGATATATCTAGTATAAGTTGTTATGTATGGAAGGATTTGTAGAGGACGAGCATTCCCATGGTGGAGGTTAGTAATTTAAGGAAAATACTAGAAAAGAGAGGGATAACTCTTGTAGACAAGAAGGAATAAATCAAATGGAATTTCTCTAAGTCCAGAAATTACAATGAAAATTTGGTTTTATTATGTTAGAGGAAGGGGTGATCAAGATTCAAATTCCCATGCATCTATGTTGGAATAGATTGTGCCTCCCAAAAGCCAAGGTGTTCACTCGAGCGGTGCTACAAACAAAAAAACTCAATGTCAATAGATTCTTGAAATTAGGTTATTATGGCCTTCCCAATCCCCTTTATGTAGAGAAAAAGAAGAGACTCCAAACCATTTGTTGTCGAGATGCCAATATATTGATAAATGTTGGAAATAGTTATACACCAAATTGGGCTATGTGGGAGTTATTTCCAACAATATTTTATGTTTGTTTAAAGTATGGCCAACCATAATAAAAAGCTCCATCTTCTAATACTTATAGATAATCATCCCTTCTATTTTGGTGTGGGAATTATGAAAATAATGTAATAGGAGAATATTTCAAGACAAGGATTTTCCCCTTCCATCTTTACAATGCAAGACATGGAAGCTTCCATTGTGGAGGCAACTAATAGAAAATTGATTCCTTCACTGAGTTATAAGGCCTCCTTCACTAGATGGGACAATAAAATGACTAAAAATTGGACTGGACTATGATTGCACCTATTGATGCGGTTGGGGGAGTTGACTCTCAAAGAAAAGCATATGGAGGCAAGATGGATGCCTCCCTCTCTAATTGGATAAAGTTAAACTTTGATGAGGTATCGAAAGGAAACGAAAAAGTCTGGGGTAAGGTGCGTAGTGAGAGATTGGAAAGGAAATTTGAGATGTCAAGCATCCAAAGACTGATTCGTGGGACAAACAATGAGGCTAAATTCTAAGCCGATCACATCAAGTATTCTCAAAATTGGGATTCGATAAAATCGCAATTAAAGGTGACTTGACAATAGCCATAAACACAATCAGAACTAAGAAATATCCAAGCTAGAAGATATGATCCCTGCTAAACAAAGTCTTAACATTAGTGAAAATCTTGGAAGAATACACAATTAATCAGATGTATCAGTAGGCCAACAAAGAGGTCGATCAACTTGCCAACTCGGCCATAGAACATGTTGAGGAAATCATCGTTGATACTTATGATATGGATTACCATATGATCGAGACATTTTTGAAAGTTTGATCTGGAGGACATAATGAACGCGCAAGGATTTTGGATGGCAATTCGCAGATCAATTGATTATTCAAACTCCATCATTAAATGATATTTCTCTTCCGTTCTACAAAACAACTTTTAAAGGAAGGGTGGCTTAGGTGTCCTTTGTAAATGCATCATGGAAACAACAATAAACCTCTGTTCTCAAAGATAGATGGCCCTTCTTCGCCTTGTCTCTGAGAAACGTCTATGGAACGTATTCAAAACCAAGAATGGCATTATTTTGCTTGCAATGCAGTGGATTCTCAGAGACGAACTCCTATACTCGGAGTACAAATATCGGGTCAATTCTGAAATTACCTCAATGTTTATCGTTGTATTGTTGGATCTTCCATTTGTGAATGGCAATATATTATAAGGCTGAAAGAAAGTAAATGAAATCTTTAAAAATTAAAGGGTAAGAGTTTTTATTAGCTCTATGTCTATCGTTTTTTATTAATTTGTAATGTTTCTATTATGTTTTTTTTATAGTAAATGTTTAATTTAATCAATAACCAATGGCACATTGATTATCTCAATATTTAAATTATATGCAAAAAAAAAATTGGTCAAAGTTGATCTTTTTAGTACAATCTGACAAACAAGACATTTTGAAAATCATATGTATGTATATATAGATATATAAAAATTAGGACACATATTTATTAAGCCTAATTTCATAGCTACATTCTTCAAATTTGTCAAATAATTTGTAGAGTTATTTATATAAAAACATGAAAGAATAAGATGTTTGTTGTACCAAACTATTAAACAATTTATAAGGTGTTGCTTCTAAAACCAATATCAATTGATATGAACACTACATTTTTAACTTTGTCAATTAAGAAAATGTGCACAAGTCTAAAAATATATATAATATAGAGTATTTGATGAAAAATACTAAAAATATCTATGCCTAACACCCATTTGATATCATCTTGAAGTATTTTCATTAATTTTATATAACAATTGGAGTTCAAAAGGATATTACTTTTCTAATTCCAAGAAATTATCTCTAAATATTTCAAACCTAACCTTCATATCTAATACTCTAGTTTAATGTAACACTAAACATTGTCAAAAATTTAGTACTATTTTAACTTCCAAACTTTGAAATTCAAATTTAACAAGTCTACAATAAAACTCACTTCCAAACAATTCTCATCAAACCATTAATAATTATGTAAATTAAAAAAAACATATCATTTGAAATATCTAATACCCAAGGATACATTTGTATCATTAAGACATCATCTTAAAAATATTGTATCAACATCATAGAACATAAAGGACAAGCAAACATTTGCTAGACAAGTCTTTTGATTAGTACTAAATCATTGAATCAATCAACAAATAAATTATAGCAGTCTTTGAACACTTTTTCAAATAATAAAATAGATTAAAAAACACATACTTTAACGTCATAAATAAAGCTTAAACCTACAAGTAAAAGATCAATGTTAGATCACAATTTGTCATTTATTAAAATGTAGAAAAAGGATAGGCTTATTAATCCCACCATGATAAAATTTATGGTAAATGATCTAATTAAAATAATATATAATTTGATCAATTATATATTATTTTAATTTTTCTTATTATATGTTTAAAATATTTTATCAAATTTATTTTTTTTAAATCAATCATTCATATATAATTGGACTCTTCTTATTATCAAACATGTAATAAGACTCTTGATGGACCCCTCATTTCCTAAGACTCCATTAATTGTTCTAAGAAAAAAGGCAAAATTTGAAAACTTGTCATTATGAAATGATAGAGACAGCTCCTAGTTATAAAAAGAAAAACAAGAATTTATTTTTATTTTAAAGTTAATATTCTAGAGGATGTAGTGCAGAATATAAATATCTTAAGATTGACTTCAACATCAAGTTTAGTTGGGAAACTTGCAAAAGGAAGAAAATTTTGAGAGAGTGGAGAGTGGTTTTTGCCTTTCAAAATAGATGTAGAAAGACAAAATTATAAGATTAGAAAGCTATTCAAACTCTATTTGAACTATCTATAATTCAAGTGGGTATTTCATGGATGTGTAATATGGGCTAGCAGCACTTCAAACAACAAATAAATGCAAATAATGTGAATACAATGTCTGATCCTAAATAAATTGAAGTTAAAAACTTTGGATTCTCAGTGAAACTCATACAATTCTTATTGAAGCCATTGATATAGTGTGTCTTTAAGATGTCTAAAAAAATCGAGCAAACGGAGGTAAATCATTGGCCCAATGTTGTCTTTAAAGATGTCTCGAGTGAAAGAAGTCATGGATAAAGCATAATTGCAATTGGATGAACAAATGACACATTCACTTTAATGCTTGTCATGATAATGACAAAGAAACAAAGACATTTGTTGTAGATAAGTTCCACAAATATGTGAGAAATGGTGTTATGGAGATAAAATATTACCTTGAAGAATTTACCCTACTTCTTACAGTCAACAAAAGGTTTATTTAGAGGCTAATATTCTTTGGAGAGCAAAGATCTTCATAATCCAGTTGGGGACTAACTCACACATCTTGAATGTGAAATAGGGAAATGAAAAGGCCACAAAAGATATGGAAAGAGAGAGTTTGTGCCCCCTGTACAATTGAGACAATAGGAAAAAAAAAAAAAACACTTTATTTTGAAATGTAAAGATTACAAAGATATCTGAATTTAATACACATAATTTAACACCCATTTCACTTCAAAATCTATTCAACTAAAAGATCGTTGAGAAAATATAATAACTATATATTTAATTTAGACTAAGGTTCAGGTCATTGTCACGAGAATCAAGTAAGGTTAGATGTAATCAAACGCTACATTAATGTGAAGATTGTAGTTAAGTTTCCTCGCCCCAATTATCCGATAAAAGATTTAAACACAGAATTTAAATTTGTATGACATATTCATTCGAGAAACATTTTGAAGCCGATTCAGTTGGCACTACTTAAAAACACAATCAAAACAATTAACAAAATAGTTTGTCGCTACAACAAACAAAAACTAGAAAAAAGAAAAATACGGGACGCCTTTCAATGCAAAATACTTGAACATAGTAGGAAAATTTCTTTTGAGTCGTCAGTCTAGAGATACTGCAAAATGTGCTCTCCAAGCCAGCCAGGCTACAATCATTTTTTCTTAGGAGGCAGCGGTAGGTATAAGGCAGGCAACAGGAAAAGATCTCAGCACTAAAGTATAAGGCAGGCATTAACTGAACAACATAAATGCATGGAAGGCTAGACCAATGAAAGCTACAGAGCTTAACATTTCAAACCTTGCTCCAAGAGAAGATTTCAGTATAAAACTTTGCGACATGAACTGATAAATCAATTTGAGTATCTTCTTTCACAGAAGAGGATTACAAAATTCACAGTTATCATAACTTAAATATCACCCATTCAATGGTTAAAGGTAAATTTTCACAGTTATCATAAACAGGAAATATTGAATATAACTTTAAGGAGTTATTCTTAAATATCACCCATTCAATGGTTAAAGGTAAATTTTGACTAAAAACAATAGAACCATTACTTTAAATTTTTTGAGAGGAAAGATCAAAGATGTATAAAATTGCTATTGATCTTTAATATGTCATCATCGACTTGCATGAGAAGGCCCCTCTGACAAAATATCATGCAAATTTGAACTTAACAGATTACTCAAATATTAATGACAGAAGGAAGATTATAACCCTTCTAAAATTGGAAAAGATCCATCATCCGAGCAACAATTACATGTGGTTAAAAAGGTTTGTTTCTGTACAACAAAGAACTCAGGAATTACATTTGTTTCTTTTTCATGAATAAAAAATAGACTAAACAAAACTACAAAAGGTACAACAACATACACTTTTGGGTTGGTTGCAGGAAGAATATTTGTGGCTTAAACTCTATGAGAGGAACACGCGGTGCACTAATTTGAAGATCAACCACTATACTATTGGAAACTGAGAGCTGGACTGCACAAGCAATGGATAAGTCTAAAAGACAGAAATCTTCTTGAATCTAACAGGATCGAAGGGCTTTAAATCTACACTTTTTGCTTGTCCATCGATGATAAGTTCAGCCAAAGATTCTCCCGTAGCAGGTGCATTCAGAATGCCCCAGCAGCTATGGCCTGTAGCTACATAAACACCAACCATATCAGGGATCTTACCAATAACTGGTTTGCCATCCTCAGTATAGGGCAAAAAGCAAGCCTGCTCTGCTTGTAGTTCTGCGTTTCCTAAATGACTGGAGACTGTTTGAGCTACTCTCTGTAGCATTCTTATAGATTCCTTACGAGGTAGAATTTGCTGAGGGTCGTCTGGGACTTCTACTTCCTCCGACATGCCACAGATGTATACCTCACCTGTTAAATAAAGTAAAGTTTCAACACGATATCAGTATTTTTATGAACAATTTTGAATTCACACATATTAGGCAATTATATTCCCCGTTCATTCTAATTCAACCCTCATGCGCTCAATCCTAGATTTCAGATCTGGTTGCATTAAATTTAAATTCTGTAAAATAAGAAGATAATTTATTGCCCTGACAACAATTTATGTCTATTAAATCATAGTGAATGCTTTAGATAACATTATTAGTTCCTGCCAATGGAATTACTGCTCTGAAGTAGATTTTTAATGGGTGATCAATTCCTGTCGTTTCAACTAATCATTATTCAGTTTTAGCTTGAATGAATTTTAGGGGAATGTAGCTGCTAACTTGCACACTTTTTATTTCAACTATTAGCAAAATGGTTTTTTTTTTTTTTTATACTCTGCTATTGGACTGGAAATCAGTCCACAAGTATGCTCACGACTCCGAACACAAAGAAGACTTGATAGACCAGGATCTCTTTTGCATTTGTTCAGTTTTTGGACGGGCAGTCAACAAAGAAGGAATTTGGACGAATGTTGCTGAAGTAGATCTTTATCAACAATTGTCCCTGAAGAGAAGTGAGATCTAGATATGCATTTTGTAGAAAGTCGCTATTGGACGGGTCAGTCATTCCAGGGCAGGGTGGGACGAAGGCTGTGGTTGATAAGCACTATTGTTAAGAGACACCCTATTTTGTCTTCAGTCAAGGTATCGGTTGTTTGCAGAAGGTAATTTTCTAAACTGTTGTGTGTGGTTGTGTGATCTATGTTCTTTTTTTCATGTGGAGAGTTTTTAGAGGATTTTGTGAGGGGAGCCCTAAAGCTTCAGTTAAAATGTAGTGAAGATATAGCTAGTGTAAATGTTTGGGACAAGCTTGCGTTTTGGCCACAGCATCAGTCATGGGGACAAGCAGTTTCATGATCCACATAGCAGAGAGGGCTGTAGAGGAAGCCCGCCACACTGCTGCTGCAGATAGTTGTTGCAGGAGAGAGAAGAAGGCATGTTGCAATCTGGATCGGTTTTCAGAATACACAACTCCTACGGCTCCCCTGCAGTATTTGCTGAAGGTAATTACTGTAAAATTCGTATTTTCATATCGATCCAGTTATAGACTTAGTACTTCTACAGATGTGATGGGAGTGAAACGCAAATTGGTTTGTAGGTCATATGAAAGTTTATCTACTTGCTTCAATCTGATGTTTTCAAATGTGTGTTTGGTTTTACTTTTAAAGTAAAATATCCCAGTTTTGTTAGTGATCTAGACGCCTCTGCTCTACTTCCAATCTAGTCTTGGCTGTAGATATTAATATTAGCAGAATGGCAGCAGAGAATAGGGATCTGGATCATTGAGTGCTTGAGCTAGATGGCAGATTTCTCTCGCAGACCAGGTTTTCTGGGCGATCTGATTTTCTTTGTATATTTTGAAGGCCCTCTTATTTCAGTAACAAAAGAAAGATTGTTTGCTAATTTAGAGCTCTAAGAATTTCGCTATGTGGTCATTTGTTAAGTAATCGGGATTCGGAACAATGTATTATTTTTGCAATCTCAAAAGGGTTGAGGGCATTTGAGGCTGAATGTATGGCCTTCTTCACTCTTCGACACCTAAGGGTATGAGCAAAGTGCTTATGGTGCTGGAGAACCAATTTTGTCTTGGAGTGTTGGACTGAACTATTGCTCCCGGCTGACACATTTGGCTGCTCCATCCACCTGAGCGTCTGGAAGCTTCTTTTTTGGAGTAACTACTTTTTAAATGGGGTGCGAGATTTCATTTATCACATTTCTCAAGGTTGTTACTGTCATGGGGTTGCCAGAGGCATTAAAATTGGGACCTCTTCTACCTTGATGGTAGGCTTGACATCATTCGTATAAAAGTGTTTTCCTTTAAAATTTCAAAAATAGTCTTTCAGCATCACTGTCTTAGTAGTGAATGTTGTTGCTTGGCAAGAAATGTGCTTAACCACTGGGTCT
Organism: Sequoia sempervirens; assembly: GCA_007258455.2. Classification (NCBI taxonomy): domain Eukaryota; kingdom Viridiplantae; phylum Streptophyta; class Pinopsida; order Cupressales; family Cupressaceae; genus Sequoia; species Sequoia sempervirens. The sequence continues at coordinate 835,190,012 of VDFB02271358.1, read as the reverse complement.
TGAGCATAGAAGTTGTGCTGGAAAACAGCTTTATGCCACTTAAGAAATTACAACCTACTTTTGTATATAGTGGCTTTAATAATATTGGCACGGGTTGAATTTTTTAACAGCAGCATACTGTGTAAGGTGATATTTAAGATGCATGTTTATATTGAATGTCATTCTCATTTATTTTCTGCCTGCATGAATATCTACATAGTACAGGGTTAAGAGGACATCTGACAAAGAGGATTTGCGCATTCAGAGGCTAAATTTACAGCTTTATGAAACGAATTGGAGTATCGTGCAAGAAAATGAGAGGCTGAGGAAACAGGCTTTACTTCTCAGCAAGGAGAATCAAAATCTACAGCATAAGCTGCAAGAGAAACATAGATGTCTGAACAGCAGCTTGGAATCCTCATGAGTTGTTTGGTGGAAGCTTAGATTTCTTTGTGCTGTATATCATTTTGGAAGAATGTGAACTAACGATGTACAATAGATAGTTGTATTGTGGGACAAACTTTAATACTGACAATACTTAAATTTTCATAAAGGAGTCAGCATGAGAATTATTATAGAACTTTGTGACATCCTGATCATCTTTTGTAGCATTCATACTCTTATTTGACAGCCAAATGTCATCATAATTCTTGGTCAAAGCTTTTATCTTTGGAGTGATTACAAAGTTATTCCAAATAGTAATTACTATTTGAAGAAATTTCACATCGAAGTCATCTATAAAAAAAATTCAGGGGTTGTATATGTCTTTGAGTTTTACAAGGATACAGTTGACTGCATCTTAGGGGCCAAAATATTGTCCTACAGTTTCATTCACATAAGACCGAATAATGATGAAAATGGCATGTGCTTCGAAAGTCTATGTGGTCTCAAAGGCTACAATTCGGGCCTGCTAGTGAAGGCTTTGCCCTTGACCCCATCCTATATCGCAACAAGGAGCACACTCAAGACACTAACTCCGAATCTTATGAGGGGCACTTCCCCTCAATCTTGCTGTGGATTACCACCCCTAGATCCTTGCTCTAGTTTTAAAAAGCAAACACATCCTTTGTACATTTTGTTGTAATTTTTATATAATATATATGTACATTGACAATAAAAACAATGAAGTTTGACATTTGTTAATTTGTGCCTTGATTCTCATATGAAATCTCAATTAAGCCCTAAAATTATTTAATAAGATTCTCTAATGTATATGATGAATGTGTTGTCAATATTATCATATTTGAAATTTTCTATATTTTAAAATTTCCCTTTTTAGAGTCGTTCCCTAATAAATGGCCTCCGAAAAAATTGTCCCAAAATACATTTCTTACTATTCCTGTCTTGAAATCCTGGTGTAACATAAATATTTATTCTTACTATTCCTGTCTCGAAATCTTGGGGTGTATCATAAATATTTATATAAACAAGAATTAAGGAAACCTAAAACTGAAAATAAATATTTTTTTAATCATAGAATATTGAATTTTTGTTAATGCATTTAATTTAAAAGGCATGACATTTTTTACACTATTCGTAGGGGGAACTTTTCTTTAAATTTTTAAGCCATAATAAAAAGGAGGAAACTCCAAACGAAAAACTCATCCAAAAACCTGACCTGTAGGACGCGGGTACACTTCGTGATCCCTGGACACGCCCTCCGCGGTCTTATAACTCAGAGACAAAGCCTGCGGTCCTATGGCTTCGGGCTTCTGAGGCCTGACCACAATGCTATGCACCTTTTCCCCCGATATCCTACACAGCCCCGATATGACCGAGATCTTATCGGACCAGGGGCCCATTGCCAAAACCACACACTCCCCTGACAAAACCTCTCCATCATCCATCACAACCCCACTCGCAACATTACCATCACTTAACATCACTTCCTTAACCTCGCCCTTAACCACAGTTACTCCACACTTTTCCACAGCAGTATCTAGAATCGTCCGGGTGAAAAGATAGGGATGCAGCTGAGCTGTCGTCCGAGGTGTCCCAATGGAAGCCACACGCGTGGCAGGCCCGTCGACCCACTCTGGCAGCTTCACCCCTCGCTTGGGCAGCGCCGCTTCCTGGATTGTCAGGGCTAGGGTTTCAAAACGACGGAAGGCGTAAGCGGTCGGTCCACTGAGGAGGTCGGCCAGGTGACCGTGGAGGTGGAAGCTGCGGCGGGCGAGGGCGGAGAGCGGACCGTTGTCGCACCAGTCGAGGGCTAAGAAGCCACCAGCCTTGCCAGAGGCGGCACATGCAGGGGCCGACTTTTCGACCACTGTCACGTGAGCGCCCTTCTGGGCCAGGAAGTAGGCAGTGCAGGCGCCTATTACGCCCGCGCCGCACACTATAATCCTTTTAGGGGTTACGGTGGGGTCTGCAGAGGACGAGGATGATTGCATTGCGATGGGATGAGTTTTATGGCGTCTCAAATTTTTCTTTCTCCGCAGAAGACATGGAACTGGAATTGGTGTGCATCTGCAAATTAATGTTATAGAACTGCCACTGTATTGTATCATAGTATTTTATATTTTCTTTTTCTTTTTCTTTTATAGATTGTGAGATGACGACTTGGAGGGGATAAAGTGGTGTTTGTTCCATTGGGCAGTTTCCAGTGAGCAGCTAAATGGTTGGTTACTTCTGATGATGGGTTTGTGTTAATTTGGATTATGTTTAATTTATGTTGTATCTTTAATAGTGTAGATTTTTAGGTATACATTTTATTTTGTATATTATAATTTGTGCGTTGATTTTCTTGTCTTAGAAATGCATTTGTGATTTATTTAAGAGAAAATGTTAACAATGTAAGAATTTTTTAAATGCATTTGTGATTTATTTAAGAGAAAATGTTAACAAACACATAGTCAAGGATTTCCATGCATGGTGGTTAGGTGTAGAATATCTATGTGAGATCAATAATCTACTCCTTTGTATGCCACTACACTACCATGTGTCACATCATACTCCGCTTAAGAAAGACATTCTTGGCTATTATCTTATTGAGTTGGCAATTTCATTTGTAGACTAACAATCTAGAAGAAACATGTGGGAGGTAGGTTAAGCTTGCTTTTGCTTGAACTTATGATCTTTCTTATTAAATCATTTTAGAATTCCGAATTAGTTTATGGTTGGAAGCTTGTAAGGTTGAAAAGCAAGATGGGCAATTATACTAGATGGAAGATGGAAATGCAAGGATTCATTAGATATATGTGTTTAAAGCTATTTTCATGGTGGTGCATGGCTTGAATATGCAAGTTTTGTAAGCTGAGGGTTTTTACCATTGATATGTAAGGCATGTGCTTGAAATTGGATGGTAATAGATTTTTTTGATTTTAGGTCTTCTATTGCATAAAAAAAATGGACATCCATACATTTTCTTTAGAGTGTTATTATTGCACACACCCAAAATTGTCTATATATTATGTTGTAATCCTAAATTTTATGTTGGCGCCAAATCTTAAATCTAGGCTTTCTCATAATTTGTACTACATGAAGTCAAATTATAAAGTAATAGGGGTTGTTTTGATTTATGGGAGTCCCCAATCTATCTATCCTAACTCGTTTTAGAGAGGGAAACATGTTCTAGTAATAGATTTCCTAAGAGGCAAATTCAAGGAATTTATTGAATCTATTTCAAAAAATTATTGTTGTTGAAATTTTAATTGCTTAAGATAATTGATTATATATATATGCCTCAAATGGCACTCGACTTACTTCTAACAACAGGGTTATAATAGAGGTAATACTTAAGAAGAAGGAACTTTTGATGAGGAGACATGACAATTAGAATAAAAAATACATTAGTTTCTACATATTTTAAGTTTGATTAAGGTAATTGATTATATATGCCTTAAATGGCACTCCATTTACTTCCAACAAGAGGGTTGCAAGAGAGGAAATATTTAATAAGGAGGAACTATTGATGAGAATTGATGATATATGTCTCAAATGGCACTCCACTTACTTCTAATAAGAGGTTTATAATAGAGGAAATACTTAACAAGAAGGAACTATTGATGAGGAGACACATAAAATTAGAATAAAGAAAACATTAATTTCTACATATTTTAAGTTTGATGTATATATTTTTTGGAATTGATTGTCATTGATGTCAAAAGAGTATGAGAGATTGTTAGAATATTATCATCGGTGTCAAAGGTGAGAAGAGAACTTTGCCAATAAAAGAAATCAAATACGATAGACAAAAGTCAAAGGAGACTAATCGATATTCAAAGACCGAGTAAAATCAAATTGAGAAGAGTGGATAAAAGATGAAGTGTGTGAGTGGAGCAACAAAAGTTATATCAATAATGAAATGAATCACATACCAATAACAAAGTAAATCGAGTTCAATAAAGGATTGAATCAAATATCAATAAGGGAATGAATAGAAGATATATTATGAAGTGCTTCTTACATGATAAAGAAATTAATTAATTAAATAAACAATAGTTTTAACCAAAAGTCACAAGGGTACGGTGTGATGAGCCCTGCTGGCTCTCAGTTCATAACCCTCTTTTCTTAAGTCTTTAAAGTGTTTTTTAGAGTTTTTTAGAGAAATCTTAGTAGACAGAAGAGAAGGGGCGCAGCATATTTTGCTCACAAAAGAGAAATTTAAACTTATTCCTTCAAATTGAAAGTACAAAATGTATTATCAAACACCAATAGATAGATTAAGAACGATAAACATACCAATCAGGCTCCAGATTATTTAAATAAGAAACTGGCCAGGTCTACAGCTGGAAATGGTGAAAACAGGCATAAATGCACGCCACAACTCCAGACAAGGTTTCTCCAGCTCAAAAATTGGTCACAAAGCACTGAAATAGCTAGCCGCCCATGATGGATGCCAAAACCCTCTCAAAAAGAAGGCGTTTTCCTTAACTGCTTCACACGCCTTTCTCAAGGCACAAAAACCAAGGTAGGTCGTACGGCCATGAACAAGAAGGAAATGAATCTCTGAAGAAGAATTCCAGAAGCAAGAAGTACGCCACCAAGAACCCCTCAGTTATTATCAAGCACAAACAACTGCAAAGTAAAGCTCTGTCTGAAATCTGTAGAACTTCTGTGTGAAGCCCTCAACTGTACGGATTCAGCTGATCTCTCACAGCCTCAAACGTACTCAACATTGAAGAGTTTCCCGTTCTCCAATGGACACAATGATCAAACCCTGCTCTCAGGAGAATGCTCAGAGAAGAATTGCACAAGGCAAAGAGAAATGGTCAAAATGATATAAGTTTCAATTGCCAAAATGCCTCTTTAAGCAAAAGCACGCATTTCCATAAAGATACGCCCTTTTTAGGTTTTTAAAATATTATAATATTTTAATATATCCCTTTCAATAGTTTGGGCGCACTTTTATAATATTCAAAGTCATTAAAATATTATAATCCCCCTTTTGACATTTAAGTGATATAAAAATATAAATAAAGTCAATGTGACTTTATTAAAAGGGCGTTTTAAGTTAATAAATTAACTTAATCACTTAAATTTCCGTAATATGCTCAAAACTCAGGATAATCTCGTGCCGTCAGAAGCGATGAACTCTTGGAATGCCAACGCTCACTGTGATCTAAACACTGTCCACTGAAAACACGAACAAACAAACTCTCCAAAATGCACCACTGACCCTCTATCCAAACTGGCTAGCCCACAAGGGTCCAATAAAGGGCTAACACACTGTCAACTATGATCATGCCGAAAACGGGGACATTACATACGGTGAAGCGTTGTGTCTCATGATGAGACAAGATATCTAAGAGAAGTCATTCCATGAGATGTCATGTGTGGGAAAGTTTTATCATTCAAGAGTGAGTGAGGAATAAAAAAAGGAAGACTTTATCATTCAAAGAAGAAGTGTATGGAATTAGAATATGTAGCATGAAGTAAATAAGAGGAATATAGAAGAATGAAGTGAATGAATATTATTAATTGAAGATCTAGTTAAGAATAGTCAAGAGATTTGATGAAGAGCTATGACCGTTGAAGAATAAGAAAATAATAGAAGATCATTCAAGGGCAACCGTTAAGGAGAAAGAAAAAGTATTAAAAGGCAATAATTAGTCTTAACAAAAAGACATCCTTTTAAAGAGTTATTTCTTTTCAAATATATGCAACTCTTCATTGAGATGTAAAGATATAAATAAATTTGTATAAAATAGAAAGGAAGATCTATTGGTCAAAAGAGAAGTGTGTGGAGGATAACAATATATATTATTATGGATGTGTGAAAAGGCCCAACAATCAAGTATGAAAATGCAGGAATTATTATTTAAGAGGAGTCGTGACTATTTGAAGGCTCGTTATCTTTGAAAGGATGTATATCTTCATAGAAATATGAAGATATTAAAGGGAATAAGAAATGTGTGGGAAATGTGGAATAAAAGTAATATATCATACAAGTGGATTTGTGAAGAAGTAAAGTGTGCGGCGGAATAAAATAGAAATAGCATATCCACACCTATAAATGTGCTTATGAAAAGATAAGAAGAATATCATAGTAAGAAATATGAATGTTGATTTGAAAGGATTTTATAGCAGTTTTTTGTGAAGAGTTCATGTAGAGATAAAAGAGAAATTTATGTGAAAATAGAAGAAGGTTTATGGCAATCTATAGAGAAGAGTATAAGTAGAGTTGGAGAGAAGAACTTATTGATTTGAATGTGATTGTTCATCATCCATTGAAGAGGACATTCACAATAAGATAGTGATTTCATTGCATAGAAGGTTGGTGCCTTAACAAGAGATTGGTGTCTCTTATTAGGTTGGTGCTCAGTTGTGGGGATTGGTGTCTTCATTGGATTGGTGTTCACAAATTGTCTAAGAGGGATTGGTGTCTCTTGTAGGTCAATTCCTACAAATATTATAAAAGAGATTTATATAAAAGTAATATTTTGTCACGGTTTTCTCTTGTAAGGGTTTCCACATAAATCATGTGCTCTTCTTGTATTGCATAATTTTTAAATATTATAATATGAATCATATTGTGCAATTGATATTATTGTGGTTGTTATTTTGAAAAAGTAAAATATTGTATTATACTAATTCACCCGCGCCCTCCCCCTCAATATAATTGTGTGCTCATCAATATTCATGGTATCATACATAAAATATTTATTTATTCAAAAAACTTTATAGGTATTGAAGACATTATCATTACTAATCTATTAATTTGATATTAAAAATGTAGAGAATCAATATGATCTTTGTAGTGAGCATGAGTTGCATGCTTATAATTGGGCTTCATAGCATTATATTTAATCTTTGTGTATAGGTTTTGACAAGAATGTATTTTACTATAGAAGAATATGAAAAGGAATCTTGTATGGCCAATTAGTAGATTCCATGGTCTTCTAATGGGCATTTGAAAGCAAGCATGACAAAAGTGAGATAAATTTTCTCATCAAACATGGTTATGTAAATTGTATGAAGGTCAGTATCTAAGCTCCAAATTGCTTAATGGATAGAATTATATTTTTGGCTAGAATAACCTTTTTGAATAGGGACCTTACTATTATGGAAGTCAAAACCTTTGAAATAATATCATCATTGATTTAATATTGGTTTTTTTGTCTTCTAAAGTAGTAAGGTCCCATATTATATTATGGAAGTCTCATACTTTGTTTTCTTTTAATTAAACATAGTTTTGACTTCCAAAATTCTTTTGTAATTTTATTGTTATCATATTCATATAGTTCCTAAATGGCATGTTTCATTCATTTGACAATTAATGTAACATGGGTCAATGAGTTTGACTCGAAACTACACGGTTGAATCCTGATAGCAATATCATAATTTGACACGCTGTGGAAAAATACCTCCTACTTATCAATTGATGAGCTAAAGGGGCTCTATTATGAATGGTTCATAAGGCACAACACTTGCTGAAGGTTTTGCAAATGGGGTAACAACTCAAGCGGGCTTAACCTTGGAGAAAACTCCCTAGTTAAGCGCGCTTGAGTTGGAGCAGTACTGGGATGGGTGACCTCCCAGGACGGACCAGTGCTTCACCTCTGTGAGCATCACCTAGATGCAATGAGTGCTAAGTGGACCTTTCAATATCATGAGAGATGGGTTCTTGTTGAACCACTTCTCATGAAACATGGGTCAATGAGTTTGACTCGAAACTACACGGTTGAACCCTGATAGCAATATCATAAAGTAATGTAAAGTTAAATCTATAGTTCAACATATTATGAGTCCTAAATGAGTATGAAAGGATTCATTATGTTTCAAAATGGTTCAAAAATAAAATTATGCACATTGTTTGTCTGTGGATTGTTTAGAATAATATAGTTAAAATTTAAAATAATATTTGACAAGTTTTATCATATTGTTCATCTAAATTCAAGAGTAAAAGATAAAATTAAAGTTTTTGGGAAAACATGTTGCTATGTCTATAAATTATTGTCATTTCACTCTTGAGGTTAGATAATATATGACAAAAGTGAAAATAATTAAAATTTTCCACAAATTGGTGATGTATCCCCACATGCTTTTGCTCCCATTCCTCTACTCTTAGGTTCAACGTAGAAGGGCTTTTCTATTTTTCTTTGAAGTTTTGGTGATTGATATTAATTGGTGGAATTAGATGTAATTCTATCTAATATAACTTTAGAGGGGATTATTAGAAGACCTCGGTATGAATTGCTAATTTGTGAAAGACATGTGACTTGTTATATTCTCAAATGGGGTGTTTTGATTCTACAAATATTTTCAATTGACTTTCTATTATTTAGAATTTTTTCCTCAATACGAATCAATTTGTGGATTGTCTTCATTGTTAAATTTTAATTGAGTTCCTACTATCCTAAATATAATTTTCTATAAATTATTAGTGAACTTTCTATCTCAATCCCTTTTGATGCTTCTATGCTAGCTATATTACAAGGATATTCAAAAAATATGTTTACAATATCATTTATTTATGCATCATGTATAAAAGAAGGAATATTCCTAGCTTGGTTAGTCTATTCATGGCTTCAAGATTCTATCATGTTGCTTGATTTTTATTGAGTTGTGAATAAAATCAATAGAGGTGAACTCTCCTTTATTCCATAATACCAAATGGGGCATTAAGTTTCATGTGTTTTAATGAATTTTGTTTGCTCAATAGTTATCTCAAGCATTTATATAATTTTATTTCTTTGTGTTTCTATAAAATGTATTATACTGCTATTGTATATGATTTATTTTTTCTAAGATAGATTGCTATACATAAAGTTTTGTATGTTTTTGAATTTGATAATACTATCTTAAGTTAACATGCATAGTTTGGAAGTCAAATACAACATACTTAGGTAGTAGGATTTCCACCAAAATATCATTTTAAATCTTAAGTAATTGTTATTTTTAAAGTTGATTTATAATGTATATATTAAAATCCAAGCCAATATTACATAAATATGTCGATGAAAATGTATCATTGGTGACCTAGTTTGCTAGACTAGACATTGAATGTATAGATGACCATAATGTGTTGGATGACTATCCTAGGTGTATTTTTCTTATAATGCCTAAGATGATTAATTTTTAACTATTATACAAAAAAAAAAACCACCCTCATGATATGTTATTCAAATTATGAGTTATTTGTTTGTGTATTTTCCTATATCGTGTTGTTGAGGTGCCATGAAAAGTCATATGCAAGCAAAATACAACTTAGATAATTTCATAGACTAATAGAGAAACATATATTTTCTCAAAAATCACCATACAGTGCATGTTGGAAAATGGAAATATGAATTTGAGGATCAGGGACTATGAAAGAATGCAAAGACTGACTATAGGACTCATCCATCATTATTACTCATTTGTGCAAGAAAGGTGGGACAACTTAACCCTTGAGTTGCAGAAAAAAGAGCCCCACTTTGTTTATAATTTTGTATGCATGTTTGACAGAACACACAGGTACATGGATGTTGCCAAAGAAAAAGGACTTAAATGGATACCACTCACCTTCCAGCCACCAATGCTTCTCTACCCAGTGCCACATTGGACAGGGGAAAAGAATGAGGAAGGTGAGGAAGTTGAGGATACTAGAATGGCCAGACTCACGTGCTATAGAGGATTTTATTTGAAATAGATCAGTGGAGTGAATACTGTTACAAATCTCAGGGAGATCACTTTGCATTACAACCTCCAGCCCTAGTTGATTTGTTTGAGGACAAACAAATGGGTAGCTAAGGGGAATGATGAGTCTAGTTATTATTTAGTTTCCTTATGTTTTTATGCATACTCAAACATTTTTAGACACATATCTCATACATATTCCTAAGTTTTACTATCTTTTATGCCCATTATGCAAACTTGAACCTGATTTGAAGTATATGGAGATATGGTTATAATGTGATAGTTATTGTATAAAATATGTGGATATGTATGAATTACAATGAATATATATGCTTAAGCTACGGTTATTAGTACTCTGTAGATATTGTATGAACTAACTCTTTGCAGCCAAGGAGCCAAAGGAGGTGGATTGTAGCCTGCAACAACTATGAGGTGTAGCCCATAGCAACTAGGAGGCGTAGCCCATAGCCAAAGGAGTTTCTAGACTACGATGCAGGGGAGGTTCCAGAATAAGCTGAGCACAGCAAATGCAGAAAAAGAGGCACTTATTGAGGATGATTGTGCATCATCATGACATTTAATAAAGAAACTAAAGGAGAAGAACTCTATTATAGTTGGGAGTCTAACATGATTGTTTCAATACTCATGACATTTAATAAAGAAACTAAAGGAGAAGAACTCTATTATAGTTGGGAGTCTAACATGACTGTTTCAATACTCTACGTTCCAGTTCTTGTTGCATCAAAGTTATAATTCCTTTTAGACTCTTCTTCCTTTTTCAGTTATAGTTTAGTTGATCGGACTTTATCACACTCTATTATGTAGACAGTGATAATTTATAATTTCAATTAGTGTCCTTATTTTAATAAACTCCCCCGTGTCTATATGTATGGTTTGGTGATTGAGGCGTTAATTAAGTTGGTTAATTATTCAATAGTAGATATAGCAATAAGACACTTTCAATTAAGTTATTGTTTTACACAAACAATGTTCATGATCTTGTGAATAAGATATTTCAACAAAATCTTAGATTGTGATATTCTAAGTTATACAATGAATGGATTCTCATTATTGTCATGATTACATTAATCTGAGGAGCTAGATTTGGGTTAAACCTATGGAGACAATCACTTGAGCAAGGGCCACTCAATGTAACTGTTCTCCACTCTATTTTTTGTACATTTATTTCTATTATAGTAATTACTTCATGAATGCATATAGTCTTAATTAGATTCCTTATGTTATGAATGAATCTATGAACAAATCGTGTCTTACATTCTTGCTTTAATTTGTTTCAATATGTTGTACTCCTAAGTGTAGGTGTAATTAACAATACTAGTTAATTCTAGGATTTATTTCTTGACAGTGAACTAATCACAATCTTTCGTTGTAGGTACTCGTAGCAATAGTGTTAACATTACTTCTTTTACTACTATGCAATTTATGATTTCTTAGAATGCGCAAACACCTATGCTAGGATGATATAGGTAGTCTTGAGTCTTTGGAAGCCTATAGAATGCCAACATCATCACAAGCTTATGATTAGCCTGGTTGATAATTTAATGGTCTTTCCAAGGGTTTAGTGGACGGTTCAGTTAGGTTTTCTTCTAAACTGTGTCTAACACCAAATCTATTGGACATTAATAGGGACTCCACATATCATTAAAACATCATCTTAAAAATATTGCATCAACATCACAGAACATAAAGGACAAGCAAACATTTGCTAGACGGGTCTTTTGATTAGTACTAAATCATTGAATCAATCAACAAATAAATTATAGTAGTTTTTGAACACTTTTTCAAATAACAAAGAAGAATAAAATGCACATAATTTAAAGCCATCATCAACTTGCATGAGAAGGCCACTCTGACGAAATATCTTCCAAATTTAAACTGAACAGTTTACTCAAATATAAATGACGAAAGGAAGATTATAACCCTTCTACAATTGGAAAAGATCCATCATCCGAGCAACAATTACATGTGGTTAAAAAGGTTTATTTATGTACAACAAAGAACTCAAGATTTACATTTGTTTCTTTTTCATGAATAAAAAATAGACTATACAAAACTACGAAAGGTACAACAACATGCACTTTTGGGTTAGTCGCAGGAAGAATATTTGTGGCTTAAACTCTATGAGAGAAACACGCGGTGCAGTGATTTGAAGATCAACCACAATACTATTGGAAACTGAGAGCTGGACTGCACAAGCAATGTATAAGAGCTAAAAGACAGAAATCTTCTTGAATGCTCTCTTGAATCTAACAGGATCGAAGGGCTTTAAATCTACACTTTTTGCTTGTCCATCGATGATAAGTTCAGCCAAAGATTCTCCAGTAGCAGGTGCATTCAGAATGCCCCAGCAGCTATGACCTGTAGCTACATAAACACCAACCATATCAGGGATCTTACCAATAACTGGTTTGCCATCCTCAGAATAGGGCAAAAAGCAAGCCTGCTCTGCTTGTAGTTCTGCGTTTCCTAAATGACTGGAGACTGTTTGAGCTACCCTTTGTAGCATTCTTATAGATTCCTTACGAGGTAGAATTTGCTGAGGGTCCTCTGGAATTTCTACTTCCTCTGACATGCCACAGATGTATACCTCACCTGTTAAATAAAGTTTCAACACGATATCAGTATTTTTATAAACAATTTAGAATTCACACAAATTAGGCAATTATGTTTCCCGTTCATTCTAACTCAACCCTCATGCGCTCAATCCTAGATTTCAGATCTGGTTGCATTGAATTTAAATTCTGTAAAACAATAAGATAATTTATTGCCATGACAACAATTTATGTCTATTAAATAATAGTAAATGCTTCAGATAACATTATTAGTTCCTGCCAATGGAATTATTGCTCTGAGGCAGTTTTTTAATGGGTGATCAAATCCTGTCGTTTCAAGTAATCATTATTCGGTTTTGGCTTGAAAAATTTCAGAGGAATGTTTTAGCTGCTAACTTGTACACTTTTTATTTCAACTATTAGCAAAATGGTTTTTTTTGTTACTCTGTTATTGGTCTGGAATTCCATCCACGGGTATGCTCATGACTCCGAACACAAAGAAGACGTGATAGACCAGAGTCTATTTTGCATTTGTTCAGTTTTTCAATGAGCAGTCAACAAAGAATGTGTGTGGACGAATTTTGCTGCAGTAGATCTTATCAACAATTGTCCCTGAACAGAAGTGAGATATAGATATGCATTTTGTAGAAAGTTGTTATTGGACGGGTCAGTCACTCGAGGGAAGGGTGGGAAGAAGGCTGTGGTTGATAAGCACTATTGTTAAGAGACACCCTATTTTGTCTCCAGTCAAGGTATGGGATGTTTGCAGAAGGAGGTAATTTTCTAGTGGTTGTGTGATCTATGTTCTTTTTTTCATGGGGAGAGTTTTTAGAGGATTTTGTGAGGGAAGCCCTAAAACTTCAGTTGAAATGTAATGAAGATATAGCTAGTGTAAATGTTTGGGACAAGCTCGCATTTTGGCCACAGCATTAGTCACAGAGACGAGCAGTTTCATGATCCAAATAGCAGAGAGGACTTTACAGGAAGCCCGCCATACTGCTGCTGAGATAGTTGTTGCAGGAGAGAGAAGGCATGTCGCAATCTGGATCAGTTTTTGGAAAAGACAACTCCCACGGCTCCCCTGCAGTATTTACTTAAGGTAATTACTGTAAAATTCTTATTTTCTTATGGATCCAGTTATAGACTTAGTACTTCTACGGATGTGGTGGGAACAAAAGGAAAATTGGTTTGTAGGTCATCTGAAAGTTTATCTACTTGCTTAAATCCAATGTTTTCAAATGTGTGTTTGGTTTTACTTTTAAAGTAAAATATCCCAGTTTTGTTATATTGTCTAGATTTGTAAGTTCTCTAGTGATCTAGACCCCTCTGCTCAACTTCCAATCTAGTCTTGGCTATAGATATTAATATTAGCAGAATGGCCGCAGAGCAGAGGAATCTGGATCATTGAGTGCATGACCTAGATGGCAGATTTCTCTCACAGACCAGGTCTTTTGGGCAATCTGATTTTCTTTGTATATTTTGAAGGCCCTTTTATTTTAGTAACAAAAGAAAGATTTGTCTGCTAGTAGTTTAGAGCTCTAAGAATTTCGCTATGCGGCCATTTGTTAAGTAATCGGAACAATGTATTATTTTTGCAGAGAATCTCAAAAGGGTTGAGGGCATTAGAGGCTGAATGTATGCCCTTCTTCACTCTTCGCAACCGAAGGGTATGAGTGGAGTGCTTATGGTGCTGGAGAACCAATTTTATTGAATGGAAACGACACTGTTATTCATTATTGCGTACCATTATTATCTGCTATTCAGATTTACACCCGGACTTCTAGGCCTACTATCTCAATAAGGTGTTTTGATAAATGAGATCATATATTCTCACACCTATCATATTCTCGGTATTATATTGCAGTGCAAATGGAAAGCAAAATAAAAGTCTTGGTCCATCCTCCTTTGATTAATTTTAGCAAATAGATGTTATATTCTTCTAAAGTTAGAGACTAGACATATAGCTGGCTACTGAGGGGTAGGAAGGGGTGAGGATAATTTTGAATTTGTGACTAAGATATTATTTACCATTATTATTCCAACATGCCTTTCATTTAGAGTTTTATCAACTTACTGTTGAGGGCAAATGGTGCTGCTTAAATTTTCCATTCCAAGCACTGCAGGGTTAATAAGGACCCTCTTGAAGTGAAATGGTCCCATAGAATATTGTATTTTCAGCTTCCCTTCACTTTAAGTTTACAAACAGTTGTCAATCCAAAAAATATTTGCCTCGCACTATTGCTCCCAGCTGTCACATTTGGCTGCTCCATCCACCTGAACGTCTGGAAGCTTCTTCCTTGGAGTAACGACTTTTTTAATGGGGTGCAAGATTTCATTTATTGCATTTCTGAAGGTTGTTATTGTCATTGGGGTGCCAGAGGCATTAAAATTCGGACAGGTGGAATATATTGGCACAGGTTGAATTTTTTAACAGCAGCATACTGTATAAGGTGATATTTAAGATGCATGTTTATATTGAATGTCATTTCCATTTATTTTCTGCCTGCATTAATATCTACATATTACAGGGTTAAGAGGACATCTGACAAAGAGGATTTGTGCATTCAGAGGTTAAATTTACAGCTTTATGAACAGAATTGGAGTATCATACAAGAAAATGAGAGGCTGAGGAAACAGGCTTTACTTCTCAGCAAGGAGAATCAAAATCTACAGCAGAAGCTGCAAGAGAAGCATAGATGTCTGAACAACAGTTTGGAATCCTCATGAGTTGTTTGGTGGAAGCTTAGGTTTCTTTGTGCTGTATATCATTTTGGAAGAAAGTGAACTAACGATGTACAATAGATAGTTGCATTGCGGGACACACTTTAATACTGACTGTACTTAAATTTTCATAAAGGAGTCAGCATGAGAATTATTATAGAACTGTGTGACATCCTGATCATCTTTTGTAGCATTCATACTCTTATTTGACAGCCAAATGCCATCACAATTCTTGGTCAGAGCTTTTATCCTTGGAGTGATTACAAATTTGTTCCAAATAGTAATTACTATTTGAAGAAATTTCACATCGAAGTCATCTATAAAAAAAATTCAGGGATTATATATGTCTTGACTGCATCTTAGGGGCCAAAATGTTGTCCTATGGTTTCATTCAACATAAGACAGAATAATGATTAGTCACACCTGTAGATGTTTTTTGCAACAGATACAAATACTATGAACAGAAAAAGACAATGACTGGCAATAGATTGTTGTGTATTCTGACACCACATATAATGAGCATTATGTCTATGGATAATTCTGTGTAAGAAACCCTGGAATTATAGACATTCAGCCAATTAGGTCAAAATTCAAAATGATTAAGAGAAGCATGAAAGGACTGACGATCAATAGTTTGATCAAGAGAAGCGTTAAAGAACTGACAATCCTAAGAACTAGGACCTAAGAAAATAAAGTTAGTTTGATACTTGCATGCAGTGTTTGAAAGCCCAATGAGTAATTCACCCACTTGCATGTCAAAATGACTGTTCTAGTCACTTAAACACCTCAAGCGCCTTTTAAAACAGTTATCATATCCAAGTGAACCAAAGTTCTCTGGTCATAACCCAGTCCTTTCCAGTACCTGTGTGCTGATCTGCCAACTTGCCAAAACTGTCCTGCCAACATTTGGCAGGAACTAGGCTGCCATGGAGCTCTTGATATATTAGTGCCCACCTCTTTGTACAAGGTGAGCTATTTTACCAGTTAGATTTCAGAACTCCTCGTGATTTTTTTTTATCTTTTACAGAATTATAGAATTATGTTAAACTTAAAATATTACTCCAAAAAATGAAATAGACTATCGTCAAGGAATTTTCTTGACAATGTGTGTAATGGAATAATTTGTGAAATTATTTGATGAATGCATGAGATATTCAATCTGATACATTTTTATCCCCAAGCATTTTTTGGAAAAGGCATTAAAAGGGAAAATTGATTCTCTTAATTTGTCTTCCAAATTGAAGTAGCTTCAGCACAAGACACTTCAGTTTCCCTTACGGAAGTCAAAACTTTCCTTCAAAATGATGGACCCACTGCTGAATAACCTTATAGTTGTCCCAGAAGGAATTGGTCTCAGGAATTATTTCTCCAAAGATATTAATTGTATGTTATGCTCAAGTTATAGATTCATTATCATATATTAGGACTTCACGGAAAACTTTAAAAAAACTAAAGATTAGACTACATGACCCTTGTACATAACAAGAGTATACGTAGGGAATAGTAACTGCACATGCAGTTGACATAAAAAAACAACATAAGCAATAAAATGACCAAAAAGATCTTTCCACAAATGTGGGTGACAACAAAACAAACCATCCAACAAGGCAAAGTGCCCAAGTGGGAACCTTGTTTTGCATTATATCCATTTTACGACATAATCAGTCACACAGTCGATATCTGGGTAATCTAATTCACAGTTAGCAGCTTCAAAGAACATATGTGATAAATGCTCACGTAGTTCAATATAGAGTATGAGGGTAAAGAACATTTGTTGCTTCAATGGCAATCCCAGTGGGTACATTGTTATACAACAGCTTGTAGGAGGTTAGTAAGGTTTATGGCCACACATGTTAAGTGTATTATTTTGTAAGGCAAGTTATTGCAAATAGGAACTGCCTTGGAAAAATTGTGGCATTTGGAGTTAGAACTCCTATCATTTCTGCTTTTAGGGAGGTATATTTTAGTTTTAGTGGGGATTATGGCTAGGTAAAGGAGCTTAGAGGAAAGTCAGAATTTGAAGCACAAAGATATTGTGGCTGCTCATCACCTCAAGACGATTTTTACTTATGAGTCTATAGCACTAGGGTTTGTTAAGGGATTGCTAGGAATGATGGGGCTGACAGTAGCACATAGATCTAAGGTTACCATATATCGAGATTTATCTCCAATTTACCACAAGTTATCCCAAATGCTGATTTGAGGTTGTGACTTCTATGGCTCTTTTTGCCAAATCAATTTGAGAATATGGTGTTGGTTAATGAAAAAACAAGTGATAGAACATCATGTTGGGACTTGGGGGATATTCACCTATAGAGAATCCTTGTAGGAAGAGCTTGTCTACATACTTCAAGGCAGTAATATGCGGTGATGTTACAAATGTAGCAATACAACAAACATGGTGATTCACATGCAGTAATGTTGTGGCAAATGTTACCATACAATATAAATGTCGATTCGCATGCAATGGTGCTATGACAACAACAAGGCATTTGAAGAAAAGAACTCACAACCACATATGAATAACAATGTATCATGCTTAGAGTAGGATAATATTCCAGAAGATGGCACAAGGTACTGCAAGCAATCAAAAATTATATTATGCTTGTGCTATTACAAGCTAAGCGCTGGCAATGGTGGCTATACAAGGAAAACATGAATTCATCAACAATGTTAAGGATAATGTTATGTCCCCTTTTCAAAGATTAGATCAATGCAGAAGACCTCTAGTCTATCCCCTTTTCTAATTGGCTAAGTGATAGAGGAAAGGAAATAAAAAATAAAAGTATTTTAATTGGACCCGATCACTTTACATTATTTGCTATGTTACCGGGTTCTTTGGTTTGGGCTCCCGTGCCCGCTCCGGGAGCATCCCGGTTCAGGAGTGCCCAGGGAGCACCCTTGATGCCTTGGGTATTATGTAGGACGCATACCCATAGGGAACCCAAGGTGACCCCAAGCACTCTCGTGGGCACCAAAAATGAAGTTAAAAACATAACCATTTCTGGTCACTATGTCCCACTTTGATTGGCCATCACTGATATTAGTGTGTAAGGCATCTTGAGCAGAGAATTCCATAACGCCTTAGTCCGTTTTGTGGGTATCAGAGTGGATGTCACATTGTTGGAATGTGAAAGGGGAAAGATGGGAGATGAATTAAATGTTTTGGAATATATTTTTGGGGATCTAGTAACGCAACAGCTGTTCAGTGAACAATATTCGTTTGCCTTGCCCCATAAAAGTTCAGCTACTCTTCCCAAGGCCGCTTCCAATAACTTGAAAACAATTTGCCCCTCTACCAAATTTTCACAAGATAGGCCTAATGTATTTACAGTTCTGTATATTTTTAAATATTTTGCATACATTATATATATATATATATATTGGTACCCGATCCTGTACCAGAACCGGCAACTTAGATTATTTGAGGTCCTACGTAATATTTAAAATGTGCTTTTTACACTTTATTCAAAATGTAAGTCAGAAAAAGGCCTTTGGATGTAATCTAAAAATATATTTTAAATACTTGGAGAGGAAAAACAAAATAAAGAAAAATAAAATCAAATAGAGGGCCTGAAGTAAAGCACTGGTAAAAGAAAAGTCAAGACTCGCATCAAAGCATCAAATTTTGTCATTTCACCGTTCCTTCCATTTTGGATTTGAAGCATTCAAAGACGAGAACCCTTAGTGTGGGAGATCTGAAGGATAATAAAACCCTCTTATCCATTAGAGATTTTTCCATGTGGGAATCACAATTGTGCTTAATTGTTGGAGATTATTTGAGGATTTGAAGTTATTTTCAATTTGCTACAGTGCCACTATAGTACATATGTGTTGATTATTTTATTATTGGTTGTTATTTCATGTTTCCAGTCATTTAATTCATGTTTCCAGCCCCCATATCGGCTGCACCCAGCATTTGCTCATTGTTTCCAACCAAATTTAACGTTGTGCCTAGGGTTTGGATTATTTTGCTGCTGTTAGGTTTTTTGTCAGTCACTGCCATTGAAGAAGGGATTTCAAATCTGTTTTCCACATATTGCAGACTATCCAGCTGCCACCATATTGGATAAGGTCACCATATAGCCTGTTTTACCTAACTACCATCATTTACCAAGGCTTACACCACCTGAAACATCATTCTGAGCCAGCATTTGCACATTTATAGGAGGATTTCTACCTGTTGTATAGTTGTACAGTCTATTTGGGTTTGGTACCTACATTTGGTTTTGTTCATTATTCCAATTTGCTTATGTTGAAAAATCATCTATTTCCTAAGGTTATCTGATTGGGGACATTATAGATAACTATTAATTCATAGTGTGTGGCAGCAACTACATATATAAGGTGATTATCCATATGAAGAAATCATTGTTAATGTTGATGATATGTGGTATGCTAATGTCATAATATGGTTAAATTATAGTTGTATGTCTCTTGGTATTCC
Source organism: Sequoia sempervirens (assembly GCA_007258455.2). Lineage (NCBI taxonomy): Eukaryota > Viridiplantae > Streptophyta > Pinopsida > Cupressales > Cupressaceae > Sequoia > Sequoia sempervirens. The sequence continues at coordinate 835,170,230 of VDFB02271358.1, read as the reverse complement.
ACATGTTGCTTAGACAATTTGACTGTTTGAATTCTCATGTGCATATCTATACGTATCATCTTGTGTGACGGCACCAAGGTTGGAAGGTTAGGCTATCTAACAAACATTGGACTGACCACTGTTGGTGTGAAACATTACAGTGATTGCAGATGGAATAGTTGTAGATTGAGACACTGTTAAATACCTTCTAATGAATTTGACTCCAAATAATATAAGTCTGAAAGCCCCTTGGTGGTGGGTTTTGTCCCAAAAGGGTTTCCCATGTAAATCTTTTTGTCTTGTCTAATCTTGTGGATGCACGATGTTTCATTTACTTATGTACATGTCACTAGATAGATTTTGCAAGTGCTATTGACTGTTTTCAAAATGCTTTGCCTTAAATTTCTTTATCCCAGTCTATCAATCATTTACAAGAGGGGTCAAAATCCCCAATATTTGGTATCAAGAGGTAGGTGGTTGTTTGGGTGGTTACCATCTCATTAGGAGTCCAAACCCTAACATGTGTAGTGGTAAACTCTAAAACAATTGGTCTATTGTTCATGTATAACTACACACAAAAGAAAACTGTGAAGGATTTTGTCTAATGGGTTGGTCTATTTATATAAGACAAGAATTAAGGAAACTTAAAACTAAAAATAAATATTTTTTTAATCATATAATATTGATTTTTTGTTAAAGGCGTTTAATTTAAAAGACATCACATTTTTTAAAATATTCGTAAGGGGAATTTTTCTGTAAATTTTTAAGCCAGATGAAAAGGAGGAAACTCCAAACGAAAAACTCGTAAGAAAACCTGACCTGTAGGACGTGGGTACACTTCGGGATCCATGGACACGCCCTCCGCGGTCTTATAACTCAGAAACAAAGCCTGCGGTCCTATGGCTTCGGGCACCTTAGGCCTGACCACAATGCTATGCGCCTTAACCCCCGATATCCTACACAGCCCCGATATGACCGACATCTTAGCGGACCAGGGCCCCATTGCCAAAACCACACACTCCCCTGACAAAACCTCTCCATCATCCATCACAACCCCACTCGCAACACTACCGTCACTTAACCTCACTTCCTTAACCTCGCCCTTAACCACAGTTACTCCATACTTCTCCACAGCAGTATCTAGAATCGTCCGGGTGAAAAGATAGGGATGCAGTTGAGCTGTCGTCCGAGGTGTCCCAATGGAAGCCGCGCGAGTTGCAGGCCCGTCCACCCACTCTGGCGGCTTCACTCCTCGCTTGGGCGGTACCCCTTCCTGTATTGTCAGGGCTAGAGTTTCAAGACGGCGGAAGGCGTAAGCAGTCGGTCCACTGAGGAGGTCGGCCAGCTGACCGTGGAGTTGGAAGCTGCGGCGGGCGAGGGCGGAGAGCGCACCGCTGTCGCACCAGTCGAGGGCTAAGAAGCCACCAGCCTTGCCAGAGGCGGCACAGGCGGGAGCCGACTTTTCCACCACGGTCACCTGAGCGCCCTTCTGGGCCAGGAAGTAGGCAGTGCAGGCACCTATTACGCCCGCGCCGCACACTATTACCTTTTTAGGGGTTACGGTGGGGTCTGCAGAGGATGAGGATGATGATGATTGCATTGTGATGGGATGAGTTTTATGGTGTCTCAATTTTTTCTTTCTCCGCAGCAGACATGGGATTGGAATTGGTGTGCATCTGCAGACTAGTGTTATAGAACTGCCACTGTATTGTATCATGGTGTTTTGGTTTTTGGTTTTTTTCTTTTATAGCTTGTGAGATAATGATTTGGAGAGGCGAAAGTGGTATTTGTTCCTGTGGGCAGGTACGAGAGTGCCATCAACATGTTTTTTAATGGTTGGGTACCTTATGTTGATGGGTTTTTGTCATTTATTTGGATTATGCTTAATTTGTGATTTTTTTTAATAGTGTGGATTTTTAGGGATACATTTTATTTTATATATTATATTTTTAATAAATTAATATAGAAATGTATTTTTTTGTTCTTTAATTGTTAAATTAATTGTACATGTATATTTATGACGTAAAAATATAATTAATTAATCAAATTATTAGTTTTTATAAAGATTATTGTCTTTTCAACTTTATTTTCTTGTCTTAGAAGTTGTGTGGTGTGAATTATCAAACAAGAATTATAAGGTTTGTGAAAATTGTCGATTTTATAAAAATAAATTGGGTTTTGAATTTTTTCATTTTTGTAAGAGAAATCTAGAATAAAAACAAATTGGGTTTTGAATTTTCCCATTTGTTTAGGAGAAATCTAGAAAAATTATAAGTGAGTTGAGTTTATCTTTAGACCTTTGAGAGAAAATGTTAACAAACACAAGGATTTGACTCGAAACTACATGGTTGAATCCTGATAGCAATATCATAATTTGACTCGCTGTGGAAAAATACCTCCTACTTATCAAACACAAGGATTTCCATGCATAGTGGTTAGGTGTGGAAGCCCTGTGTGAGATCAATTGTCTACACCTTTGTATGTCACTACACTACCATGTGTCATACTCATACTCTCCATCTTAAGAAAGACAATCTTGGCTATTGTCTTAGTGAGCGTTGGCAATCTCATTTGTAGACTAACAATCTAGAAGAAACATGTAGAAGGTAGGTTAAGCTTGATTTTGCTTGATTTTATGATCTGTCTTATTAAATCATTTTAGAATTTTGGATTAGTTTAAGGTTGTAAGCTTGCAAGGTTGAGAAGCAAGATAGGGAATTACAGTAGATGGAAGATGGGCATGCAAGGATTCATTAGATGTGTGTGTTTGAAGCTATTTTCATGGTGGTACATGGCTTGAATATATAGGTTTTGGAAGTTGAAGGTTTTTACCTTTTGATATGCAAGACATGTGCTTCAAATTTAGGATGGTAATAAAAAAAAATTAGTTTAGGTTTTCTATTGCATAAAAAATTAGACATCCATACATTTTCTTCACAGTGTTATTATTGTACACACCCAAAATTGTCTATATTATGTTGTAATCCCAAATTTTATGTTGGCTTCAAATCTTAAATCTAGGTTTTCTCATAGTTTGCACTACATGAAGTCTAAATTATAAAGTAAGAGGGGTTGTTTTGATTTATGGGAGTCCCCAATCTATCTATCCTAACCCATTTCAGAGAGGGAAACATGTTATGGTACTAGATTTCCTAAGAGGCAAATTCAAGGATTTTATTGAACCTATTTCAAAAAAATCAATTGTTGTTGATTTTTTGGATTGCTTAAGGTAATTGATTATATATGTGCCTCAAATTGCACTCCACTTACTTCTAACAAGAGGATTGCAAGAGAGGAAATATTTAACAAGAAGGAACTATTGATAAGAAATGATTATATATATATATATATATATATATATATATAAAATATGGCACTCCACTTATCTCTAACAAGAGGGTTATAAGAGAGGAAATACTTGACAAGAAGGAACTGTTGATGAGGAGACATGACAATTAGAATAAAGAGAGCATTAGTTTCTACATATTTTAAGTTTGATTTATATATTTATGGTATCATGTATAAAACATCTATTTATTCAAAAAGACTTTATAGATATTGAATATATTATCTTTACTAATCTATTAAGTTAATATTATGTATAAAAGTGATATGATCTTTGTAGTGAGCACGAGTCACATGTTTATAATTGGGCTTCATAGCATTATATATTTAGTCTTCATGTATGGGATTTAACAAGAATATATTCTACTATAGAAGAATATGAAATGGCATCTACTATGGCCAATTAGTAGATTCCTTAGTCCTCCAATGGGTATTTGAAAGCAAGCATGACAAAAGTGTAAAAGACAAATTTTCTCATCAACCATGCTTATATGTATTGTATGAAGGTCATTATCTAAGCTCCAAGTTGCTCAATGGATGGAATTATATTTTTGGCTAGAATAACCTTTTTTGAATAGGGACCTTACTACTATGGAGTTAGAGTTGATAAAGCTTAGGACTATGAAGTTGATGGTGCTCACTATAAGGCATGCCTCTATCCTATAATTAATATTAATGAGACCAATGTAGAGGTTATGTCAAGATGAGTAATATGAAGTTTCAAACACCCTAAGGCTCATGTTTTGTTTCAACTTCTTTGCTTTGAGCTATGCTTGGATTTTTATTTGATGTTACCTAAGACAAATTTATTTTCCTAATCCCATAACATAGGCAACTTATATTGTTTCTATTATTTACATTATTTCCAAATATCAAACTTTTTAGAAGTACTAAACTTGGATGTGCAATGGGAATTCCAAGTGGGTTCTACTTTGGGAATCTTAGTAGATCAACTTTTGTACACATATTACATAATGAAAGTATTATGTGTCTTCTTTTGCTACTCTTTATTTTTTTTTCATTAAATGACAACATTATTAATATGAAAGAAATCCAATTGGTTTCTTTAGTTTGGGCATGGAACTATTACCTTTGAATTGAAGGCACTTTTTTTTAAGTTAAAAATTAGATGTTTTAGGGGCATGAACATTTTGTTTCATGTGAAAGTGTTGAGAAACTACATTTTTTCTCTTCATCCCTATATCACGTTTTTTATTGTTTCTTAACAATATTTTTTGTAATCAAGGTAAATTTACAAGTCTTTGTCTAAATTTCATTCTCATCCAAAACTCGTTATAAACTTGTCAAGTTCCAAAACAAAGTGATTGCAAGTGTTAAAATCCTGCCACTTCCTTCCAAATATACAGCCCCTATTTCCAAACTTATTGTCTTTATCCAAACCTTAGGGCTCCATAATAGAACAAAAATATCCACTTCAAAGCTAGACTTTGTTCTTAGACCTGTGATTAGTAATAAAATAGATAAGAACTAATGTTAAATCAATGACAATATTATTTCAAGGTTTAATCAATAGAATTCAAGGCACAATCCCAATGGTGGAAATAAACATGCAGTGTTAAATTATCCAAATTGAATAACAATGCAAAAAGTTCCATAGCCTAAACAAAGAAAGCATTTCATATTCCCATACTTTGTTGGGTTTCTTAATTAAACAGTGTTTCATGTTACAAAGTTTTTTAGATTTATTGTTATCATATTCATATAGATCTTAAATGTCAAGTTTCATTGATTTGACAAGTAACATAAAGGTCAATATATAGTTTCAACAACATATTATTGAGTCCTAAATGAGTAAGAAATAATATGTGATGTTTCAACATGGTCTAAAAATAAAAATATGTATATTGTTTGTCTATGAATTGCTTCGAATAATATAGCTATAATTTAAGATAATACTTGACAAGACTAAGATTTCAATTTTACCAAATTGTTTATCGAAATCCAAGACTAAAAGATAAAATTAAAATTATGGAAAAATATATTGTTATGTCCTTATAAATTGTTTTTGTTGCACTCTTAGGGTTCAATAACATATGATAAAAGTGAGAATGATTAAATTCCACAAATTGGTGATGTATTGACACATGATTTTGCTCTGATTCCTCTACTCTTAGGTCAACCTAGAAGGGCTTGTCTATTTTTCTTTGAATTTTTGGTGATTGATATTAATTGGTGGAAGTAGACAACTACCTAATATAACTCTAGAGGGGTTTATTTAAAGACCTCAATATGAATTGCTAATTTGTAAGAGATGTGTGACTTGTTAGTCTTCTCATATGGGATGTTTTAATTCTACAAATGTTTTCAACTTACCTTCTATTATTTAGTAATTTTTCCTCAGTGGGAATCAATTTGTGGATTGTCTTCATTACTGAATTTTAGTTGAGTTCCTAGTTTCATAAATAGATTTTTCTATAAACTATTAATGAACTTGCTATATCAATCCCTTTTTATGCTCCTATGCTAGCTATATTATGAGGAGATTCAAAAATTATATTGTTTGCAATATCATTTGCTTATGCATCATGTATAAAGGAAGGAATATTCCTAGCTTGGTTAGTCTATTCATGGCTTCAAGGATTCTATCATGTTGTTTGATTTTTAAGAGACATTAGATTTCCACAGTCCATGTTCAATGAGAGTGTTTTTTCTAGATTATATTGTATTAAGTTTGTTTGATTAGAATTATTTTGCTCAACAATTATCTCAAGCATTTATACATTTTTTATTTCTTTGTGTTTTTCTATAAAACATATTATCTTGCTATTGTATATGATTTATTTTTCCAAGGCAGATTGCTAAAGTACCATTTCATGAAGATTTGTATGTTTGTGAATTTGATAATGCCATCTTAAGTTAAGATGTATAGTTTGGAAGCCAAATACAACATACTTAAGTAATAGGGCTTCCACTAGAATATCATTTTTAAGTCTTGAATAATTGTTACTTTAGAATTGATTTGTAATGTCTATATTAAAATCAAATCTTAATTAAGAAAAATATTTTTATGACGCAAGCTAATATTGCATAAATATGTGATATGAATTTAGTTATGAATTCAAGACTACAATATCTAGTGTAAATGAGAACCTGTGATATTGTTAATGATGGACAATATAGCAAACTTGTGAATAAGAGTTGTGAGCCTTCAAAGTCCCTAATTTATTCAAACTATCATAAATATATATAAAATATGGAATATCAACAATCACCACAACCTTAAGAATTTGAAATGAATAACTAGCTGTGAGAAAAAATAAATAAAACTAAGATTTAAAAAATATATAATTTAGTAAAACATAGAAAAATATCAAAAAAATTAAGTTTTGATATTTTTCATCTTTTCTTGTACTAATAGCTCCAAAGTGATCCATATCATTCCTCCCCCTTGATATATAATGGGCCCCATTGCATCAATGCTCTACAATAGATGAGGAAAATGTATGGCAATTTGCTCTTTGGTAAACCACTTGCCTTAGTGAGGGAGTTGTCCTACCTGGACCACCTGATAAAGAGTAACCTATGTGTTTCTCAAAATTTTGTCATGGACATCAAAAATCTAATCATTCACCATTGAAATAGTAGTCTGAGGATTCAATTTAGTAGTCTGAATTTTCTCAACAACATTCAAAGTATGGAACAAAGGTGGAAAATATGGTCGTAACATTTCAACATTGAAAACGTGATGAATGCCCAAAAATGGTGGGATATTGAGTTGAAAAGCATTAAATCACCAATCTATTTTAAAATAGTGTATTACCCATACCAAAGAGGATGAATCTTCTTATGTGGCCCCTAAAGTCTTTCCCTCTGAAGATGAAACCACGCTTTGTCACCAACTTAAAAGTGATGAGGTATATGATGTTGGTCATGTTGCTCCTTATACTTTTGATTGGTATGTTGCAATATTTCATGAACTTTCTATTGAACATGATTAATTTTCTCAACAAACTTAGAGGATCTATTCATATCCTTCTCCACGTTGTGTTGATGATTCACTTGTCATGGCTACAAGAGAAACATCCAAAGGGGCCAATGGTTGGTATCCCAAGCAAACCTCAAATGGACCGCGATTGTAGCTATATTACACATGTGGGAGACTTCCATCCCATGTTTGAGGATGTTGAGAGTGATACATTTGTAGAGTGTGAATAATCATGTGATTGACCACTTTAGTATGACCATCTATCTATAGATGGAAAGCAATGGATTTGGTGAGCTTAGTGTCCATCATAGCCGAAAGTGTAGACCAAAATTTACTAATAAACATGATATCTCTATCAAAGATGATACTACGCGGCGGTCCAAAGTGAACCCAAACATAAGCAATGAATAACTTGGCAGTATCTTCTACTGACATCCTGTTCTTGCAAGCTGCTAGGATGGCCATCTTTGAAAATATGTCTACCACCACATACACAGTCTAGCCACATTTAGTAGTAGGGAGTCCAAACATGAAATCCATAGAAATTGTTGTCAAGGTCTATCTGGAGTAGGAAGAGGCATATATAGTCCTGCCAAAAAAATTACCCTTGGAGCATAACAAGAGTTTTTCCTACCCCAAAGTGTCCAACAACACAAATGTAATGTGCCTCCTATATCATCTTTGGCCATTACTTAATAAGAACACATATATGACCCACATAACAAAGAATACTACCTTATAGATAAAATCTGAGAACTCACTTACCTACATTTAGTCTATTGTAGATATCAAAAAAATCAGAATCAGTACCATATAGGTTGGGCCAATTTGTTGTTTGATTTCCACAAGAATCTAACACCATAGTAAGTTTAGCAATCAGAGGTCTACTCAAGTAGTCTATAACCTTGCTACTCTTACCCTTTTTGTGGTGAATGTTAATATGGAATTGTTGCAAGTAGGCTAACCATCTTTGATGTTTATAATTTTACAATTTCCCTTGTATCTACAAAAACTGTAGAGGTTTGTGATTTGTATGGATAATAGTTTCTTTTCCCAAAATGTAGTGCTTTCATTGCTTACAAGCCTGCAAAATAACATACATCTCCTTGTCATATGTAGGATATCTATGGACTATATCAGAGAATTTTTCACTGTGATAAGCCACCAAATGACCATTTTACATGACTACTGCCCCAAGAGCATACTCAGAGACATTTGTTTCAATCTCAAAAGGTTGTTGTAGATTTGGAAGTGTTAACACTAGTACTGAAAATAACCTTTTCTTGAGTTCCACAAATGCTTTTTTTTGCACTTCTATCCAAACAATTATTTCTTTACCTCCTTTTCTAAGTACTTGGTTCATGGGTCATGCCAAGTGAGAGAACCCAATTACAAATAATTATAAATTATTGAAAATGTTTTTATTGATGTCAAAGGAAGACTTTTGTGATGAAAAATTTGTTGATTGAATAAAAGGAATAATAAGAGTTTGAATTAATTTATTCATGGTTGACCTCCATCTACTTATGGTAGTGCTAGAATTAAAAGGTAGAAATTAAAATAGAATATTAATTAAAGGGGTCGACCCATTAAGGAAGTGTTATTTCCCATGGATGGTCGACCTTGCATTAAATTGATATTTATTAAAGGTGATTGACTAATGTAGAGCAGGGAAGCAACTTATTTTCAATCACAATTTTGAACCAATTCAAACAATCTTTCAAACCTTACAACCCTATCTTGACATATCTCCACCAACTCACCTAGTCTTCCTTGTAGGTCTCCAAACACTGAAACTAGAGCATGTCTCCACAAATCATGCTCAAACCCACAAAAAAATTATGTTTTCAAATACCCTTTATCATCCTTCAAAACACATCACAAAAAATATATAGGTCACTTTGGACCAACCCCTTCAAATCTTGACTAGTATGTTGTCCTACAAGGCCAATTAGGCCACTTTTACAACGCATGTATGATAAAATCAATGTCACAATATTCCAAACCAACTCCAAAGATCTCCTTAGATGTCAAGTGGACTGAATCAAATGTTTTTTCTCACTAAAAATGTTCCATACATTTCCAACAACAAAATCTCACTTTTGCCCAACTTAGGCTTAAACCAATGAGGGTTTATTGGAAAACCTATTCCCAAACCTTCCCAAACTCTACCAGCACTTCAAACACCTTACATAAGGTCTCCACATGCTTCATAAACCTTCTCCCAACCTCTAGCAATGCAATTTCATCATATGCCATCTCTTAGCCATCATTTTTGGCTTAAAGACATGCATAATCTTCAACTAGGCCATCACCCCAAAAAGTGAAAATGACCTCCCCTGCTCCTTAAAATACCTAGACATGTTTATCTACCCTATAGAACCCATTCCAACAAGTTACAAGAGAAACTAATAGTGGAATGGGTTAAAATCACATTTTTCCTACCCTCAAACCCTCCAAACAAGGTTTTGAAGCCGCCTACAGCAAAATGCCTCCAAATGGCTTCAAAATTGATGAAATTTGATAATAAAAAAAACAAAATTATGGTTAAATCCTTTATCTATCAATTAAAATTCAGTTGGAATAAAAAACACACAGTATGTGGTCGTACAATGGCCGAAAACAACAAATTTCACTGAAAAACACTGAAAAATGGAGCTTGCATTTGCTTCCTTTCACCAAAATCTTCAACTAACTCTTGAATTTGACCATACACACTATTTATAAGACTTGAAGATCAAAACCAACTCATATAACCAACCCAAACTAACTTTTTAACTTACATGACCATTCACCTTCCATTTTGCACTTTCTTTGCAATTTTGCCATGACAACATTTTGGCAATTTTTGCAACAATTTACATTATTTTCCAAATGAACTCAAATTGATTCAAGACATAAATAATTTCCTTTATATCCTTATTACATTACTTTAGATACTATAAACACCAAAATTCCCTTTATGAAACTATTTACCCAAAAATGACCTTGGTGCTCCTACACCATACAACCAGCCTAAAAAAAAAACTTATGTCCCGTGAGGACTATACTACCTTGAACCTTGCTTCTTCACAGCATCTCCTTCACCTTCAAATGCTCCCTTGTCTATTTTTCCTTTCCATTTGGTCAGGTACTGAAAAATTGCATCATCCTTTATACCTTTGAACTTGCTTTCTCCTTGTCATTGTCTCACACTTGCAAACCGATATGTTAGCTGTTTTGAAATGAGTGGATTTAGTGAATGATTCTCAAGCTAAAATTTGGAAAATTAAAGGTTTTGTAGATTTTTTAATGACTAACCAAAGGTATTTGGGGTTGGAAGAGAGTTTAGAGTTTAGTTGCTTTGCAAATTAGGCCTATTAGGCTTAAGGGGACAACATTGAAGCATCAATTTGAGGGGGTTATTCCAAAAGAGTTGTATGAGATTTTGAGATACGTTGTTGAAGGCCTTAATGGGTATTAGGAATGCCATTTGGTTTATGGGTTTGTAAATTTTTTTGCAAGATAAGCACATAATCTTAGGTTTCGATGACAAGTTGAGTTGGTGAAAGCTTAGTATTGCATCACTGGCCTACTATGAAAGGTGAATTTAAATATTTAAAATAAAATTTTATGTCAAATCTTGGCCAACCTACTTTTGATAAAGTGCATCATTTGGATATAAATACAAGTTATTTTGAAGGTTAGAAAGTGAGTTCTTCAATGAAAAATCATTCCCTTTAAGAGTATAAATTAAGAGAAGAGAAAATTTAAGAAGAAGAGGAGCATACCTTAAAGGAGATTTATTGCATATTTATAGCAAAATTTCAAGGAGATTTATGGAAAACTTTTAAGGATATTTATAGCAGACTTTTGGAGGTAATTTATAGTAGAATTGGAGTAGACCTAAGAGCATATTTATACCAAACATTGTTCCTAATTTGGAGCATACCTTTATGGGAGATTTATAGGAGATCATGAATGTGATTTAAGGAATATTTATAGTAGATCTTGAAGGTGATTTAAGGCAGATTTATAGCTGATCCTAACAGTGATTTTAAGGCATATTTATAAAATACTCTTCAAGGTGATTTATATCAGATTTCAAGGAATATTATTAATTGGTATCAAAGTCAATTCCTCAAAGTTAGCCTAACCACTTGACGGTAGATCTTGGAAGCACACATGGCTGAAGGATTTGGGTTTTCCTTGAATAGGGCACCATTATTTGATGGATCGAATTATAATTTTTAGAGCATAAGGATGGAGACTTGCTTGAATGCTCTAGGATACAACATTTAGTGATTTTTGAAGTTGGATACACTCCCTCTACAATCCCATTAACAGATCAAGATGAAAAGAAAGCAAGTGATAACAATGTAAAAGCTAAAAATTTGATTTTGTATGGATTAACCTAATTGTAGTTTGTGAAGGTTATGCATTGAAAATCAGTTAAGGACATGTGTGACAAGTGTTGGACTAATTGCAATGTCTCCCTTCAAATTTGGGACATGGACTAACTGCTTCCCCTGGATCCGCTTATCTCTGGTGTTTGTATCAGGCGTTAAAAGGTCGATCTTTTGGTGCAACAACAAATGTGTTCCAACAAATGGTATCAAATCCAATTTATCCCTAAGGTGAATATGAGGGGGGATTGTTGGACTAATCATCAACGCCTCCCTTTTGGATTTAGTACATGGACTAACCATCTCCTTGGATCCGCTTATCTTTAGCAATTGTATCAAGCGTTAAAAGGTCAATCTCTTGGCGCAATGACAAATGAGTTCCAACAAGTTGAAAAATATATATGAAGGAGATAAAAAAACCAATAAGTCCAAGCTTCAAACCACATAACATAGTTTGAGAGTTTAAAGATGAAGGATGAAGAGGAAATCACCACATACCTGCTTCATGTGGATGAAGTCATCAACACTATTTATGGGCTTGGAGAAAAGGTTTAGGGGGCAATAATTGTGTAAAAGGTTTTAAGATCTCTTCCAATGAGATTTGATGCAAAAGTTTCAACCATCAAGGAAATGGAGGATCTAGATACCTCGAATATGGAAAATTTGCATGGGATCCTTACGACATATGAGATGAGGACGAAGAAAGAGAATCCATCAAAAAGAGAGGTTGCCTTTAAAGAATCCAAGAACATGAAGAACAAAGGGTATACATCAAGTGAAAGTTCAAGTGATGAACAAGCACAATTTGTAAGAAAATACAAGAAAGGATCCAACAAACATAAAGGTAAGTCTACTCATAAATGTTTTAATTGTGGTAGAATTGGAAAAAAAAATTCCAAATGTCCATAAGTGTTGAAAAGTGAAAGTAGTGAAGAAGAGGAAGAATACTACAAAATGAAAGGAAAGAAACATCATTACAACAAGAAAAATAGCACATGAGGGAAGCAAGGAAAGAAGAACTTCCAAAGACATAAAATAGTATATATTGAAGAAATAAGTTGTGCATCTTAAGAAAGCAGTGAAAGATACTTTGATAGTGATCAAGAGATACTCTTTATGGAAATGAAGGTAAAGGAAGATGAAGATAAAATAAAAGAAGAGAGATATTTTAAATAAGAACACATTGAAGATAATGAAGAAGATGGTCTTGAGAAAGAACTTGAATTTTCTTATAAAAAGATCGAGAAGCTCAAGAAAAGGAATTCAAGACTAAGGTCATGACTTCTAGAAGATAGGGAAACTAAAATGAAATCATCCCAAAGTCTTGAAGAATCATAAAAGATGATGGTTTTGAAGGTTAAAATTGAAGAAGTGGTAAGAGATCAACGGAAGGCAAAGGAATTGGAGTGTGAGAAGTTGGAGCTTCAATTTGTTTCTCTAAAAAGAGAGCTAGAAAAATAAACCAAAACATGAAGTATGAAAAGAGCACCAAAATCCTAGAGGATATTATAAACTCCCAAAGATCACCTTGTAAGAATTGGTTATGAAGGTATCCACCCAAGATCTAGAGGCCTAATAGAAAGCACAGGAATAAGAGAGATATAAACAAGATGACAAGAATAAATTGTATTATGTCAATAGAATAGAATGTAATGAGCAATAGTACATAGGAGACCCCTTGGTTATATAGCCAAGGTGAGAACATAGAAGGGCATAAGATTATGACAAGTGTCGTAATCTTATGACATGAGACAACTATGAAAAGTTATCACTCCACCTAAAGTGGGAAAGAGATAATGTGATAATCACCACAAAAGGTGGAGAGATAATCACATGATGTGTCCACAAAAGGTGGAAGTGATGTGGTAATGACATGTCAAGTCCACCAAAAGTGGAAATTCTCCAACAACCTCCTATGTGGTCCCCAAGTAAACTTAACTAAGGTGTAATCATGACCTAGGACAAGGTACAAGACATTTTATTACACCAACACACATTTTATCAAAACAAGTCTTGTTTTTGAGGAAAATCCAAAGATAATCAAAGAAGTTTCATGATCTAAGGCCACAAAGTTACCCAAGAAGACAAATGAAGGCAATTCCAAAAGTTATGCAAATATACTCAAAGGATCCATCAATGATGATAATTCAAAGAAGAAAGAGAGTAATACTACTAAGAAAAACAACATTCCTCACAAAGACAACAATGAAGGATTCAAGGGACCTTTCCCCCAAAGAAAAGCATGAAATACTAGGTTCCAATATTTTTTTTTATGGCTATTATTTATGTTGCAATAGTTTTGATCACAAGGCAATAGATTGTAGAGGTCGAGCAAGGAGGGATTTGGGTTTCATAAAAAGAAACAATAATCCACTTGCCCTTCTAATGAATTATAATATCATATGCTACAAGTATAGTGATTTTGGCCATAAAACACATTCTTCTAGAAATGACTTTGTCGAACCTTCAAAATAAAACAAAAGAGAGGATGTTATTAACAAACCTTTGGAAAAAGGAGTGTGATATGAAAGAAAATTCTATGCTTGTACAAGTAGCCCTACATACACAAAATGAAGATCATTGGTACATTGATAATGGTTGTTCAAGGCATATGACATGGAATAAAAGCAAGTTCATCGCTTTGAAGGAGATTAATGGAGGCATTGTAAAGTTTGGAGATAATGCTACAATAAGAACCATAGGAAAAGGGACTCTTAACTTCGACAATGAAAAGACAAAGATCGAGAATGTATTGTACATCGAAGCTTTGAAACAAAATCTTCTAAGTGTGATTCAATTGTATGATCAAGGGCACACTCACATTTCATCCAAGCAATTGTGAAATTAAAAAACAAAAACAAGGAAATTGGTGGCAAATGCAAATAGGACCGCGAACAATCTCTACACTCTCAGTGAAGTCAAAGGAGAAAAGTGTTGCATGGCACAGAAGATGAGAGTTGATGAAGAAGGGAATCAAAAGGAAATAGTACAAGAAGTTTATCATCAAGAAGATAGCATTAAAGAAGAAGGTGTAGAGGAAGAAGAAGAAAATGGAGGAAGAAGAAGGTGTAGAGGAAGAAGATGAAAATGGAGAGGTTGAACAAAAAAATCCAAAACTCCATCTAGATTTGTTCAAAAGAACCATCAAGAAAATATAATAATTAGTGACAAAAATATAAAAATTCAAACTAGGGGGAGATTATTCGGTTCATCTAAACATGCAAACTTATGCTCACTCTCTAAACTGGAACTGAAGAATTTTACAGAAGCGAGTGAAGACAACCATTGGATAAAAGATATGAAAGAAGAATTGGATCAGATCAAGAAGAACAAAACTTGGGAACTTATTCCAAGACCTACGGATAAAAATGTGAATGGCATAATGTGGGTATTCAGGAACAAGTTAAACGAAGTGGTCAAGTTGTGAGGAACAAGGAAATATTAGTATTCAAGGGATACACTCGAGTTGAAGGAATTGATTTCAAAGAAACTTTTTCCCTTGTTGCTTGTATGGAGGATATAAGGATGTTATTAGCATTTTCATGTTTCAAGAATTTCAAAGTCTTTCAAATGGATGTCAAGTCAACTTTTCTTAATGGAAAATTTGAGGAAGAAGTGTATATTGAACAACCAAAAGGGTTTCTTCTAACAAAGAATGAAGACTATGTATGTAGACTAAAGAAGGCACTTTATGGGCTACAACAAGCCCTCGAGGCTTGGTAGTCGAGGTTAGACAAGTATATACAACAACATAGCTTCAAAAAGGGTATTTCCAATAGTAATTTATACATCAAAACTAAAGTTGATCATCAATTGATTGTTATAGTTTACATGGATGACATTATTTTTGGAGATAGAGATGATGAGATGTGTCAAGAGTTTGCAATGAACATGCAAAAGGAGCTCAAAATGTCCATGCTTGGTGAGTTGTATTTCTTTCTTAAGTTGAAAATTTCCCAATTAGATAAGGGAATATTCATTTCACAAACCAAGTATACTAAAGGAATTTTGAAGAAGTTTAGGATGGAGGGCTACAATCTAGTAAGTATTCCCATGGTCACATGATGCAAATTAAGCAAGGATGATGAATCTTCAAAGGAAAATCAAACTCTATATAGGTCCATGATTGAAAGTCTACTATATTTGACAACAAGACCTAACATTATGTAAGCAATTGGTTTGGTGGAATGGTTTGAAGCTACACCGAGGACACACATGTGCAAGCAATGAAGACGATATTCAAGTACTTAAAGGGCAATATGGATTTTGAGTTGTGGTACCCAATAGGTGAATATTTTACCCTTATAGTGTACATGGATGAGAAGTGGACTGATAGTATTGATGACAAAAAAAGCACCAATGGAGGAGCATTCTTTCTTGGCCCCAATCTTGTATCATGGCTAAGTAAGAAAAAGGAGTTAGTTTCTTTGTCCACAACATAGGCATAATACATTGCAACAACTTCTTATTGCAACGAAATCTTTTAGATGAAGTAAACCTAGGTTGAATATGAGCAACCCATATCCATATTTTGTGGCAATACAAGTGTGATTAATATATCAAAGAACCCAATTATGCACTCCAAAATGAAGCACATCTCGATCAAATATGATTTCCTAAGAGAGAAAGTGGTTGATTAGTAGGTGAAGTTGGAATATGTTGCTACGAGGGAACAAATTGTGAACATTTTCATGAAGCCACTACCAAAAGAAACTTTTGAGTACCTGAGGGATAAATTGGAAGTGATATCACTCTCATCTAGTCACTAAGTTTGTGAAGCACATGTCTAGGGGGAGCTATTCATTTCCTATTTTAGCCCCGAAAGACCTTTGCCATTGATGTCAAAGGGGAGGAATAAAGTAAGGGAGAGCATGTCTATTAGGGGGAGCATCTCAATCTTGGGGAGAAGTTTGATCCTCTTATGTTTCAAGATTATTCAAGATCCAAATAATACCAACAAAAAATTCTTATCTTAACCATCATCAAGTACAAGTGTTAAGGTTTCAAAGGATACTAGTATGTGGTGTGAAATTCATAAAATCTCCCAACATAGCAAAAATTATTGTATAACTACTAAAACATTGATGATAGAAACCCACGAACTAGAGAAGGAAAATGTTTTTTTGCCTAAAAACCCTTTTGAGTGTAGGGACGATGAAAAAATCATTGAGGTGGACCCTTATGCTACAATAGCTACCACAAAAACATGTCCTTGTGAAGATAAGGAATCAGTATCAAAGGAATTGAATCTTATACCAATTAATGAACACACACTTATATCGAGAGGGGGGTGAATCAATATAACAACAATCCTTTACTTTTTGCAACTTAAACAATCACAATATTAATACTTTAAAACTTAATCATCCACATCAATAACATGCATACAAGATCTAGCAATTAAGAACACACGAAGAGCACACTATTTACATGGAAACCCTTGTGGGATAAAACCATAGCAAAATATTGATTATATATGTAGATCTCCTTCTTAGGATCTAAACTACTTCTCTTAAAAACTTATTTTGTAGGAACCAATACACTAGAGATACCAATCCCCACTTACAAGATTTATAGGCACCAACCCACTGCAGACACCAATCCCCATAACTGAGCACCAACCCAGCAAGAGACACCAATATCTTCTAATGAGAGGCACCAACCTCCCAATCTCTTTAATATGGGGCACCAAACTCAATTACAACAAATTATCTATGCATGTCTCAATTGCGACATCTTACATGAATGATATTGCTATGGATAATTAGGGTTTGAAGTAATATTGCTATGCTTGATTAAGTTAAGGAGTAGAGTTTTAATCTATACCAATTCACTCCCCTCTCAGTATAACTATATGTTTCATCAATTGGTATTGGAGCAAGTTACTTCAGAGTTAGCCTAACCACTTGAAGGCATACCTTGAAAACACATATGAAAAAAGAGCCTAACCACTTGAAGGTAGATCTTGAAAACACACATGACAAAAGGATTTGGATTTTCCTCAAATAAGGCATCACTATTTGATATTGGCTCATCAAATTGTATGAATATCACTATTTAATATTGGTGTTTCAACAATTTGTATGTGTGTGTGTGTTTTATGGGTCATGCCAAGTGAAATAACCCAAGTATAAACCTCCAATAAAAATTGGCCAACCCCAAAAAACTATAAATTTTTGTAATGTTTATAAGAGAAGGTCAATCTTTGATCACCTTTATCTTTGTTGTATCAACATGAACACTTGCACTATCCATGATGTCGTTGGTATGTGGCAAATAATCATGCAAATACTATACACTCTTTACGTATCCTTGTCGTAAAACCCTAATTCTAGAAGCTTCCAAAAAGCTTGTTATAAGCGGTTGGGATGTAAGTTGCAGCATGGTATTCGCAAGATTGTAATTTGTTTTGCACTGGATAATAAAATAATTGGATGGCTGAATTTTTTTGGATGTAGCCCATATTGGTTGAATCACGTTAAAATTTTGTGTTGATCACTTTTATGTTATTCTTCATTGTTATTTTTGGGTTATTTAATTTGCATATAATTATTAATGTTTATTGCTCTTATCTACCTAAATCCTAACAGATGTATCCCAAGTATTGAATCCTTTCCATACCAATGAGAATTTATATTTATTATCATGGAGTTTATATTGTTGCAAGGTTGAGAGCACTTGTTCCACATGTTGTAAATTCTCCTCCGACGTCTTGCTAAAGACAAGTATGTTATCTAGGTAGACCACGACAAAATAATCAATGAATGGTATGAGAATATCATTCATCATTCTCATAAAAGTGGCATGGGAATTTTTTATTCCAAAAGGCATTACCCACCATTCGAACAACCCCTCCTTTTATTTGAATACAATCTTCCAAACATATGAGGGGTCAATTGGCACATGGTGGTATCCCAATTTTCAATCAAATTTTGTGAAAATTTTAGCTCCCCTAATTTGGTCCAAGAGATCATTAATATGATGGATTGAATACCTATTTTTCACAGTGATCTTGTTCAAATCCTAATAACCAATGTGAAACCACCAAGTTCCATCCTTTTTCTTGGTCAAAACAATTGGACTACCAAATGGTGATGCACTTGGTCAAATATGGCCCTTTTCAATAAGTTCTTCAATTTGTCGTTTGATCTCATCATTTTCTAAATTTGATCTCTTGTATAGTGCACCATTGGGTAATGATGTCTCTAGAATCACATCAATGTCATGTTTGACTTGACAATGCATTGGAACTCTTGTTGGTGAAATGAAGATGTTTTGATACCCTACCAAAATCCCATCCATTTATTTTTGTTGATGTGTGGTGATATTTGTTGCTATTGTATGAGTGTTACCTATGATTGACCTTGTTTCCTTAAGTTGAATCATTAACAACGCAAAATATCTAGTTTGAGCAATCAAATGCCTACATTGTTTTGTAATAATTAAAGATGCAAATTTTGACGGACATACCTCAAGTATTCAATATTTTTGTTCTCCCAACTTGAAAATAACACTACATGGTCTAGACTCATAGATTTCGTGTCTTTTGTACACATATGGTTGTCCTAACACATCACATGCCAATGGTGCAACATGAAAAATTACCTCATTTTTGAATGGTTCAATGGAGTAAGACAAGCAACACTATTTGGTTAACTAGATATCTCATCCCTAACTCACCCAACCCATTGAGTATGGTTGGGAATGAGGTATAATTTTCAAATTCATCCTCTTAACAAACTCAACAAATATAATATTTTTCTAACTTTTGTTGTCAACTATGGAATGTAAGGCCTTTCCATTCACCCACATTTGTGAATGAAATACGTTCCTCACCTTCACAAGGGAAATTTTTGGTAGTAGCTATTATGGCATAAGGGTCTGCCTCAATGGTTTGTTCATCATCCCTTTTCTCAAAATGGTTTATAGGAAGTGAATCAATTTCCTTCTCCAGTTCCTGGGTTTCTACCATTAATGTTTTGGAAATTCTATAATATTTTGTGTTATATCGAGAGCTTTTATGAATTTCACACCACATATCAGTATCCTTTGGCACCTTCTTATAACTTTTACTTGATGATGGTTTAGAGAAGAATTGAACCCTCACACTAACCCTAATTGAACCCTAACCCTAAACCTAACTATAATCATAACCTTGACCCTATCATAATTTTAATTGAACCCTAGTAATCTTAATTGTAAATCTAATTAAGCCCTAATCCTAACTGTAACTCCAACCCTAATTTAACTCTAATCCTAACCCTAATTATAATTTATGTATAACCCTTATTAAATGTTAATTTACCCTATCCATGAATGAACCCTAATTGAATCCTAACCCTAGTTGAACCATAACCCTAACCCAAAACCCCAACTAAATCACAACTCTAATTGAACCCTAACCTTAACATTAACCCTTGTCTAATTGAACCTTAAAAATAGCTATAACCATAATTAAACCCTTATTTTTCATCCTGACCCTAATTGAACCCTAATATTAACCCTCACCCCAACCTTATTTGAACCCCAACTCTAACCCTAGTTTCAAAATTTATCAAATAAATCTAACCCTAATCGTAACCCAATTTGAATCCTAATTGAACACTTACCCTTATTTAAATCTAACCTTAACCATGATTGAATATTAACCCTAGCCATTACCCTTATTGAACCCCAAAATCCTAACCCTAATGTAACTCTATCCCTAAGCCTAATTAAATCCTAACCCTAATCATAATTTATAACCTTGACTAAACCCAACCCTAGTTAAACTATAGTACTAACTTTATACCTTAATTAAACTATAGTTATAATTTAACCATAACCCTAACCCTTACCCTAATTGAACTCTAACCCTAGCCCTAACACTGATTAAATATTAGTTGAATCCTAACCCTAATTTAACCCTAAACTTAACCCTATTTGAACCCCAACCCTAACCCTAAATAAATCCTAATCTTAGCCCTTATTGAAACCAAGCCATAACATTAATTAAAGACTCACCACAATTTAACTCTAACCCTAACACTAATTAAACCCCAACGCTAACTCTAATCCTCATTAAACCTTGATTGAAACCTAACTCTAATCAAACTCTTAACCCTAATCAAATGCTAAATATACTTGAAACCTAACCCTAACCCTAACACTAGCAACTACCCTAATTGAACCCTAACCTTGATCATATCTTAACCCCAATCTTAACCCTAATAAGGAAAAATTTATTATATTTAACCCTAGTTCAATTGTAACCCAGGTTGAACCCTAATTGAAATCTAATTGTAACCCTAATTTAATAATAACCCTAACCTTAACCCAAACTCTATTTGAATCCTAATCGTAATCCTAACCATAGTTGAACCCTAACCCTAACCCTAAACCCTAATTAAATCATAACTCTAAACCTTATACTAACCCTTACCCTAATTGAACCCTCACTCTAACTCTAACCCTAACCCTAGTTGTAACCCTAATTACATCCTATAGTGTAAAAAAATGTACTCCTTTACATTTTCACATTATGTTTGTATCCCATTAATTAATTGGACTTAATTAAGCCTTGAATTGGCCTAATCATGTATTCAAAAGCCTAGTTAATTTTATTTTTCGAAAGGGGAACCCACATTTAATTAATGCCTACACTTAATTACACATCTTGGAAAATGTGTCCTAGGTTTAGGGCTTGGGACCCATTCACCCTTGGGTGAATGGGTCCTCCTTAAGTCTTGGATCCCATTTTTTTAATATGTTTTTCGCAACATTTTAATGATTTGAATTCAAAATTGCAAAGGTCAACTTGTGATGTTTAATTGTCGGGTAATTAAGGAAATACCTATAAATACAAGGTCTTTTTTTCAATTCAAATCTAACACACTTTATGCAAGCATTACAAGAGTCAAGATTATTGTCAAGAGCATTGGAGAGTAGATTTATCAGTCATTTAAATTGTAGCAATCAAGATCCTATCATATTTCAAGATTTATGTGTGTTCATGCATGTTTTTGAGCTAACATTGTGATGTAGGTTTCAAGTTTCAAGCAAGCATTCAAGCATCAAGATCTATCAATCAATCAATCCATTTCATGCAAGATCTAATCCTTGGAGTGATGTGTTAGACTTCAATCCTCTAAGGGTAGCCATTAAAGGGTTTGGTGAGTTGTAATAAGCTTTGTTCAATCATCAATTCCTCATTTTTTATCATTATTTCATTATCAAGGTTTAATTACCAAACTAGGGTTTGACCAAGGCAAATCCTTATCCACAAAAGACAAACATTTTTCTCCTCTCTTTTTGTTTGCAATTTTGTAGGTGAAGAAGGATTGAAATTGGATCAAAAGTGCAATTTTGCAAAGTTGTCAAGACAGAAACTCACCTACAGGTTTTATTTCTAGCTTTACGATAGTCAAACCCGGGGAATCAGAAGCTTAGATCTGGGATATGAGGACTACAAAAATAATTTTTAGACTCTTGTATAGAGACCCATTTTCCCCTAGGCGAATGTCCTTCAACAAAGCCTGAAACCCACTTTTGGATCCAGGTAAACACCATCTTAACCTTCTCAAATTTGTTGGTTAATGGTTTTTTTTTCAGTGTTATCATAATACTTTTTGTTCCAAGTGTTATATCTCATAAGTTTGATTGTTAATGAACTTTTATTCTTCTCCCAAAACTATTGTTCAATCATTTATGCTAGAAGGAAGTTAAGGCAACATAGTGTCCAAACCTAGGGTTGACTCACCTTGAGGGTTACAAGTCAATTCTAATCATTTGTGGCACTATCCCTCTTCCTAATGAATATGGAAAAGGTGGATTTGTGATTAGGTGGACACCCCTTTTTCTTTTGGTATAGGTCCCTCATTTCACATCTCATTTTTAGGTCTACTACCCATCTCCACCCCTTTTCCTTCATTTCATTTTGGTCAACCTAACATTATACATATTAAGTTATGATTCAAAGACATTTAAAACCATAGATCTAGGTTTGAATTAGTGTGTTTTTAATTAGTGTTCTTTGCATTTAGGGTTTGATTTTGCATGTTTGAATCACTTAAATTCATAAAAATTCAAAAAAATTGCATTAAATTTGCATACATCTTGCATTGTAGTTGCATCAAGAGTGTATTTCAATCATTTAGATTCAAATTCAATTCAATATTGTATTCCAAAAGTTGTCACTTTTTCCACTAGTTACACTTGCATTAAGACACCTAAAATTGGAAAAATCAATCACATAATTCACAACCTGCAACCTGAAACAAAGAACTCAAGCATCAAATTAGAAATGAAAACTTAAATTTTTCCAACCCTTGTATAGAGACCCATTTTCCCTTGGGTGAACCTATCCTTTTATAGGTGCTTTTTCAAAATTTTGGGCATTATTTTCTCTTTGTTTGCTTCATTTCATTCTTCTGTCAGATCTATGTCTCATTTTCATAAAATGAAATTTTTTGTACTTTCTTGCATTAAGTTCAATTGGTCAAATTGAGTGCATTATTTGAAATCAAAATTGGAATTAAAAAGACATCATTTTTAGGTAATTTGCACCTTAATTGGTCATTTATCAAACCCAAAATATTGCATTCACATATGTATTTTAACAACTTCATCATGGATATGTGTTTTGGTGAAATATGGGTGTCCTTGAGCTCTTTGGTAGACATTTCAAGTTGTGTGTTTGGTGATGACCCTAATGCAATTAAGCCTATTCATGAACCTTCACCTCTTAATGAATGTCCTTGTGAGATGGACATATTGGCCCAAGATGAAGATAGCTTGCAACAACTCATACAAGACCCCTTACACAACCTTGAGAACAATGCATCCTTATATCCATCCATGCAAACACCTCCTATAATCCCATCACTTGATATGTTCAACCTTTTATTCCTGAAATTGAAGCACAAAGCAAGCCTCAACCATCATGAATGAATGAACTTGTTAACAAGGACAATAGTGATACTCTTCTTTCTTATGCTTATCGAGTTACTAATACACCCATTAACTTTGAAGAGATTTATGGTCGAGACTTTAAGATCTTAAATAAACAAGGATGTGAAATAACAAATGAGCATGAAATCCACAAACTGATGGAATAAATACTGTCTGAGGATACCGAGGGGTTAGGATACCAAGATCCTCCCCTTGCACATCTCCTAAGGGGAAAGGTGTTCTCTTTCATAAGATAATTTCAAAAGACCAATTAATACCTCAAAAGGACAATAGGGTCACCTTAGATCCTCCACCTCCACCTCAACGAGTTTCCCAATCAAGCAAAAGACAAAGGCCTTACAAACCTAAGAAGTTGCAATTCCTTTACACTATGTAAAAAAATGAAAAATCTTTACACACACTTCTTAATCAAGGACCTATAACATTGCCACCTATCGAGGAAAATCCAAAAGGAAAAGGTACAAACATGTCTCATTGTCAATATCATAGAAATCTTGGGAATAGTACTGATGAGTTTTGTGCTTTAAAGAGAATTATTAGAGAATTTGAACCGTTTCACATCAATATGATTGTATAATTAGCAATTGATCACTTTGCTCCTTGTCATATGATAGTTGTAGGATCATCACATGCTCACTATTACATGTTTTACATTTAAATACAAATCATTTTCTATATTTCAAGGAGCACATTCTCATCACCTATCTTGGATCATCCTTGACATACACTTGGGGGGCAAGGAGTTAGATAGCCTTGTCTTAGTACAACACTTATTGTTGCCCCTTTGGCTAGTTGTCTTCCTTCTGCATATGATGAATAAGATTGGGATATGAATGACCTGTTGTAGGTTGACTCGCATGTGCCATACTAGTCTTTTCTTTGTTTTATTTTCATGTTCTATGTGATTGCATGTGTGTAATGTGATCCCCTGTACTGTGTTGCTTGGCATGTCTTTATCTGTTTGTGAGCCTACTTTGGATGACCCTAGTCACTCTATTGGTTCAAGGATGCAAGGGAAGTGAATTTGTTGTGGCATTCTTCTATTTATATCTACATTCTTCTATATGTCATAACCATTATCTTTTCTCATGTCTTGTGTTTTCATTTTAAGGACGATGAAAAGTGTCGAGACATTTAGGTCTCTTCCATGTTGATCCAAAAGGATTCTCCTTTGTTTTCACTCTTTATGTGTCATTCTTCCTTTGTTCTTGTTGTTCCATGAGTTGTTTGGGGAATGATGACTATTTTGAGCTTGATTATATTGTTGCAGCAAAGACATACATTGACCCCAAATCCATGGATCCATTATGTGTTATCTTAGTATTGCATATAGGGGGAAACATCTTTTCCATGATGTATCTCTACTTGGAAACACATGTTTTACATAAGGTTTTCTGAATAAATCTCCCATGTATTGGTCTTTATCATTTTTCTACTTTAAAGTGATTGCTCAGAACATGATGTTTAGTAATTTCTTTAAAGTGGGGGCATACACATCCCCACTCATTGTTTGCATATTCCCTTCAAAGTGTGGTCCTCTTACTTCATGTGATGTTTCTTCTTGGCAGCAACATTGGGTTTGATGTCCTTCAATATTGTTACCTTTCTTGGCATATGACATTCCTCTTAGTGGTAATGTTATGGCTTGCATTCCTTAAGGTGTGAATATTTTATCCCTCGACTAGTCCTCTCTTGGTGACATTAAGCACAATGCTCTCTAAGGTAAGACCTTTCATGAATTAAGCAAAACCCCTTTCACTATCTCATCCTATTACATTTAAAAAATTGTCATGGCCACCAAGCATAACACAAATTGCTTGCCAGAGGTGTCTTTTTGTTTTTCATGAGTGTCTAGCATAATGCAGCTTGTTAGCCCTGTGACCTTTTTGTGTGGCACTTTATCAAATTTATTAAGGAGTATAACTTTTGGTATGGTTGATGTATGTGAGCATGTAGACCTAACATGACTTTCCCATCAACCACATTTTTGTGGGTACATATCAACCTAGTGTGTGTTTCTCACTTTCTTTGGGCTCACCTAGTGGACACTAGATTTCACTAGCCCTCGTGAGTATATTTTGTTTGCATAGTGGACAACGGGTTTTACTTGTGAATGCATTTTATGGACAACAACAGCATGGCTAGTCTATCCTTTTCTTTCTTTTTGCATTAATTTGACATTGCATGATTGTGCTTCTTGTGTTGCTGCATGCACGTGTCTCTTTGTGCCTTTGTTGATTTGCCATGAGATCTTAGATATTGGAGGTTTGATCATCTTCATTGACCTTTTTCATCTTATCTTTCCAACACTTGTACAACTAAACCACTCTTGACTTATTTGTCTACTTTAGTGTGAGTCTGAGCACAAGTTCTTACTCTCACTAAGTGGGGGCTAAATATAATGTTGAAAAATGTACTCCTTTATATTTTCACATTATGTTTGCATTCCCTTAATTAATTGGAATTAATTAAGCCTTTAATTGGCCCAATTATGCATTCACAAGCCTAATTAATTTTGTTTTCTAAAAGGGGAACCCACATTTAATTAATGCCTACACTTAATTACACATCTTAGAAAATGTGTGTTATAGGTTTACGAATGGTTACTCCTTAAGTCTTGGATCCCATTTTTTTAATATGTTTTTGGTGGCATTTTAATGATCTAAATTCAAATTGCAAAGGTTGGCTTGTAATTTTTAATTGTCGATCAATTAAGGAAACAACTATAAATATAAGGTCTTTTTATCAATTCAAATTTAACACACTTTGTACAAGCATTACAAGAACCAAGATTATTATCAGGAGCATTAGAGAGAAAAATTATTAGTCATTTGTTGTAGCAATCAAGATCCTATCATGATGTCAATATTTATGTGTGTTCATGCATGTTTTTGAGCTAACATTATGATATAGGTTTCAAGTTTCTAACAAGCATTCAAGCATCAAGATCTATCAAGCAATCAAGCTATTTCATGCAAAAACTGATCCTTGGAGTGATGTGTTAGACTTTAGTCCTCTAAAGGCAGCCATTAAAGGGTTTGGTGAGTTGTAACAAGCTTTTTTTTTTTATTCAAGGGGTAAACGCTTTTGACCGGAGCTATGAACCGAATACAACCATTCAACAATACCACCCCAACGGGGTTTGAACCTTGGTGGCAAGAACAACAATGCCACCTATAAACCATCACACCATGCCAATACCGGCTAGTTGTAACAAGCTTTGTTCATTCATCAATTCCTCCATTTTTATCATTGTTTCATTATAAAGGTTTAATTACCAAGCTAGGGTTTGACCAAGGCAAACCCTTATCCATCAAAAATAAAAAAAATCTCTGCTCTTTGTGTTTGCAAATTTTCAAGTGAAGAAGGATTGAAACTGGATCAAAAGTGCAATTTTGCAAAGTTTTCAAAGTTATCACCGAAGTTGTTAAGACAACAAAACTCACCTATAGGTTTTATTTCCTACTTTTTAATAGTCAAACTTGGGTGAATCAAAAGCTTATATCTAGGATCTAAGAATTGTAAAAATATTTTTCAGACCCCTGTATAGAGACCCATTTGGCCCTAGGCGAATATGTCCTTCAGTAGAGCCTAAAACCCACTTTTTGGAGCCAAGTAAACACCATCCTAACCTTCTCATATTTGTTGTTTAATGGTTGTTTATGTTAGTTTTATCATAATACTTCATGTTTCAAGTGTTAGATCTCATAAGTTTGATTATTAATACACTTTTATTCTTTTCCCAAAACTATTGTTCAGTCATTTTTGTCATAAGAAAGTTAAGGAAACATAGTATACAAACCTAGGGTTGACTCACCTTGAGGGTTGCAAGTCAATTATAATCATTTGTGGCACAATCCCTCTTCCAAATGAACATGAAAAAGGTAGATTTGTGATTAGGTGGACACCCCCTTTTTCTTTTGATATAGGTCCCTCATTTCACATCTCATTTTTAGGTCTCCTATCCATCTCCACCCCTTTTCCTATGTTTCACATCCTACTCCTAATTGGACCATAACCATAACCCTAAACCCTAATTAAATCATAACTCTAATCAAATCCTAACCCTATCATTAACCCTTACCCTAAATGAACCTTATTCCTAACCCTTACCATAACACTAACCCTTATCCTAATTGAACCCTAATCATAACCATGACTCTAATTGAACCCTATCCCTAACACTAACACTAACACTTATTCTAACTGAACCCTCATCATAACCCTAATAGTAATTGAACCATAACCTTAATCCCAATCCTAATTGAGCTCCAATCCTAACCTAATTAAACTCTCATCCTAACCTTGACCCTAACCCTATTCAAATCTAAAGCAAACCCTAACCCTAATTGAATAATAATCCTAATTGAACTCTAACCCCAACCCTAATTAATCCCTAAATCCAATCCTAATTAAACCTTGACTGAACCATAATCCTAATTGAGCTTTAACTCTAACTTTGAACTCTAATTAAATCTTAACCTTAATCCTAACCCTAATTATTGCCCTAGTTGAATCCTAACCCTAACCCTTATTTAACCTTAACCCTAACCCTAGGTGAACACTTACCATAATTAAACTCTAACCCTAACCCTAATCCTAACCATTATTGAACCCAAACTCTAACTCAATTAAAAACTAACCCTAATTGAACTCTAAGCCTAACTATAACCCTAATCCTATATTGAACCCTAATTAAACCCTAATCCCAACTCTTAAACCTAAGTAAATCGTAAACCTAATTTCACCTTAACTTTGACCCTAACCCTAACCTTAATTTAACTCCAATGCTAACCCTAATTAAATCCTAACCCTTAGTAAACCCTAACCCTAACCCTAATTGAACCTTAACCCTAACCCTAATTGAACCCTGAACCTAACCCTATTTGAACCCCAACCCCAAGCTTTATAATAGAACCCTAATTGTAACCCTAACCCCAATTGAACCCTAAAATTAACCTAAGTGAACAATAACCCTAATTATTTAATGTAACCTTTAATTGAACCCTAATTGAATTGTAAACCTTAACCTTAATTGAAGCCTAACTCTAACCCTATTTAACCCTAACCCTGTAAGTAAACACTTACCCTAATTAAACTCTAACTCTAACCTTAATTTAACCCTAATCCTAACCATTATTGAAACTAAACCCTAACTCTAATTGAACACTAACCCTAGTTAAACTCTAAACCTAACTGTAACCCTAATGCTCATTGAACCCTAATTAAACCCTAATATTAACTCATTGAAACCTAAGTAAATTCTAACCCTAATTAAACCTTAAATTTGACCCTAACCCTAACCCTAATTGAACCCTAATGCTAACCCTAATTAAATCATAACCCTTAGTAAATCCTAACCCTAACCCTATTTGAACCCCAACCCTAACCCTAACCCTAAGCTTTATCGTATAACCCTAATTGTAACCCTAACCCTAATTAAAGCCTAAAAGTAACATAAGTGAATATTAATCCTGATTGAACCCTAACCCAAATTAAATCATAACCTTTAATTGAACCCTAATTTAATCATAACCTTAACCTTAATTGAACCTTAGTTGAACCCTAACTTTGACCTTAATTTAACCCTAATCCTAACCATTATTGAACCCAAACCCTTACTCTAATTGAACACTAACCCTAATTGAACTCAAAGCCTAACTATAACCTAAATCCTCATTGATCCCTAGTTAAACCCTAATCTTAACTTTGAAACCTAAGCAAATCCTAACTCTAATTAAACCTTAACTCTGACCCTAACCCTAACTGTAACCCTGATTGAACCCTAATGCTAACCTTGATTGAATCCTAACCCTTAGTAAACCCTAACCTAACCCTAATTGAACACTATCCCTAACCCTATTTGAACCCCAACCCCAACCTTAACCCTAAGCTTTATCATAGAGCCCTAATTGCAACCCTAACCTTGATTTAACCCTAAAGGTAACTGTTACATATTTTTCACGTCAGCTCAAATGGAGGAGCTGGCTAAATGTTATCACACCATAGGGTGGAATTGCAATTTAAGTTTCATGCTATTTTGCATTTTCATTATTATCCATTGAGTAACAGTTATGCATTTTTAAAGAAGAATAGAATTTCAGAGTTTCATAGTGCCATTGAGATGTTGCAGATTTAAAAGAAATATAGAATTGAGTACTTGAGCAGAATAGCATTTCAGATGCTTTTATTCATTTCGTAAAGAACTCATATTTTTACAAGGCTTCATTTGATTTCACAATCAGAATGATATTGTATTACATCATTGCATTCAAATGCATTTTCTTTTCAATTAAAAAGCAAAATTGAAATCAAAGATCCACACAAGCCATGGATATAACTGTGACAATACATTTCTAATAGCACATTGCACTATTGAAGATGCAGAAAGGAGATCATATAAGTAACAACATAGTCATCATTGCTTGATTATCGATGCTTGATGTTGAATGGTGCACCTCGTCATCTCGAGCTTCGTCGACCTATAGGAGGAAAAGAGGGGTATCAGTGGCTCCGACTATGATGTAACTCATATGATGCATCTACAATAGTACAACATACTATTAGCAATACATTGAAACAATCAAATCCTATCGAGTGCAGTATGAAAGAAGTGAGCTGAAGGAGAAGCAACAACATCATAATCAACATGTTCTATTTTTTATGCTAACGTTGTTTGCTTCCTTGTGCAAGTATAGGTAAAGTCTTGAAGTTGAAACATTATTTGAAGACCAAGCATGTGGAGTAAAACGAGGTCCCACAAGGGTAGAGCTCAACATGCTGCCCTATTCATTAAATGGGCTGATTTTAAAATATATTTCATCATGAACATCGAATGAAATGAAATGCAGCTAAGAGAATAAAATAGAGAATCCATGAAGTAACGAAACCAACTGTGCATTGATAACGATCAGGGTTTCTTTCTGAAGGCTACAGGTGAACAATGAGTTTAGTTCACTTAAATAATTTAACTGAGTATATAACTAATTCTAATCATGTGTCATGTGAGTTTCAATTCATCAATTCTCTTTCGGATAGTGAACAGGCATACATATGCCTTAATGTTTTGTTCTAATTTCATCGTCAAAGAGAACAAATTTTAGGGGCAGTTTGTGTTGTGAAATATAAAAATGCATGAATAGTACCATGTTGCTCAAGAATTCAAAAGATAGATAAGTCCCTAGTTCCAATTGATTAGTAAGTACATAATGCATTATGAATTGAAATAATAAAGTTATCATTCCAGAATATTAAAGAAAGAGTAAGCTTTGTCTTTCCAGGTAGTTTGTGAGGTGTCAGTCATGCTTAAGAACAGAAGAGTAGGTACAGTCCATTTTAGCTCAATGTTTCAGCTAAAGCCCTACATAGGTGCTGTAAGAGGAAAAGCAAGAGTTCACTTTGGATCCATTGTGATTTAAGATCTTAATTATGACAATTTTTGTCTCAAGGGAGTAGCTGGATACAGTAATGAGCATTAGTTATACAACACTTAAATATGGGGTACTGGTTATTATAAGTTACAGCAAGGACAGCGAACTCATTCTGGTTGGGATGGTGCCTCAAACGAGATTGTGTATCAATGATTAGTGGAGGAAAACAATCAAATGTGATACACATCCATTTTTTTTTCAGTGAGTTACAAGTGTCAAAGTAAGACATCACTTGTGATAGGTAAAGCCATGAATTAGATACAACAAATGTGCAGGATTGTGATCTTTTTCAGATTACTCAGTTAAGGTCTTGTCAGAACAATAAGGTAAAGTTTTTGTCATATTTACAAGATGAACACAAAATACAGTTGGGGACCATAATGGAATGTTCAGTTTCAAGCTTAATACATATATGAGGTTTTAAATTTAAGACAGGTCTTTCAGGATCTTGTGGACATCACGGAGAGTCATACTGATTTTCAATTAATTTACACTTTTCTGCCAAGATTCTAAGTACTTGGTAGAGTATTCTCAAAATGTGTATTAGATGTTCTTTTTAAGGATAGTCTACAGCTACATGTCAATGACACTTCTATGAATCGAGCTCAGGTGTCATAACTATCAAAGAGAGTTACAGAAAATGCCAAAACAAAATACCTAGTAATATGAGCCAATGAATGTAGACAAGCACACAGGCTCTTATTGTTCCCATCAAGTTCTTTGCATATTTCTAAAAGCATATTAAAGCAAGTAGCAAGGAGGTTTAAAATAAAGACAAATATCCAAGGCATCCTTTTGTTTCAGAAGTAAATGCAAAATATCACTAGTTATTTGAATCAAAATATTGGAAGAAATGCAAGCAGGTATACAGTTTTATCACCATTTCAAGCCAGTATGGAAGGTTGAGCTCTGTCAGAAAATAGGAATACATGCTTTTTCTTTGAAAATTTCCAATATCCATGATATTATTTTGTTTCAAAAGTGTGGAATAGGCCACTATTTATTTTAGCTCGAGCCATATGGATAGGGCAAACAACAGTTACCCCATATTTTCAATTGTTTTCCAATACAGTGGACATACTGACTGTTCACTATTTTTAATCATGCACGTGGTTATTATTGTCTCAGCAATGAAACAGCTTGTTCTATGGACCTAGCTAAGTACATTCATGTGAATTAACAGGTACTGATGGATCTTTATTACTGGGTCAAGGTTTAGAATGCACAAAACCATGGAAATTTACATTTTCAGTGAAGCCCATATAAAGAGTATTTTTTAAATCAATAACAGAAATAAATGCAGAGAATTGGTGGTCAGGTTCTGAAGAGAAAACATAATAGAGACATTTTCTTCAAAATTTACAAGCATTTGCTTCAAGACTACGAAATAAAACTATGTCCAATTTTGCATGGTGCCCACATATGGGTTTGCGTTCAAGGTGCAGGAAAATGTAATAATCTATGATACCCATTTTGGGTTTTTACATTCAAAAGCAGTATGACTACAAATGTGAAGATTTATGTGCTAGGTCGAGTTTCAAAAGAGAAGAAAATGCATTTTTCTTTAATAATCCCAAAGACCCACTTTCAGTTTAGCATCAAAATTTAGAAAAATGGAGTTTCCCTTAAAGGTTTCGAATACCCATTTTCAAGGTTAGCTTCAAAGTGTAGAAAAATCAATTACAAAGATAACCGTGTGAAATATGGAGTTAAATAGCAGGAGTATAATGCAAATGTGAGCTCCCATAATTGGTCAAAATACAGAGGGAAGAAAATGCAGATTTATTAAACTTTCTGTGATACCCACAATCAGAAATGCTTTCAAAATGACATAAGGTCGATTTTATGTTTTGGGTTGAGCCCAAAATCCACAGGAAATGCTTTTACAACACACATCTGGCGTGGCCTAAGCATGGCCAAAATATTTGATTAAAGAGGAAACTCTTTAAGTTTTCAGAAGCCCAAAGAAAGCAAGAGGTTACCAATTCGAGTCCAAAGAAGCACTTTAGCCGCAACTAAGAACTCTTGATAGTTTTCCAAGGACAAGATCTCAAGCTTTAAAAGACGGTCGAGTTCTCACACTGCAATTGTTGATGAAGTCACAAGAAATGCAAAACAAGACATTAGAATGTGTTCACCACGACCTCAAGGCCAAAATGGAGGTTATGAAAATCAATAAATAAAGCTTACCTCTGCACAGTGAAGGAAAACAAGAATACAAGTCGAAATTTCATGAAGTGGACTGCAAAGGTCGAGCTCGAGCTCATGATGGCATGGAGGAGCAAGGGAAAGAAAAGAATCAGAAACCAAACTCATGCAGGCCGCGGCATTATCTCTTTTTGGTGTTCAATAAGAAGTGAAAAGAGCTTCAATACTTCAAAGTCAGACTTACCCATTGGAGTTTTCGGTCAACTAGAGAGCAGGGAAAGATTATTGAAGCACATGAGCTCGAATCCGACACCATCATGGCGACGTTGTTCTTGCAGACAGAGTTTCCTTCTTTCCAAAGTCATGAGTGTGAAGTGAAATGATAATTAGGGTTTGACCCTATTTTGATCAAAGCCCTAATTCGAGCATTATAAAGTTCTAGAATATTCAATCAAAATGCATGTGGTGAATTTCAATGGAGGTTGAAATCCATAATGCCCTCCTTGTGATTTATTAAACCTAAGTCTAAGTCAATATTTATGAAAGGCCGAAATTCTATGCTAGGGTGATGTCTTAGGTATTTAAGACTTATTGTTTTGCCTTAGAGAAATATGGGTTTATGCCTTAGGGTATTGTTTTAAGTGAAAAGCAATTAAGGGAGAATTATGAATACCTTAAGCCTAGGGTCAATATTTTTAGGGTTTTTATTTTTGATTGATTTTGGAGAAATCAATTATGGAGTTGATAGGAATATGACATTATGTAATGTATTTTTATGATTTTGTGAGAAAATCATAATGTTGTTATGAAGAGATAAGCAGTTTTATTTTTGCAAAAGATTTCCAATCTTTAAATTGCAAAAATAGACAAATTGTAAAATCTGCATCTTGTAAAGCAGAATCATAAAAGCGATATTCTATAAGTTGCTTTATGTTTTCTTGCTATTTTTAGCAGATCTTTGATTGACTTTTCCTCTTGGTCGGATTTCTGACTTATCTTGGAGAGATAAGGTGTTTTTTGTGCTTTTAAAGTAGATTCAACCTATTTTTAGAGGCTTGACAGGTTCATCATGAAAGCATTGTGCTTTTTTCTGCTTTTAAAGCAATTTTGAGACAGATTGAAGCCTTTTTTCCTTGAGCTTTTTTTGAGCTCGGATTAGGGTTTCTTGTGGGCTATGTTTTGATAAAAACTTAGTTTTCTTCATTGTCATTAGCAGCAGTTCAGATTAGAGTTTCTGGCCCTTGCACATTTTGAGGGGCTTGTAAACTTATGTGTGCTCAGATTCTGAAAGATTTCACTCCATTTATTCAATAAAATAGCAAAGTTTTCCTTTCTCGATTCCTTTTCATGACTTGGAATAGTGATTTGATTTGTTCTGTGATTCAAAACTGTTGGATCCTTTTCTTTTCTTACTATTGTCAAGTGATTTGCAGGAATTGCATGCTAGTTCAGGTTATGTCTTGTGTTAATTTAACCTTTGCATAAATCACTGTTGAACTGCATGGGTTGTGAGATTGTGAGATTTTTATTTTAAAGAGTTGGTGGGGGTGAGTTATTATCAGGGTCTTCTTACAGTTGATCACTATTTTTAGGATGATAGAATTTCAGTTTTAGATTTTAAATCCAGTTTATCCTTCTATCCTTTTTCTTGGAAAGCCACTTAGAATAGAATTCATCATTTGGAGAACCAGCTCACTCTGGAGATTCCTCTTTCATGCAAATCACCCACATCTAAAGGAGGTTTCCATGTTTCAGTAGTTTGCTAAATACTACATTCAGCAGGGTGCAAAACTATTGATAACAGTAACATAAGCGAACAATAATCCTAATTGAACCCTAACCATAATTAATTTGTAATCTTTAATTAAAGCCTAATTGAATTGTAACCTTAACCTTAATCAAACCCTAGCTTTAGCCCTAATTTAACCCTAACCCTAATTGGGGCCATACCCTAACCTTGACCATTAACGTTAATTAAACCATAACTCTAACCCTAATTGCCCATACCCCAACCTTAACCCTTACCCTAATTGAACCTTAACCCTAACAATAACCCTACTTGATTCAAATACCTAACCCTAATCGAACCCTAACCATAATCATAATTGAACCCTAACACTAAATTAATCCTACCTTAATTAAAATGTAACCCTAACTGAACCTTGACACTAAATTAATCATACCTTAATTAATTGTAACCCTAATTGAACTCTAGCCCTAATTGTAACACCAAGCCTATCCTTAACCATAATTGTATCCTTGATTAAAATTAGTGCTAATTTTGGAATTATGTTAGTGTTAGAATTTTATATAGATTCATTTGGTTAGGTTAGGATTAAAGTTAGAGTTAGAATTAGAGTTAGTGTTATGTATATCTTTAATAAAGTTAACTTAAGGTTATATATGCTAGAGTTATAATTATTGTTAAGGTTAGAAGAGGATTAGAGTTAGGGGGTCTAGGGTGAGAATCAACATTACTATTATAATTTTATAAATATCTTTAAAAGATACACATGCTAGAGCTAGTGTTAATTCCAGGGTTAGGGTAAGAGTTAGAATTAGTGTTAGGGTTAGGGTTAGAATTAGTGTTAGTGTTAGATTTAGGGTCAAAATTAGTGTTAGTTTTAGAATTAAAGTTAGGGGTAGGGTTAGAATTAGTGTTATTGTTAGAATTAAAGCTAGGGGTAGGGTTAGAATTAGTTCTAGTGTGAAAATTAGTGTTACCATTAAAATCATATATGTAGTTAGTGTTAGTTTCAAATTCAGGGTTAGGATTAAGGTTAGGGCTTAAGTTTGAATTAGACTTAGAGTCAGGGAAAGCTAGAATTAGTGTTAGTGTTAGGAGTAGGATTAAAATTAGAATTAAAATTAGTGAACATTAGTATTATATAATCATTAATAAATTTAACTCAAGGCTATATATGCTAGAGTTAGAGTTAGTGTTAGTGTTGGAATTAGTGTTAAAATAAGTGTTAGTGTTAGAATTAGGATTAATGTTGTTGTTGGAATCAGTATTAGTGTTTGTCTAGTAATTATTATAAGAGTTAGAATAAGTCTTAGTGGTAGAAATAGTGTTAGTGTTAGAATTACGATTAGTGTTGTTGGAATTAGGATTAGTGTTAATCTAATAATTAGTGAGCGTAGAGTTAGAATTATTGTTAGTGTTAAAATAAGTGTTAATGTTAGAATTAGGATCAATGTTGTTGGAATTAGGAATAATGTTAGTGTTATAATTAGTGTTATAGAGAATTAATATTAGAACTAGTGTTAGTGTTAGAATTAGAATAAGAACAAGAGTTATGTTATATATATTTAATAAAGGTAACCTAAGGTTATAATTAATTTTGTTAGAATTAGTGTTATTGTTAGAATTAATGATACTTTGTGTAATTTTCTTAAATTATATTAGTAATGTTTTGTATAATTTACTATATAATATAATCTATTGTTAATTTATCTTTAAACCAATTGGAAACAAAATTGAGAGTACCTTTAAATTTTAAACCACATGTAATGTAAGGGCTCAAGACAAAAGGATTATTTTTCTTTATTTTCTTTAGGTCTTATGAAGCATAGAAGTAGAGGATACACAAAAATATGAATCTATGTTCTTCAACTTTTATTAACAAGGATTTCACTTTTATTTTTCTCACTTCAAGTCATATGAAGCACATAAATAGAGGATGAAGAAATGATGAAATCCCAATTCAGCTACCAACAATAATTTTTAAATCTATTAAATTTTAAAATAAAAAATTAACATTTAAACTTAAAAAAATTAAAAGGAGAACTAAACAAATTATTTTGATTTTGATTTTATTTTGATTTTCCTTACTTCATTCACATGACATAGAAGTAAAAGAAAATTAGAAAAAATAGCTATGCTTGAAGCATTATAAAATGTACAAATAAATATTTAAAAATATTTTAATAAATAAATTAAAAATTAATTATATATATATATATATATATATATATATCAACCTTAAAACAATATTTTATAATTTCTAAATCATACATATAGTTTACAATTTACATATATAAACAATACATTGAATATCTAAATTGGAAACAAAACAGTTGTTATATGATCATTGATTTCAAATTTAGCAATGTACATTGAAAATAGGAAACACAAATGCCAAAATATGAATGCTTATTTCAAAGGCTTGATGAATGCATTGAATGGTTGATTGATGAAAACTTTCTTTTCCTCTTGCTTTTGCTCTCACTCTTGCTTGTGCTCTCACTCTTGTTCTTGCTTTAATTATTGCTTTCACCTTTCTCAATGCAATGACAAACTACAAAGCATTAATAGTGATTTGGATTGAGGGCAGACATATTTTTTATAGTTTTTTTGAATAGTTAAGGTGTTAGTGAGGCTTATTAGCCTTTTGGGTTAGGGTTAGTAGCTCACATTTTGACTTTGATATGCACTAGAATTTTGAAAAATTGAATGCTAAAACTAAATTTTTAAGTGTTATATGACTTGATATACATATTTCATGGAAGTATTATTAAGAAGATCAAAAACTTGAAATGTAAGATAATTTACTTTTTCCTTAGAAACTTCACTTACTCAATGAGATCCAAAATTTTATAAGTCACCTAAAAAATGGGAATTCTCTTTTTGTTAGACAAGTCACTTAAGATTTGAAATATAACTTTGAGGAATTTTTGAGGCTCGTGGAAATGGACATGGCTACTTGACAAACTTGGAGGTCATATGAAAATACACCTTGAAGATTTTATGCAAGTTCAAGGTTTTTCTTTGATTTGTAGCTTTGTGTTCCTTCCATCTTCAAAATATTATTTTCCTCTTAAATAATTTGCAAGTATAATAGCCTTAAACTTAGATTAAGCAATAATTCTTTATATAATCTTGTGACTGAATTTGCTAAAATTCTTTGTGATTATTTTATTTCTCTTAGCTCTTTTTTTGTTTGTAGTATGTTAAGTGCAATAATTTCAGCTTACTCAACTAAAACAAACAACTATACCTAATCGAAGACTTTTGGCACCTCAAAGTTTCAAATATTATTTGAAGTTTTGATAAATAATTTATTTGTTGTTTATAGGAAAATAAACTTCTTAAAGTCCTTGATATACCCCCTCTTGTAAACATTGTTGAAAATGATGCCTCGTATAATTTAAATACTTAAACTAGGTCTATTTAGATTCATTGCGTATTACTAGTACTACTAAAACAAATGATCAATTAACTTTAAACAAACATAAAAAAACTCGATAATATAAGACGGATCCACATGTTAAATATAAACTTTTCCCTTCTCCAAAACTACTTATATTCTCATTAAAAAAATATTTTTTCTATATTAACCTTCTTACATTATTTCTCCCCTTCTCTACATCTACTTATTTACTCATTCAACAATCTTTTTTTGTTCTCTTTTTGGGAAAATCGCTACCAGGGAGGGTAGCACTCATTTTATTCATTCAGAAAGGAAGTTACATCGACAAGTGTTTACATTCATCACTCATGAATTTGAGAGAATGGTTATGATACCAAACCCAACATCAGTCATCTTGCTGATTTGGGCCTATGTGAGTACATTTTTGTTAGCAATTACGAAATCCAGAAACCCCTGCAGATTGCCTTCTAAGACTGCCTTTTTGAAGCTCTCCACGACCCTCTCCTAACTTTGGGTTGCTCTTAGTTTTGGCCACATCCAAAGCGCCACATACCATACCCACCATTGCCCATTCTGGACATGCTGCAAGAACCTTTGTTGCGACCTCAACATGGACATCAGCCAGGAGCTTTATACACTTTACCACAACTTGCTTGCTTTTGGTCGAATGGAGGATGTTTGTGAAAAATAGGCTCATCATCATCTCGTCGTGGAGATGATCACCGTGCAATCTATGCTCACCAATAACCCGCCTTACCGCCACCATCATATCTCCCGAAAACCCTTTGAAAAGCCACGACAGCTGCGCCTCATAAGTTTCCAGAATGACCTCATGGTACTCACCCCTTCCCGCCGAGATATGATAGCACCTGCAGATAGCCAACACCTCCATTGCTCCTCAACTCCTCCACACTTAGACTCACGACCACCTTTCTTTGATGCCAGCCAAATCTTATGCTGACCATTTAAAGGAGAGAGCTACCTAGTTGCCTCGCCAAGCTACCCCTAGGTAAAGCCTTCCCCTGTGAAATACAACCTAGTTTGTGTTTGGATCGAAGGAAAGAAGCAAAACTCCTCATAAAGGGATGATTTTTTCCTACTAAATCCATTGAAAAGAATTTGTAAGGCCATACATGATCCGCGTACTCCACATTCAGCCTTTTACCAACTAACTCGAACCACCCCACCAGGGAAAGATACACTTCAAAATCTAGCCACGATACTCCATAAGATCTACCTGTCATGCTTGTTACGACCTTACCAGCCCGAAGCATCCTCACAATTGCCTTATAGGCCTCCCTATTTTGAGTACACACGACCTTAGCCTTTCCAAGATAGTGGTTATACATCACATGATCACCCCTGGACCTGAGGGCTTCATCCATCTTTTTTCTCCTTTTCAAATAATTATAAACTTTTCAGCCATACCTCTATATTATTTGAGGCATTTAATTACATATCTTGATCTATATTTGAGTTGGCTAAACAATTCGCCAACGTATTAGCTTCCCTGAAGATATGATGATTATTGAAGTTTCTGATTGAGACACAAGAGGATCGATTAGGTCTAGCCAAGCTTGTAGCTTCCAACTCAAGGCCTTACAAGAAACTATAGCCCGTACAATGACTTCAGAGTCACCTTCAATATCAACATCATGCAGTTTTTTTCAATGCAATATTTTAAACCATCTAACATCTCGGACGCCTTCGCCTCATTGTTGGTTCCTTTTGGCAATTTTATCGAGGCTGTCCAAACCAAACATCCTTTTGCATCTCTAATTGTGAAACCATCCCTTGAAGGACTTGAGTTGCCGCTTGAGGCCCCATCAAAATTTAGTTTGAATCTCTCCCTTGAGGGCAATTCCCACTTGGCATTTGATCTTTGGGATTTTCCCTTCATTTGTGATCCTTTCAAGGGCTTAACCAACAACCAGTTCTTTAAATTGATTCATCTCATGTTGAGAAAAAATCATATTTCTTATTGGAATCCTTCATGTTAAAATGTTCACACACCCAGGGGCTCCTTTAATTTTATTGATAATCAAATCGACCAACAATGCCTTTTCCTTGAAAACTCTCGCATTCCGCTCATGTCAGAGGTGCGAAATTACCATAGTGGGCACTTCCATCCAGAGACCCACCAAAGCCGACCCCTTCCCCCAAGTACGACCAAGCATCAAAAAATTATTTTAAGCTATTTTGAAGGGGACCTTGCCAATTCAACTTCCTGCAAAAGTAATTCCAAAATTCTTGCACAAACAAACATTCTACTAGGATATGATTAGTGGTTTCAACTTTGTTCAAACAAAAAACACATCTAAATGGCCCCTAAAAACCAAATCTACATAATTGTTCACCTGTTAAAATGTAATTGTGAAGTGTGGTCCTTGCAAAGGCACTGACCTTTGGTAGAACAAACTTACCCTAACATAGCTTGCTTGGCCAAACACCTAACTCCCGACCTTGCTTGAGAACTTTGTAGTCAATTTTAACTAAAAAATTGCTTGAACGCTCTGCACACCACCTTATCCTGCCAGGTTTATTCGAGAAGAATAAACATCTATTTACTAATTCTACTTTAAGAGCTGCTCTTTGATATGCATTTAACATATTCAAACTTTTCCATTGAAAATCCTTCCTCCCATTTTGTTCGTGAATAACCATGTAGTCACATAACCTGTTGCCGAGGACATCGCTTGCCAACCTAGATGATTCTTCCATACCAGGAATATTTCTTAAAGGCACATAGTTGTTCCATGAATTGTGCCAGAAAGTCACTTTTCCACCATTGCCAATTGACCACATGAGGTGATCATTTATCAAAGGTCTTCTTTCTAGTATGAAATTCCATAGAGCGACCCCCTGTGTGGGTTCACAATCATTAAAATATGATCCTCCTCCTAGGTGTCAAGGTATTTTGTTCTCAGTAGCTTCCCCCATTGGGATTTCAGGTTTGCATATATATTTTACACCATCTTTTCCCCTAGGGATTTTTTTTGCAATTTCAAATCCTTTATGCCTGCTCCACCATTTTCCTTTGGTTGTTGCACCACCTCCCAGCCAACTAGCATAATCTGGTGGTGATCTTGAGAACCTTCCCAAAGAAATCGTCTCTGAATGCCAACTAGACACTATTTTGCCTTCTTGGTTAAAGCCACACAAACCATCATGAATATTGGCACAACTGCTAGCACTAGCTTCACCAACGTTAACCTGCCAGCCAATGTCATCAACCACCTCTTGCACCAATTACCAATTTAGCCTTGCATTTCCTTATCATCTCCTCCTACAACTCCATTTCGGAAGGACTTATAAATAAAGGAACCCCCAGATATTTTGAAGGTAATGTTCCTTTATTAAAGCCCGAGATGAACAAAATTTCCCTTTGTGCTCTTTTACCTACATTGAAGAAGAAGACATTCGATTTGGCCCTATTCACTTCTTGGCTAGTCTCCTTACAAAAAATATCAATGATATTTCACATTACCTTAGCTTCTGTTACTAAACCTTCACCATATAAGAGAGTATCATCTATGAAAATATGGTGGGAGATTGTTGGAAAAGAGTTTGAAACTTTTATTCCTTTCTAGATATGGTGACTGCACATATTTGAAATTTGGCAACTAAGTGCATCAACTAGGATAATAGAAAGAAATAGTGAAATTGGGTCACCTTGATGCAAACCTTTGGCACCTTAAAAAAATATGCAAGGGCACCTATTAATTAACACCAAAAATATCAGAGAGGAAATGTAATTGAAAA
Organism: Sequoia sempervirens; assembly: GCA_007258455.2. Taxonomy (NCBI): domain Eukaryota; kingdom Viridiplantae; phylum Streptophyta; class Pinopsida; order Cupressales; family Cupressaceae; genus Sequoia; species Sequoia sempervirens. The sequence continues at coordinate 835,128,133 of VDFB02271358.1, read as the reverse complement.
TCTACTTCACCCATTTCTCCTTGAAGCATCTTTTTTTCTAGTACTTTTATCATAAATTGCCATTGAACTCTATCGTACACTTTGCTTAGATCTAGTTTCATAATAATTGCCACTCTCCTCGTAGTTTTTAGTGTGTGCATAACTTCATGGGAAATCACTATCCCGTTTGTGATACTCCTACTAGGCACAAATCCACTCTACTCCTTTGATATAATCTAAGGCATTATCTTCTTCAACTTGTTCACCATCACCTTGGTTATAAGCTTGTAAATCAAATTACATAGTGAGATTGGCCTGTAATACGAAAAATCCTCACAATTGTCCTTTGTCGGGATTAAAAAAATATTGGTATTAGTGAAGTCTTTCAATATAGCCTCATTTCTTCATGATTCCTCCACGACCGCTATTGACTCATCACCCATAAAATCCCATTAGGATTGGTAAAATAAAGTATTGAAGTTGTCTGGCCTAGGGGCCTTCTCTGATTTCATCTCAAATAGGGCCACCTTGACTTCCTCCTTTGTTATATGACCTATTAAGAGGTCGTTGTCTACCTTGGAGACCATGCTATTTATATTATCCAAGATGCTCTAATTTAGAGGATCCACTGTATTTAATCCACCAAACATCTTTTGAAAATATTTGACCCCCAACTTTTGATGAATCACCTTCTCCTCCACCACGACGTTGCCCACTTCATTTTTTGATTGTGTTATCCTGTTCCAACTACGCTTGCTTTTTGTTGAATTGTGGAAAAAACTCACGTTCATGTCAATACTCAGCCAAAAGTATTTTCTTCACTTCAAATTCCTCCCACTTCATGCCTTCTCTCAAAATTTTCTTGCCCAAAGTATCCAACTCCTCCTCTAGCCTAGCCTTTTGTTCAAAAATATTTTTAAATAGGGGAGAGGGGCCCAAAGTAGGGTGGGAGCCTATAGTGGGGATAGAAGTAGTCCCACGTGGGCCCCATAGTAGACTGCCTTAATATGTAAATGTAAATCACTTTTCACCCACAAAGTCAACAAAGGTACTTGACTCACTGTACTGTAAAAATTGTATTATAATTGGTCTATATTTATCCTTAACACATTATTTATTATAGTCTTACATGTCAGAGAATATTTAAAGCACATCTGACACCACAAACATACAAGCCACATTCATTCCAATTGGCCCGTAGCTTTACAACTAGCGACCATAATAAAAAAATTAGTATAACCCACACTCCCCTTTAATATCACCACTTGTATTAGCTCACGCCCAACATTTTATGTCAAGTGGCACGAGGAGAACAACTACGAGCTAACAATGTCCCATCAGCCAAATCCAATCCAAGCCACCCCCTATCCCACTGTGCCATCAATACAAAACTAAAATGAAAAGAAATAATTCATAACTGTCCCATCTATCAAATCCATTCATGCGAAAATTGGTTCAAACTCCTCTTTTACCACCTGCAACCACCAAAACAAAGGCAATAAGGCCACCACATTCACCTGAGTAGCAAACAAAAAATTGCATGCCATAAATACATACAAACTATGCAATTGAAGGCACCCAATTTTTTTTTCAAATTTCAAATAGGAGGACTGAAATTAAAGACTCCATACCAACAACATTGAACATATAAAGAGATTTTGAAATTCAAAATTGCATTTCCATTAAGCACGTCTCACTTTCATATTCACTACAACGTTTTCCTGGAGGTAGATGAACAAAGAGGAGAAGAAGCAACACCAACAACACACTATCAACATTTAGGTACTTTACAAAAACACACTGCTTATGCCACTCTCAAACTTTTTTTTTTCATATTAACCATTCATCTCCATGCGACAATATGTTTAAAACCATGGCAACATTTCTCAAAAACCCTGTTACTCAACATCTAGGGTTTCAATGTTGATTGTTTTTGAATGTCCAAGAAGTTCTTTTCATTTTCTGGGTTCTTCTTACATTCTTACTGTATCCCACTATAGATGTGCTATATTGACTGTAAAAGTTTTGTCACTCTCAAACCTGTAACTCAATATCTGGGGTTTCACCTTACAAAGTTTTTGTACGTTAAGTCCTTTAAGTTTGTTTGTTGGAATTTTCAAAATGGCTACCAATATAGATCACTTCTATAACTATTTTTCGAGCATATGAAAGTGGCAATTATATCAGGTGTTTCAACATTATCTATTTATGATTGTCAAGTAATTTTAGTTCAATTTCTGGTATTTTTGTTATGTTCTAGATATGCTTGGGTATATAAATCAGTTATTTGCATTGTAAATGTTTCTCACCCACTACATGTTGACTCAATATCCAAGTTTTCAACTTAACATTGTTTATGGATGTCAATGCTTTCTAGTTCCTTAGATTGTGATTGTTAAACCCTATGTTATTGTTGCACAAGGCCAGGTAACTTTTTTGCATGGCAATATCATTGTTGCAACTGATTCTTTCAAAATCACTATCTAGGGTTTCAACTAATACTATTTATGATTGTGTATGAATGTTCAATTTCAACATTTTCATATATCAGAAACTTGTAACTCATTATTACACTATTTCATGCTTGATGCCTCTTGATGAAAGATAATGAATTTCAATTATCTATATTGTTAGTTACATTCGACTTTATGGCATTACACAAATTGCTTTTATTTCAATCAAATAAGTTTTAAACATGTCCAATTCAAACAAAATAGTATGATAAAATAAAACTTCACTTACCGAAATTACCATTATAAACTATCAGCTAGCAAATTAAAGGAATTAAAAAAAAAAATGCATCACTCTGTCTTTAAGGGTGTCCAATGGTGTTTGTTATCATTGTTTCAAACATGTCTCAATAATGTGTGTAGGTTCAATATAAATTTGATATGAGGTCCAAGCCAATGAAGAAGAGGGCCACAACAAGGTGGCTTGCAAGTCAACGAGGGGTTTCATTCCCCCTTGAAGAACAAAATGTACAAATGGAGACACTTGTTGTAGTTACTGCTCCATCAGGCAGTTGGACAATAGCATCATGACATTGGGAATTGACAATGAATGAAACAGTTAATCATCAAACAAATGACATGGCAGACAACCACCGTGAGGAACATAACGACGACCTAACTCTTCCCTTAGCCCCTACCCCATTGTTTTGGTTGGGAAATGGATCTATGAAGGATGGTAATGATAGTATAAGTCTTCCATCACCCCCTTCCCAACCCTCTTGGTTGGTTCAGGTAGCTATTGATGAGGGTTATGATAGTTTAAGCCTTCCAACAACCCCTACCCAACCATCTTGGTTGGACGATGGAGCCAAAAAATTGGGTATTGTCTTGCAGTGCAAAGAAGAGAAAGGAACTTATTCATTGCCTTCTCCACCAGACACTTTTTCCATACCATAGTTGGTACATTACTATGCATATTTGAGCAAGGAAATAGAGCAGAAGGAAGAAAACAGAGCTAGAAAGCAACAAGATAGGAAAGAGAGAGAAAAAGGAGCGAGAGATAGTTCAAAGGATACAAGATAGGAAGGAAAGAGAGAAAAAGAGGGACCAAGACTGAGTTCAAAAGAAACAAGATAAGAAGGAAAGGCGGGACAAGATGGAGCAATAGAGGGTTCAAAAGAAACAAGATAGGAAGGAAAGAGAAATCAACTAGGCCCATAGGCCAATGCAGCGAGAAAGACATATAAGCAATCATACAAACTCGTTTGCACACAACCATGCCTTGCTTTGGGATATATTGAACATATACATCCCTCTGTTTGGGGAGTTGAATGTCAATTCAAGTGTTAGCCCAAATGTAGGCTGCACTCCACTCTCTAATGCAAATAGTTGTTCAGCACCATTGCATCTAATTAACACACAATTTTCAAATGCAAATGCAAATCATGTAAGGACAACTCAGAAAGCACAATCAGGAGATGAGAACACATCTCTAGATGTTTACCTTGGCATGCTTGATTGATGTTGGGAGGGACCATCACTAAAACTATATGACTGATTGGCTACTTTTTTGTTGTGTATTTTGGGCTGCAATAAATAGCTCAATTGTTTGTTATTTAATTTTGTTGTTGGGGATTGAAATACCCTGACATTAAGTAGAAATTTTTTCACAACACGTCACCCTGCCACTTGTGCATCAACCCATATTATTTTTTTAAAAATTGATCACCCTGACACCTGTCAAGAACATTTTACGTTGATGTGTCCAAAATTGGCCAATTTTTCCCTCCACCCGAAAGTGGAGCCCACCTGATTCCTTAATCAACGAACAAATCTACGTATAGTGGATTAGATTGTTGTGTGTAGATGACAACCTCACCACCCTCTTCCAACAGTTCAGTGCATTAAATGCTCGATGCCTCCTTCATTTACTCCATTGACCAACTTGCCTTACACGTCGCTTCACATTTACTTGGTTTGTCAGGCAAGTAAAACGAAGATCAAGGTCCATTCAATGCTCCAAATTCTTGCATATCCCACTCATTCTCATTTCTTTTGTTTGCAAACATTCTCAACTGTTCATTTGGTTTCGCACCGAAACTTGTTCGACCATGCATTGGGGAGGCTTCTTTTCACCAAAGCATTTTTAGTATTAAACCATCTTGCATACATTGATAATTTTTAAAGTATAATGATAAATATTTTAATACTTAAATGCTCTTCTAAAAAAGAAGTCTCCTCAATTTTGTAACCTCTAATGTCACTACAAATTTTTGTCCTATAATATGTAAATGTTGTTACCACCATTTTGCACATGCCTATTTTTACGATTTGATATCGAATGAATTTGTTTATTGGTTTATTAAATGGATATGTTTATTGATCTGTAAAATAGGATGTTAAATTTTCCCAAAACTTAATCCAATTATAGATTTAATTCCCGATCCAACAGTAATGCATGATCATGTATCTTAACCATTGAAATTATGAAACTGAGTAATGCTTTCAAACACTTTAAAAAAATTATCTATAATAACATTCATGAGAGAACATAACACCAAAATAAATGAGAGAACAAGAAAGAGATGGAAGAGAGTCACAAAAAACTTGATAATGGAGTTCACTCAATTTGAGCTACGTCTCCGGGTCCGCTTCTCAACGTTGGACCACTTTATTGATATCGCCAAGCTTCAATAGCCTTCTTACAATATCCAAGCTTTAATCACTCACAATCTCTCTCTTTACAATCTTACAATTCTTGGTGTAATCAACACCTTGTAATTTCTCTCCCAAAACTTCCTCCAAAGAGTATAAAATTTTCTCTCAAAAAACACATCCAAATTTTTTCTCCACAAAAATGCATAAAGGCCCTATCACATCACCTTCTTTTATACATAAATTTTGCATATGGGGTTAAAAACCACCATAATAAATAAAATAACAATTTAACCCCCCTCCTTTGGCTTTTATAATTATAAGCCTTACAAAAAACACTAACCCGTTTATATAAAACAATAACTTCCCCATTTTAAAAATAAAAACATTAAACAACCCCTTAATAAAACATTTGGAATTTGTTTTTTAATCCCTTGTCTTATTATATTCACGGGCTATTTGAGTTTATGGGGTTGAGTTTTAAAAATAAAATAACAATTTAGTGTTATTTTAGGAGGTTTTGTTTATTTTTTATGAGTTAATTTCATTGATTTTAGGAGATTTGGATCCCACCAAATCCGGTTGGGATCCCACAAAATTCGATGGATTTTTGTGAGATAAAATAATCCTCCACACCTTATTTTCAAAAATAAAGCATGGTACGTGAATTTTGTGAGATTTTTGCCACATCACCTGCAACTCCCACGTCACCATCTAGTCAAATGACATGTCACATGCTAACATCATCATTTTGACTAAAACTTTGACTGGCTCTATTTTTCTCATACGAACTCTGTTTTCGAAACCGAGGAAAGTTCTGGAATCAGCACGACAAGCACTACAACTTGGTGTCATTTTTTCTTGGATTTGAGACAATAAAAATTTCACCTTTATGAATGCTTGATTCGCCTGTTTGACCAAACCTTTGACCAAGCATAACTCTTGCATATGACCTCCTGTTGACGCGATACAGGTTGCATCAAGATCATGTTAGCAAGCTCTATCCAATGATGTCAAGTCTGAGAGATTTTGAGACTATGATTTTTTTGAGATTCTTGGATCCTCTTGGATCATTTATGGGCCTAATTAGCAATATGATGTCCATGTTGGCAGTGTAGTGCGATTGCTTGTTAATGGAAGTCTGCTTAATTATACTCAAACTTTGTTTATGGTGATTGCTTGATTGGGCTGAAATGTACAACACACTTCGCATAACTATTGCATGTATACAACATTATGCATTAACAACCACTAACAATATCACTTGAATCTTCATATAGTCATATACACAACACTAGCAACATCATTTACATGATATAGAATGTATAAAGTGCAACAACCTCTTTTGTATAATATAATGGAATTGGTGATGGGACATTCTTGGCTCTTTGTTTGAAAATATTGGCAGTGTTGTAATGCAAGTGGTGATATATTATGGGAGTATGAAATTGGTGCCATTCGATGTATGAAAATATTAGCAGTGATGTAATGGAAGTGGTGATATTATAGGGGAGTGTTGGTTATACTAATTGTATATTTTGGCTACATGTTTTAATGCTAGGGGCCATTAACAATCAATATGGCTTGTATGTTTGTGGTATTAGATGTGCTTTGAATATCTTATGACATGTAATACTACGAATAATTATTTCTGCTTGGGACAAATATAAACCGGTTATAATACAATTTTGGCGGTACAGTGATTCGAGTACCCGTGTTGAATTTTAGGGTGAAAACTATTTTACAATTGCATATTAAGGGGGTCCTATAGACCCTATGTTTGGAGGTCCACATGATACTGTTTACAATTGCTTACATGAATTATTTTTCTTACCAAGAATATAGAATTGCTAGAATTGATGAGGTAGAATATATATATATATACATATACGTGTACATACATATATATATGTGTGTATGTGTGTGTGCGTTTAAAGTTGACCCGCCCTGTACTTCTATTCATTTGTATGTGCATACTTTCGTACATATATTGTTATACATATGTACATATATGCATATACATATATAAACGTATGTACATATATGCATCTACAAGTATATGTGCATATACATATTAAATTCATAGGTAGCACGGTCACATGGTGGCCAATTCAATGATGACATATTTTGGCTAACCATGAGAGCTAAGAAATAGAAGAAATAGTAACCCATTAAAGACAAAGTGATGCTAGAAAGAAGCATTATTTTCCTTGAAAAATAAAGTATGTTTAAGAACACAAAATTTTGAAGTGTTCATAAACACCCTAGACGCCATAGACTTCATCAAGCACATTCTTCATGCACCAAGAAAGCCATAAAATTCCTTCTAATTAAGAAACACCAAAACAATATGATCAAAATCAACGAGGCAAAAAAAAAAAAACCATTTGCTAGTAGGAGAAAGTGGTAGAGCCTTAGTGAGGTTAGAAACCTCACCTATGTAGTATGGATTTGCTTGATGTTGTGTCTTGTTGCATCACCTTTATCCTACTTACTACAAGAACAAATGAAAAGAGGGATCAATCAATACATCAAGAAGATTACACAAATAATATTTGAAAACTATATACCTTTCAATTGCAACTCACCATCAACGAAGCTTCAAAGGAACAATGGGTTGGGCTGAACATGTATTTCCTTGCACACCAATGAAGCTGAGTGAACAAGACACAAAATGACAAGGTGTCCGCTGAATATACCATAATCTCTATGATATATAGACATAAATATATACATACATACATACATATATACATATCTATATACATGTATGTATATACATATATACACACACACACACACACACACACATATATATATGCATATATATCTATATACACACACACACACACACACATATTCATTATGCCCTGCCTCATAAATTCTAGCAATTTTATATTCTTGGTAAGCAAAATAATTAATGTAAGCAATTACAAACAGTATAATGTGGACCTCCAAACATAGGGTCTATAGGACCCCCTTAATATGCAATTGTAAAATAGTTTTCACCAAGAAAGTCAACAAGGGTACTCGAATCACTGTACCACCAAAATTGTATTATAATCAGTTTATATTTGTCTGAAACAAAAATAGTTATTACATATATATATATATATATATATATATATATATATATATATATATATATATATATATATATATTTTTCCTCGTCAATTCTAGCAATTCTATATTCTTGGTAAGCAAAATAATTAATGTAAGCAACATACAAGCCATATTTCTTGTTAATGCCCTATAGCATTAAAACATGCAACCAAAATATAAATTTAGTATAACCCACACTCCCTTATAATATCACCACTTGTATTACATTGCCACCAATATTTACAACAAATAGCCAAGACTGTCCCACCACCAAATCTAATCGAACCCACCACCAAAAAAGTGAAGTTGTTCTTTTGAGATGGAAAGTGTAATGGTGTTGTAGCTTATGGTCTTGCAACCACCTCACATTAAAAGTAGTCTAACCATATCCTTTCAATATGCATAGTTCATTCCATTCATTGGATAGATCCATCTAAAAGAAAAAATTCACTTTTTAATTTGGGGAGTTGAATGTATGCAGTTCCATGTAGAAATTGGAATAGATTGAGAAATGCATTTTTTAATTTGTAGATCTGTAATGGTGGTTTGTTATGGAGTCGTTAATTTGTGTCCTCCTTTTTCAAAATTGAAAACTTGTTGGGATGCATTCAATTGCAGAGATTGTATGTATTCATGGCATGCAATCCTTGTTTGCTTCTTGAGCGATTAACACAATTTTTTTGGTGGTTGCATGTGGCAAAAGAGGAGAAGGCATATATATATTAAAGGTAGTCGCAAATTACATATATGTATATATGTATGTGATATATATATACATATATATATACATATATATACATATATATATATATATACATATATATATATATATACATATATATATATACATATATATATATATATATCACACATAAATATAAGTAATTTGCCACTACCTTTAATATTTTGTTGTTATGCACGCACAGTCTTTAACTCTGCAATATGCCTTTAATTTTTTTTTTGTTATACCAAAATATGATAATGGGTTAAGTTGTTTTCATTTCCATGTTTGGTAGTAACAATGAAATGAAGAAAGCATTTCATAGACATAATTGTTGTGCATGGAAGCTTTGACAAATACAATTGGGACATTAAAAGGCATAAAGAATTAATAAAAAAGTGAAGTTGTTCTTTTCCATGGAGAGTGTAATTGTGCTTGTGCTTATGGTATGGCATCCACCTCGCATGAAAAGTATGCGGTGCATATCATTTGGTAATGCATCGTTCGTTCCATTCATCACAGTCTCCATGGAATTGAACAACTTCAGTTTTCTATTCGAGGAGTTGAATGTCTATAGTTCCATGTAGATATGAATATGGAAGTGAGTCGTGGTAAATGGAAATTGGAAAACATGGAGATATGCATTTTTGAATTTGAAAATCTCTTTATATGTTCAATGTTGGTTTGGTATGGAGTCTTTAATTGCATGGAAGAATATCTTTGAATAAAAACAAGTTAACTCATTTTGATATCTGTATATACCAAAAAAATAGGAAAGGAAAATTGCAGAGTCAAAGTTTGTTCATTGTTGAAGAAGCAAATACAAGTGCATGGCAGATAACCCTCTAATTGTCAAACCCTTTCCATGTTTGGTAGTATGAATGAAATGAAAAAAAGCATCTTGCATACAAAAAAATTGTGCATGCAAGAACATAATAATACAATTGCATGGCAGTATGTTCTTATATGTATATGTTCATCGAAGGTCAATGAGCAGCACTAGGATATTTTGGATAAAGACAAAAGGCAACATGACAAGAGGCATGAGCTTGATGCACAAAGGTTTCATGAAATATTTCACACTCTTGACCCCTTCCTCCTTAATCACATCAATTGTTTCATGAAGCCTTTGTACATCAAGCTCACTCCTCTTGTCATTATATGTATATATATATATATATATGCATATGTATACATATATTTACATATACATATGTATATCTAATCATATATGAATACATATACATATGTATATCTAATTATATATGAATACACATATATATACATACACACACATATATAAATATATATAATATATATGGGCACATGCACAAGTGGCAGGGTGACGTGGCAGGCTAAATTTGAAATGGTGCTTGACAGGTGCTAGGGTGATCAATTTTTTTAAAAATCCAATATGGACCGATGCACAAGTGGCAGGGTGACATGGCAAGCTAAATTTGAAATGGTGCTTGACAGGTGCCAGGGTGATCGTATATATATATATATATATACACATCTACATACACACACACACACACACATATATATATAGATATATATAGATATACATATTCTTTGAAATGGTATAAAATATTCGAAATGAAAACAAGCAATCCCATTTTCATATTTCAGAATAACAAAAAATTATCAAAGGCAATTTGCAGAGTTAAAGTTCATGCAATGTCAAACACATGGATAAAAGTGCATGGCATAAAACCCTATAATTGTGAAGTAGTCAAACACTATCCATGTTTATGTATTAATTTGTTATTCCATGCACAATATGTATATATATGTATGGAAAGACAAATATATATATAGAACAAAATAATATATTTGCATGGCATATTAACTTCGAGATGAAAACAAGGGAATCTATTTTCATATTTGGGAATAACAAACAAATATTAAAGGCAAATTGCATAGTTAAAGAGTGTGCATTGTGAAAGAGAGGAATAAAAGTGCATGATAGAAAACCCTGTAATTTTGAACAAGTGAAACCCTTTCCAATGTTTGGTAGTAACAATGAAATGAGAAAGACATTTTGCAGACATTACTATTCTGCATAGAAGAACATAATAATACATAAACATGCCATAATATCTTCAAAATTAAAATCAGTCATACCATTTTCATATATTGGAATAACACGAGAATATTATAAGGAAATTGCAAAGTTAAACACGAATGCAAGTGCATGGAAGGAACCCTCAAAATGATATATATTAAAACCGTATGAATATTTCCTAGTGAGAAGCAAATATATTGTATCCATTTTGATATTTGGGAATAACAAACAAATGTTAAAGGGAAATTGTAGAGTTAAAGTTTGTGCATTGTGAAAGCGAAAACCTTGTAATTTTGAATGACTGAAACCCTTTCCATGTTTGGTAGTAACAATGAAATGAATAATTTATTTCACAGACATTACTATTATGCATGGAAGAATAGAATAATACATAAACATGCTAGAATATCTTCGAAATGAAAACCAGTCATACCATTTTCATATTTCAGAATAACATGAGAATATTATAAGCAAATTGTAGAGTTGAAGTATGTGTAGTGAGGAAGACATGAATGAAAGTGCATGGCAAAAACCCTCGAAATGATACACATTAAAACCGCACGAACATCTCATAGTAACAAGCGAATATATTGTATCCATTTCCGTATTTTGGAATAACAAACAAATGTAAAAAGTAATTTGTAGATTTAAAGTTTGTGCAGTGATGAACACATGAAAAAAAGTGCATGGCTGAAAACCAATCAAACCCTTTCCATATTTCTTTGAACAAGTCTAATAGTAATGAAAAACCATTTTAAACTAGTAAAACCCATTTCATATTTTGTATAAGGAAGCAATTATGAAAAGCACAATGTCGAGTAAATGTTATGCAATGAGGAAGGGAATAGGAGGAGTGCATGGGCGAGTATAGAGGAAAAGAAAACCACTGAAATCCTCCCCACATTTCATCCTATGCATCAGATTGAAAGAAATTTTTTCCCAAATATTTTTTTTAGAAACAAAGTGCATGGCAGAATTAAGTCATAATCATTGAGACTGGTAGAGGCTAAGTGAGGTAGTAAACCTCACCTGAATGAGAAAAGGAGTTGTCGACAATGTAGAGTTGAACAAAGAAGCGTGAAGAGCAGAATGATGAAGCGTGGAGAGCCGTGTTAGAATGGCCAAGATCTGAAATGCAAACCAAAATATCCTTCCACAGAAGAGAAAAATAGAAAAGCAGAGAGATTGCATAAAAACATGCAAATTGATATATTCAAAAAGAGATAATTAATTACAAGAGATTATTTTCTTTATAAAAGCAAAGATGTGAAAACCTAATCTTATCTTGAGCAACAAGATAGCTCAAAAGATAAAGATAAGATCCTATAACTTAGGAATAAACCTAAGTAAACTTATGCAAATGTGTAATTAAATATTAATTACACCAACACCCCCCCATAAGTGCAACTTAGGGAGAAGTAGATTATTATGCAAATATGAGTCCTGGAAACAAGGCCTGATGAGGTACTCATGTACAAATGTAAAGAGAGAGAAACCCCCCTCAGTGAGATGAACTGCTGCGAAGAATCACTAGAAGAACTCTGATGAAGCAACACTGGAACCCCAAATCTGGCAAGCAAGGAAAGATAGTTCTGTTTGCAAAATACCAATTGAAATCACAAATGCAACATCAGGCCCAATGCCAAGGAACACTGGAAACTCACATACTGGATCAACTCTGGAATCTGTGAGCAACAGTAGATGAAAGGATGAATGGACCCATAATGATGACAAATTTGGAAGTTGTGTCTCACGAAGCCAATGCCAAACTGAAACTAAAACTGCCCATAGGACGAGTACCATCAAGATTTTGGAACATTAACCATAAACCATGGCCTTCAAATGAGAAAAATCTGAACCAATGCGGATCAAGAACTATAAAATCCCAATGTGAAGTGTGAACCGAAGCAAACCAACAATGTATCTAGCTAAGCAAGAAAAAAGCTAGAAGGAGACAACAAAAACCAGACAAAATCATGCGAGTTGTCACCAAAACAAAAGATGGATGCAAGGATTCCCCATAATGGAACTTTATATCAGTTCATTTATTACAATACCCAATGATTGCATAAGGAGATAATGCAAAAAATACAGAAACATGAGTGAAAATGCAAACTTAGAGCACGAAACAAAAATGAATGCATGCAAAAAATAAGTTACACATTTTCTGGAAATGGCCTCAGATATGCATAGAGGCCGAAAATAGCTTTCCAACGCCGCAAAAATCGCGAAAATCGGATAAGCGAGTCAAAAGATATGTCTCTCGGAGTGAAAATGGCAACATCTGACTTCCGAGGTAGAAAAAAGCATCAAAAAGGAAAAACCAAAAAATCAGACCTGTACCATTGTGTAGAGCTCGGAAATAGCTTTCCGGCGATATCTCGTTTGCAAAAAAAGACGCCGTATGTGAAAGTTATGATTGTTTCCGTGAAAGTGCTCCAAAATTGTTCGATTTGGCCATCTGCAGCCCTCAGGAGCTAAAAAAAATCGGCCCCTGGTCGCATGCAGGACCAAGGGCTGATGCTCAGGGGCCTGGGTCGAAGTCCTCGGTCGCTCATAGGACCATTCAGTGGGGCTTAGAACCCGGCAGGGGCTTGGCGTGGGCGCTTGGGCACCGATGTGACCACGGCCAACTGCAATGTCCGTGGGGGGGTTGAAGGTGGAGCTCCCAGTTCTCCAATGGAACCGAGACTTTGCAGAATAACCTGTAGGGGGCTATGATCACCGGGTGGAGTTGTGGAGTAGGCAGCGCCGCTTGAGTCCGCCGCTAGGGGCGGCTGGTGGGAGGCCGCCGGGCTGAGCGGTGGCGGCGAATCCAATATAACTGGCCGCGGTGACTTCCAACTGGTATTTTTGATTTTTTTGTATATTTTTTTCTCAAAAACGGTGCCTCGTGAAGCGTGCATGGGGGCCGTATGACCCTCGGGTAATTTTTTTTTGCCTCTCTGGACGATTTTGCCTAAACTGGACAAATTTTATATGAAAATGGGGGTTTTTGGGTTCTGCGAATCCAACGGCGAGGTCCGTTTGGGCCCAAAGTGCTCCGAAAATCAGGCGACCTCCGGATCTATCAGATAAATCATCGAGCTTGAAACCCTCGTAGATCTAGCAAACAGTGATGAAAATCAATGAAATAAAAGTCATTTCTGACTTTTTTCCAGCGCTTTGAATCCAACGAAAAACCCTGATCTAATCTAAGATGCTCCAGAATGATGCTGAAGGATTGAAACCCCTGAGGGACTCCAAACGAGCTCTACAACGAAATCCTCCAAAAAAGCTGAGAAGGGGCTGCGAATCGAGGCTCTGATACCATGTTAGAATGGCCAAGATCTAAAATGCAAACCAAAATATCCTTCCACAGAAGAGAAAAATAGAAAAGCAGAGAGATTGCATAAAAATATGCAAATTGATATATTCGAAAAGAGACAATTAATTACAAGAGATTATTTTCTTTATAAAAGCAAAGATGTGAAAACCTAATCTTATCTTGAGCAACAAGATAGCTCAAAAGATAAAGATAAGATCCTATAACTTAGGAATAAACCTAGAAGTAAACTTACGCAAATGTGTAATTAAATATTAATTACACCAACAAGCCGAACCAATTTTGGTGAGAGACAAAATGAACATTTGATAATGTTTGTGAAAAAAAAGGAATGATAGTGAGCGGGATATGCGAGAATGTGGAACCTTGATCTCTTATTAACGCGCCCGACAAACCAAGTAAATGCGAAGCGACACATAAGGAAAGTTGGTTAGTGGAGGAAACGAAGAAGGCAGTGAGCATTTAATGCCGTGAACTATTGGTAGAGGGTGGTGAGACTGTCGTCTACATGTGGCCGTCTAATCTACTATATGTAGATGTGCTTGCCAATTAAGGAGGCTAGTGGGCTCCACTTTTGGGCAGAGGGAAAAATCGCCCAATTTTGGACACGTTGACATAAAATGTGCTTGACAAGTGGTGGGGTGATTTATTTTTAAAAATAAATAATATGGGCCAATGCACAAGTGGCAGGGTGACGTGGCTAGATTTTTTTTAAATTTTTTTAGGTTCACATGGACTTGCAAAGTTGACCCGACCTACTTTGGGCCCCTCTCCCCTACTCTGACATTCCACTCTTTTAGCCTTTCTTTCATCATTGCCAATTTCTTTTGAAAAAGGAGCATCTCCATACCACGAACTTGCAGAGGTTCACTCCACCACTCCTTCATTGTATCCAACAAGCCTTCAAGACACAACCACATTTTCTTGAATTTGAATTGCCCTTTTGTCAGTTTTGCATTTAGGCATGTAAGGTTAATCCATAGGGAAGTGGTTTGAGATAAATATTGGTCTAATCATAGCCTTTGGGGGTACATTTCTTGCATCTAATCCTTCGAAAATAGAAACCTATGTAGCCTTTCTGCTATGTTGGTGAATCCCTTCCTTCGCTCAATCCAAGTAAAATTACCATTTACTACTTTGATGTCTACCAGGTTATTGGTCACCACAAAATTTACAAATTCTTTTTTCTCCTGCGACACCTTCCTACAACCCCCACTCTTTTCGCCCAAGTCTAAAATTGTATTAAAGTCCCCGCCCAAAATCAACTTTTCTTTCCTTAAAGTAGCACTTATTTCTCCCCGTACTTTTAATTTTTTCTCCATTTTTATAGGGCCATATACATTAAATATTGTAAAAACAAAAGCAAAGGGTATAATTTTTACCTCTAATTTCATCCATCGTTGTTTAGCAGTTGTCATGGTTACTTTGTATTGAAGGATTCCACAAAGCTCCAATTCCTCCTAAAGCACCTACTGCATCTACAAAACTGCCTTTCCACTTTTTGTACATATTAAGGAAGCTTTCTTTCTCCCCACCTTCCAATTTTGTCTCCTACAACAACACCATATCTACTTTTTGAAGTTCCAATTGGAGTTTCACCAGTCGGGCCTCTTGTTAGGGGCGTTCAAGCCCCTAACATTCCATATAAGAATCTTCATCTTTTTCCAAGGGAGGATTTGCCTCCCTTGGATCTAGTCATGTAAATTTTAATCAATGGTTGGTTGCCTTTTAGAACCTCCTCTTCCCGTTTTTGCTTGTTGGTCTTCCTACCCACTTTTTTGGTGAAAACTACCTTTGTCGATTGCACTATATTCCTTTCTTTTGTGATGTCCTTTTCGTCCTCCTCTCCTTGTGACGAAACAAATTCATGGGTCTCCTTGTCCCAACCTTCAGCAAATTCTATCAATTGGAGATCAGAAACGGGGGTTGGGAACTCCTGAATCTCGACTTCGCCTTCCTCTAGATGGGATTTTGACATAGCCATTTTGTCTGGCTTGGCAACTACCATCACCCAGGATTTTGCTTTATTCTCTTCTTCATTCTCTTTCACAACCATTTTTTGTTCAACTTCTTCCTTCCTAATTGGCTTTTGTCTCCATACCTCCTTAATCTTCCTTGGTAAATGTTTACAATCCTTAACATTGTGATTTCTCCTTCTGCAATTTAAACAGAAGAAGGTTGGTTTTTCAACCTCCAAGGATTGAGTCCAAATTTGATCGTCATACACCAACTTTATTTCGTTCAGTTATTCCTTGATTGCAAGGATTTTTATTCTTGCATATATCAATGTTTCGTTGTTTCTAAGATCCACATCAATTGTTATACCTAGCACATCTCCTATCTTTGTTAGACAATTACCCGACTAGTATTCATAAGGCAAGTTATACGGCCTTAGCCATTTCGGGCCATCTTGTGGATTGCATGTTAACGGATTGAAATTTTTCTCCCATTGTTGTAGATATAAGTGAGAATTACCATAATTCTAGTCCACTTTGTCAATTATCACTTCCCTCATTTCTTCGCTCTCCATGACTACCACAAAGAAACCTTTGGACAAGAAATTTATTAGTGGGTCGATCTTCCAATTTTCTACCACCCAAGCACCAATCTCTTTTCGAGTGTATCTCTTACCTAAAAACTGCCTTATAACTGTTGTCCTCGCAAACACCTCCACATCTTCTGAGACTATTTCAGAAAGATTGATTTCAATAGTTTCTGCCTTCTTTTCCTTTTGTAAAAACAATAACTTGATCTCACTATCTTGTTTTCTAGATTGTTTGACACCATCATCCCTTACTGCACCACCCCTCTCTACGCCATCCTCCTCCTGCACCATCATTCAACAATCTTTTAAATTATATTAATTTTATTTAATTATTTTTCTTGAACAATTATTCTAACATTTAAAAAAAAAATTCAACTTAGAAAATTAAATTAATTAAATTTTTATTAATTTATTCATTAAAAATGATATGTTCCATAATCCACCAAAATAATGTCCACAAGGCCAAATCGTATATAAGATCATTAGATAACCAACCACATTATTAAGCACAAATTCCCAAACCACACAACACCTACTTGATCTCCCTTTCCTTTTGGATCCGACTCCACGAATTTGGGGGGAGATTAGACCTTTTGACCTCTTGCTTGCAACAAGATGCTTTAGCCAATCAAGCTAGACCCCTTGCCCCGTTTCTTTTCAATATGTTATTCAAAAAACCTACATTCTGATGTACCCAAAATATTCATATACTACATTTCTCAATGTAGTGTTATTCTAACTCCACTAGCTCTAAAGTTAAAAAGCAACGAATTCTTTTCTGCTCGCTCACATGAAAGATTAAAAAGAACTTACCTGGGACCTTTCTCTTCGCATATCTTCGATTCGCTGCATATGTTGAGAACAATCCCAGTCCATGTGTAACGCACGGACATTTGGCGCCTCATTACGTACCTTTTCATTTTCGACGCCCGTACAAATTGATCAAGAATATATATAAGTACATTTGCAGACAAATTGATTTCAGTTTGAAAACAAAAAACATTTTTTTTTTTTCGAAAATCAAGAAGAATGAAGAGTGGAAGCAATATCGAAGATGACATACCATCAGAAGCATTTGGTCTGTTGCACAAGCTTGCAAGCGAATGGGAAAACGGCGAAGCAAATCCCAAGCAAATAATTTTAAAGCCTCTGAGTGGCTCAATGACTAACAGGGTTCTTGAATGCCATTGGAGGAGGAACAAAGAAAACGGAGGGAAAGAAGAAAAAGAAGAAGAAGAAGATTTCGGGAAGAAAGTTCTGGTGAGAATTTACGGCCACGGCGCCACTCTGCTGTTTGACAGAGAGACAGAGGTGAAGGCATTCGAGCGCATGTCGCAGTTAGGTCAAGGGCCTAGGTTGCTGGGTCGATTCCCCAATGGCCGGCTCGAAGAGTTTCTTAACGCCAGGGTAAGCCAGTCTTGTGATTATATAGTTAAGATTTATGCAAGAAGATAGATTCAGCGGTGGCAGTGTTTCTTATTTTGGCTGTAGCCTTTAGTTCGCTGTTTTTATCCTTTATGTTATGATGCGCGTGCAAATCTACCCTGTTTTGGCTGGTAGCCTTTAGTTCTGCATTTTAATCAATTATGTTTATATGAGCAGTTCACATTTACCAGCTGCGTTTTATTGTATACTATTAGAAATTTATGATTAATATATGATATTCATACAAGTGTTTAAAAAAATACTTCTGACCTTTTTTTTTATTGTAAACCTTTTACTATATACTCACAAATCTTTCCAATTTTAAAAAAACTTCTGGGTAGCTGCTTTGTTTGTTTCAATTCAAATGTAAATTTTTCTTTAGATCTTACTCAATAGTTCTGGATAATTGCTCTGATTGTTTTAGATTTAAATCATTCTCTTACATCGGCTAACTGCTGTAATATCTACAGTTTCGGCTGGGGAATATTTTTATGAACACCTTTGGATGATTGTGCTGAATGTTTTTTATTTTTAGATTTAATATCCTTCAGGATAACTGTGTTGATTGTTTTCAATTTTTTATCTTAACTTTTTCTTAGTATGCGGATGACTACAATTTAACTCTAATGGTTTTTGAAGAATGATATCTGCTCGAGCACTTTTGGATAATTGTTCGACTCTTTTAGACTTCCAGATTTGATATTCTGTAGGAATTTATAATTTGGATAACTATGTTGATTGTTGCTAATTTTAAATGTGAAGTTCCTGCAAGAAGATGTTTTCAGTTCTAGATTTCACTGTTTGGCTTGAATCTTTCGCAGTACTTTTCCTGTTGTTTGTTTTTAATTTTAAATATAGGGTTTTTGTACGATGATTTCTTTTTTTATCTATCTTTCTCGTTTTAGTTAGATTTTTTTTTTTTATTGTATAAACTAACACTAGATTAGGTACAAATCAAGCATTCAATCACAAAACTTTCAGATATGATTCAAGGCAAGCAAATATAGGGAATTGGGATTGACAAAAGACTAGGAAACATGCTTGGAATCACATACTTGGAAATAGAAACATGCAAATGGAACCTAGTGCCAGGAGAAACAAAACAGTAAAGTAGAGGAGTTAGATGCACCTGGAAACTGAAACTTAACAACTGAAAGGCCTTAGAATGTTGTTGACAAGCTGTGGTAAAAATTTGGAGGCTCTCCAATCCATTTTTTGGAAAATAGATGTGCAATTATTTTCATTTAGCATCATGTATGAACTCTTTGATCAATGAATTCATGAAAAATGAAAACGTCATTTGTTAGACAAAGCAAACCAATTTGCAATATGTCACAGTCAAATATTCAAGATGCAAACTCTATTATCGACACAAATAAAAAAGATTATGCTTTCATTGCAAGATCTAATCAACATATCAGCCACCCATCAACTGTAGGCAGAAAAGAAAAATATGCCATTTGAAATAATAGGAAGCCTAGACCAAAATGGAATGAAGCCCCAGAAACTTTTCAAAACTTGAATTATAAGTATTTGAGCTCGAATAAGATATGTGAAATAAAGTCATAACCAACACACTTGCATAAACTGATAATCAACTCACTATTTAACATATAATCCCTTTTGAATAGGAAATATATTTGAATGGACAAGAAAGATCTACATCTATGACAAAAGCCAACTTTTCTATATGCAACCTGTAGACAATGTTCTAGAATCATAGAGATTTTAAAGAGTTTCATCAAACATGACCAAAATAACTTTGTCAAAATATTGGGTTTAAAATATTTGAACTTTCTACAATATCAACACAAGAAAGAGGTAGAACTTAGATTTGAAATATGAACTTCATATTGTATGTTTAGCATGTCCACAATAGGGGAAAAAGAATTTACCAATCTTCATATTATAGCAGGTGTATTCAAATCTTCCTAATCTATATTGGAGTTCTGGTGCTTGGTTTATCATTCTAAACATTTGTACCTGCCTTTTACATAGTGGAACAGGGTGTAGTTGATCCTTAGGCTGGAGTCTTTCACTCAAATCATGTTTTCTCTGGGTCAAATGTTTGTTTAGTTTGAGCTTGTTTATCATGTTTAATTTTGTATTGGTGTGTCCTAAGATCTCTATTTAGTTCAATTGCACAGGTTAATATTTTCAAGGCAACCCTTGTTAAGTGGCATTAGTGCAAGTTTGTTGTTTTGAGTTTTGCATGCATAGTATATACGTTTCCCAATAGTAGTGTGTGATATATTGGTGTAGTCATGGACAAAAGGTCTAATTAAAGACTATTCATCCATGCAATCTAACAGAAACACACCTCAAATGTGCACAACGAAGCTCAATTTTGTTAACAAATGATGAGAATTGAAACTATAATTTATTATTCCACAATCTGAAGTACATCAATGACATTTGGCACATGGTCTTACAATATGTTTTAGGCCCCAACCTTTGATTACAACTCAAAACATGAACCGAATAAGAGTGTGACTCAAAACAAGAACTTCCTTGAGATGATCTTCTATATTGGATTTTCGCTAAATTGTTGGATCATTACTAGCTTAAAAAACTCTTTCACCTATTGTCCCTTTCTATGGCCTGCTACCACTTTCTGTGATTTTGCCAACTTTTTATAGTGAAGGTTGATGTAGTAAGCCTGTGCCAACCAAAAATGTAATACGATTCCCATGCACTTAGAGCCAACATCATGGGACTTATATTTAATAATTTCTTGGTTAAGTTTGTTGTGGAATTGGATGCATTGCCTAGAAATGTGTAAATGACCACCTCTTATGTGGGAGGATTATGTCTCTAAACTTCATGCAACACTAAACATGAACCTGTGATGTCCCCTTTTAATTAGACACCTATACATTAGTAGATTAGCCTGTCATGTTGACCCTCGTAGGCTAATGATCCTGGATAGAGGGTCACTCGGACAGGCACTTGGTCGTCAAATGGCAGTGTTGATCTCCTGAGTATGGTGGCAAGGTGAATTGTTGCGTTTGGCATGATAATTGGGCTTAAATTAATGATATTCACCTTTTATTTCATCATCCTTGGCCTAGGGACCATGTGTTTTTAAAATGAAGGGGTCACTTTATATTTTTCAATTACTATTCATTCCTAAAGTGAAAAAGGTCATAACTTAAGTGAATAGTGCTCACTTTTTGAATAGTGATTTCAATGTAAAATTATAAAAGGCAAGAGGAGAAGTTTGACCCCCTTATGCATTGAGTTATTTTCTTGCTTTGGCTTCTGAGTTGGGAGTTTGTGAGAGAGGGAGACTAGGGTTTCCTGATTTCTGCAATGGGTGAGCTTGGTTTTCGTTTATGAGCAGCTTGAGGGTGTGAAATACCACTTTAAGGTTGCTGGTCTGAATTTGTATGCAAATTTTGGTGGCGTTTGGAGTTGTTGGCAAAGTTTTAGAGCTGATTCTTTAGTAGGGTTTGCAGCCGTAGACTCCATTCTTGTTTGCCTAGGAGCTGTTCGTTTATTGAAGGGTTTTTTGGTTGAAAAGTGCAGCTACAGCCAGCCGTCCATTTTATGAGGGTTTAGCAGCCAACAAGAAAGAAAACACCTCTCTAAAGAGGCTGCAATCTCTTCAAAAAGGGGTGCCCTTGCCTTAGGAAGCTTTCCAATTCGGTTTTTGGTGGGAGAAGCTTGTCATTCAAAAGTTGTATGCACTTCATTGGGGTTTGGTACTGTAGCAAATCACTATTCACTGTGTTGTATGGTTGTAAGTAAAATCTATGGCATAATACGTATCTTATTTTGAATATGATGTAAGCTATCTATCTTATGTAATCTATTATGTAATGAAGAAAGTGTATTTGGCTATCAAATCGAGTCATTACTTGAGTTATCTTGGTAGATTAGTTTATTTAAAGCTCCTATTGTATGTATATGCTTGTTAGCATAGTTGAAAAACTCGCCAAGTTCGAAAAATACGGTACGGAAATTAAGAAAAAACTCGGCAACTTAAAAAATTGCTTAAACTTCATTAAAAACACATTTTTTTTGCAAAATTCAAAGATAAAATGCATCCAATGAGTCAATAAAATGAGTACATAGAAGAAACAAGTTGAGTCTAGTTATATTTGATTGATTTGAAAGAAAATTAGATACAAAATTGCATCCCCATGTGGAATGCTCAATACGCCGATACTGATAGTCTGAAACAAAATGAAAATAGCAAATAGTTTTTGTAAAATTGAAAGTAAATACAACATTAATATATTTCAGCTTTTACAAATTGACATCTTCCTCTTCCCATGTCTAGTACTTCTCACTATTGGAGAGGGTGTAGTTGTAGGCATCTGTTGTGGCTGCTCAACCTCCATCTTGGATGTAGAGACTACTGCTGGTGGCTCTGGCACTGCCAATGACTCCTCCTCAGGATCATCCTCAATGTCATCCAATGAGAATGCAAATCCACCCCCCTCCTCCATTGCATGTCGCTCAAAGTCATAGATCTCATCCTCGAAAAACAATGGAGGTTGCTCATCTCGCCCTATCCAATCATAGTATGGATCTATCTCATCCAAATCAATTGGATCATTTGATATTTCCTTAACCTGTTTTCAGCCGAAGATTATATTGCACATATAGAAGGTCATTCAGGGGTTTTTGTGCTAGTTTGTTCCTTTTCTTTGTGTGGATGGCCTCAAACAAGCTCCAATTGTGAGCACGCTCACAATTGGACGAACTACAAGGCTGTGATAAGACATGGAAGGCAAATTGTTGGAGATGTGGGGTATTTCCACCCGAATTTGATTACCAAACATCTACAAAAAACAAATTAAGAGTTAGAAGAGAACTTAGAAACTTAGAAAGGAAAGTCAAAACTCAAAAGTTGAAAACATATTTTATCAAATTATCAATATTTGTAACTTGTAAATTTCAAATTTTATACCTGGTGGCTGATTGTGTATTGCTCTCTTTGCTAGCTCTAAAGAGAAGAGTGCACCCTTTTTTTCTCTATAACTTTGGATTTCATTAACAATAAGGTCTCCTGCGTCAAGGTCAGGTGACATCCTCTGAATGCACTTCATGAGGCCCTCCATAACCTCTCCAGTAGGATCTAAGTAGTTGCTTGAACGGAAGAAATGAGGGTTCAAGAAGTACCTTGCTGCATGGAGGGGTTGGTGGAGTTGATGGTTACACCTCCTGTCAATAATCTGCCAAATGGGATCAAATTTGAGGCTGTCCCCTTTATAATAATTTCTTATAACTTCCTTGGCCCTATCCATGGCCTCATAAAGATATCCCATTGGGATTTTATCCCCATCCACCAAGTGGAGCACTCTAACCAAGGGCTTCGGCACCTACAAATTACAATATAAAAATGCAAAAAGATTAGAGTTTCAAATTTACAATGAAAGACATTAAAAAATTTATTCAATTTGAATTCAAATTCAAAGTTTTGAAATTGAAGTTACCTTCACAATCTCTGCTGCCCTTTGTGCAAATTGGGCATCAAACACAATTTTTGACACCTTATCTCCTTTCGGCTTCTTCGAATAGGTTGAGTCCATCCATGGTTGACTCACAAACATTTGTTTTAAAGCCATCAAAGAACTAAGAATGCTTTGTAACGTTAAGAAAATCGTTGCAAACCTTGTGACACCTGGCCTCACCAATTCTTTCCCATGGGTGTGCTCCCTCATCAAGCGAAGAACCCAAAGGTGATTGTAGATATATTTAGTGATCCTCCTTGTGTCCTCTACAACTGATGTGACCCAATCTAGTTTTCCTATGTCCTCCAAAAGAAGTTCAAGGACATGGGCTACACATGGTGTCCAAAAAATTGAGGGGTGTCTATCTTGGAGGAGTCTTCCTGCTGCCACATATGTTGCTGCATTATTAGTTATGATTTGCACAACATTTGCAATCCTCACCTCCATGCAAACTTCCTCCAACATCTTAGACAAATTTTCTGCACTTTTTACAATGTGGGAGGCATCAATTGATTTTAAGAACACCACCTCTTCTTTGCATGCAACCAAGAAATTAATGATGGTACAGTTTTTTCCATCCGTCCACCCATTAGAAAGAATAGAGCAGCCATATTTTTGCCATTTTTCTTTTTGCTCCTCTACTGCTGCCCTTGCCCTTTCGGTTGCATTAGCAAGCAACCTCCAAGTACAAAGTGAAATTAAGTACACAATTTTAGTTTGTAAACAAAAAAAAAGCTTAAATTCATCATAAATTAAACTTAAAAAACATAAATTAAAGAATAGAAACTAACCTCCCACTCAAGTCCGTGCGAGAAGGTGCCTTGTAGCCTTTTCCTGCAATTGTCAATGCAGTGACCAAATTTTGCCAGTAAGGAGAATTCGCCACATTGAAAGGGATATTGTTAAATACCAAAAATCTGCACAAGCAATGTTTGCTTGCTCATGCACTTCCCTATTCCATCCAGTTGCCTCTAAGGAAGGTTGTGCACCAGGTGTGTTTCTAGGCACAAAATAACTATCCAACTGTGTAGGTCCTGCAGTTGCCCCTGCCCCTGGTGCTCTACTAGAGGAAGATGAAGGGATGGAGGCTGAGGTGCTAACAAGTTGCCTTGACCTTCGCACACCTGGGCCACGAAGAGAGCCCACTATCTCCTGAGTAACATCATTATCATCATCTGACTCAATTGGAGCACCTTGAGAAGAGGCAATGGTTGCTTGCATTGCTACTCTTGCCTTCTCTCTTTGCACTTTTTTTTCTTTTGCAGCTGAAAGTATGGCATTCATATGTCTTTTTATTTCTTTTGTTGTATGAGGACATTCCTTAGCATCACGTTGAGGGATGCCTACAAGGTAGTACTTGAGGCGATTGATGCTTCCATGATCTATTTTTTTACATTGGATGCAATATATTGTGCCAGCTATGGGTCCTAGATAAGCATATTTCTAGGCAGGATCTCTAGCTCCTGGAGGATGTGTGCCTACAAATCCCGTAGGCACAAATGGGGCAGAGTCTGAGGTAGAAGTGGGTTCAAAAGCCTTTATCAATTAATTATTTGTTAAATTTAAAGATCAGATTGACATGCACAGAAAATTAATTTAAAATCAAACACAATAACACAGTAGATACCCTGGGAAAAACCCTCCTCTTGAGGGAGAAAAAACCCAGCAACAAAGATATCTCTTATATATATGAGCAATGGCAACAAGTTATATTACAAAGAGGCCACACATAAGGGCAAAGATCAACATCAGCAATGGCTGTAACAGCAAAGAACAATCTGCTCTTCAATGGATTCACAATCTGCCCTAGAAGAAATTTGCACTTGATAGAAGGAATGAATTGGACTTGTTTGCAATTATCAAAGGAAAGTATTACAATATATAGAAGGTAGAAATATTGTAGCCACTATCTACAAGACCCACTACCACCACTAACTATCCACTAGTTAATAAACTAAAGATGAGTTGCCCACTAAGCAGCCCACTAGCTATCCACTAGCAGTCCATTCACATTAAATATGAGCTGCCCACTAAGCAGCCCACTAGCTATCCATATAAATAAATAGCCAATAGGCTATATTGATTTATGTCTTCACTCGTGGCTGGAAGGATGAACCCGAAGGTGCTATATCATTAACATTATTAATCTACACAAAGTGAAAGTCACAGCACAACTTGTTAGTTTTTGATAGAAAATTTAAAAACAAGCTAAATTAGATTAAATCAAAAGAGATTACTTTAAGTTTAAATTACTAAAAATCTATCATCAGATTCTAAACATTTTCATAACAAAAAAATTGGATTTAAAAAAAAAAAACTAGGGTTTCAAAAAAAGTGAAAAAATTTAAAAATCTGAAAATTACTTCAAACTAGTAAAAAATTAAGCTAATCTAAGATTGTAAGCATGTTATTCAACAAAAAAGAGGATTCAAAACAAAAAAAATAACTAGGTTTTAAAGAAAATTTAATAAAAATGAAAAAATCAGCAATATATGTAAAAAAATCAGAAAAATTCATAAAAAAATCTTGTTTTCATGAATCTAAATGCATTAAAGTCATTTTCACACTACATTCAAATGATTTTGAAACATAGAACCAACAAAAATGAAGAATTTTTTTTTTAAAAAGAAAGAATTAAAAAATGAGAAACCCTACCTGGAAATCCAATTTGCCTTATAAATTCGATGTAAATGCCCTTCAAATCTTGTCTTTTGGATGCAAAATCGCTGCAAATGAGTGCACAATGCCTTGGAGAGGTTTTTTGCTGAGTGTGAGAAGAGAATAAATGAAAAAAAGCAACTTAAAATCACTTTTTAGCAGCTGCCTAGGCGTGTGGATAGTCGCGCAGGTTTTTCAAGAAAACTCGCCGTACTTTCTGGAAATACTTGCCAAAAGTATGGTGAGTTTTTTCGGCGTACAATTGCCTCAAAAACTCGCTGTCCAAAAAAACTCGCGATTTTTCCTTAACTTGCCAAGTTTTTGGCGAGTGTTGCAACTATGCTTGTTAGTATCTTTAGCATTCTTGGCATCAAATTCAAAAACACAAAAAAAGAAGAAATACACATTGAAACAAAAAAAATCAGACCTAAAGAATCTCAGTGAAAATGAATCAGCAGAGAGGCGGAACATTACAGAACCACCATGCGCTCAATAATGCCCCCAATGACATTAGTTGTTGTCGTAATGCCCAATAACATGGCATACACCTTATAAACCTCCTTAAGTTGATTTGGCAAGCCACCGCTTACAATATAACATGAAATACAAAACTCGACATGTGAACATGCTCTTAACATCTTGATGATGCTTTGTATAGAATCTCATGGTGATCTGATGCATGTGTTATTGTAATGACCAGCTTTATTCTCTACGTTGCATTATTCTAAAGATGGCCGACTCAAATCTGTGGCAGTGCTGATTATAAGATTTATTTTAATTATATTGTAAATACTGGCTGACTCCCTTCATAATTAATATCTTTTAGCCAAACGGGGTTAATCTGGGCCGACCATAACTTGGCACATAAAACAAGGATACATTTATTAATGTGTGTTAATCACCCTAGTTAGAGATGCAAATTTCTAAATATGTAGCGATTCCTAAAGGAACAGCGATTAATGATTAAGAAGCAGTAATTAATATGTGTCTGATGGCTGCGATTAAGAAGATATAAACAACAATGAATATAGCCAAGAAGATGCCGGCAATCCTTAGCAAGAAATAAATACAAATTAATAGCAATAATCGATGATTGTTAAGAACAACGATTAGTTATGCCAAAAGCCATGACCATTCAAATGGCCATTCCAATCCCAAAAGATATGTCTCTTGTGGATGGGACACAAAGCATAATAAATGGATCAGGAAGGAGAGTCAGAGGGAGAAATACATCTGCATTCAAGGAAGTCTGATCTGGAAGCATTCAAAAATAAATAATGACCTGCACTGGGATAAAATGGCAGGTTGGGAAGAAGAGATAAATTATCAAAGGGGATTAAGCATAATATTGCAAGAATATATGGGGACAGTAAGTTTACATATAATTATAAATATACATATATATCTATTATATATTTATATATATATTCATATAAAATATAAATATATAAGCTATATACGATTATGCAATAATGAATGCTTGCAGAAATTATTGAGCCTTATAAGTTATTATGTTTCTTTAATACAAATATGGATAATAAATTCTTATGCGTTTGATTTATACTAACAATATCCTCTGAATATTAAGGACAAATCGATTGAAGGATAGGAATATTTAGACCAACAATCATCTACAGGGATAAATTAAATAAAAGGAAATAGAGGTCTGCACCCTCTAAATTGGAAATAATTGATAAATTGGCATGCAGTCTGATTTCTTGAATCAGTGGTATGAAATTTGATTTACAATAATGTAGCTGTAGAACAATTTAATATAAGTGATTGTGATTGTTTGATTAGATGTTCAATGTACTAATGATGCATTGCTATTATGAATGCTTCCTTATACCAATAAATATGATTAATATTTGTTTGTCATATGTCTTGAATGTTTTAGCCTTGATAGAGGAGATTGAGATTACAAGAGGGGAATGGTGATGGGGCACTCTCCTAGGTATGCCACCTCGAGATGGGGGACCTAGTAGTCCCATGATGGGGGACCAAGTAGTCCCGAGATGGGGACTAGGTAGTCCCAAGGAGGCCAAGGGGGTACCAAGGGTACTACGCTTTGGGCTTAGGAGAGATGGGCATTTTCAGGGCACTTGTTGTAAGCTCACCCCTCCATCACAATGAATCAGCACAAGAGGTCAAATCATAGAGAGAGGGAAATGGTTGGCAAGATGAGGGGATAACGAAAAGGGGATGCCTCCTAGGTAGATCACCTCATATGGATGGCATGGGCCACGTGGGGCCAAGAGGGATGGTATATCCACTCTTGGGCCTAGGGTAGAGGGTCCTAGGCACCCCATCAAGTCACGTTCTCCCATGCTCTTCCAAGGATATTAAAATGCTTTGTGATTGAATTAATAAGTCGGTCATGAGTTTACTAATATTTAATTATGATAATTTGCTAATTAGTATTATTGTGGTAAATGGTTATAATATGCTATTCAGTGTGATTGTGGTAAATGGTTTCTAATCTGTGTTCAGGGCTTCAATTAGGTGAAAGATATTCTCTAACCCATTTGTTTATTTTAATTAAGGAATTAGGGCAAATTTAGGGCATTCCCAATTAGGGGACATTACAGTTATTGCACAACTATTTCCTATCTACTAGCCTGAGTGCATTATCTACATATTGTGGTTAGAAAAAAAATGATTGCTGAAAAGAACAAAGAATTGCAAAACAAAAATAAAATAAAGCAAATGTTTTTGGTTGATATAAGATTCCTTGTAGGCTTAGGATGCTCTTCCCTTAAACACCTCAGATAAGTGATATGTGAAGTGTTACTTGCAAATAAGGGTTGACTAGTAAACCCACTCTTTAGGTTGGTAAACCAACTAGAATGTACCCTCAACAATTCTCCTTCCATCTCTACTAGTTCCAAAACCAAAACTAGGACACATACCATCCACATCCACCAAACATCTTTAGTTTTGCATTTTCTTTGCATTCTCATCTCTTCAATTACCATCTACATTTGTTCTTCAATTCCAATCTGTACTTGAACTAGAAGCTAATTTTGAACTTCATCTACCATCACTTGTGCCTTTATCTTTGCCATTTCCACTATCTTAACTTGATCTTGAACATCTGTCTTTGACATCCATCTTCTCCAAGTATACTTCCATCCTCTTTTCCATCTCATCTTCTCGTAACATAACTTCCTCTTTCCACTTTGTGACACCTTTCTTCAATCTCACAAACACATTTTATATGCCAAATCCAATCAACTTATCTAGTATTATCTCTCTCCTATTGTTCTCCATGCAATCTGTTATTTACACGACACTTTTTGATGGGGTATATCCCTGGTTTTACCATTGAATTATACATGTCAAAATAGCATGAGAAAATTGCTGGCTTGTGGTTAGTTGTGTTTGTTTGAAGAATAATGCTACTTTGATCAAAAGGTCAAATAAACACATGACTTGTGGCACTTGCAAAGGCTATTGACCTGGATGATCATTGATGTGACATCATTAGACCAGGGCATTTTTGTGCTTAATAATTTATTCTAGTGTTTTGCTACTTGGGCATGTGGCTGCAAAAGGCATCATTTGGTAGAACACATGGCAAAAACATATTAATTTGTTTCCCTATAGTGGCTTTGAAAATTTAGCATTTTTACTTTTGGATGATCCTTTAAGGCTTTCCACTATTGTAAGGTATTTGGGTTGAGAGAGGACGTTTCTCAGTTTTAGATGGCAAGTATGGGAAATAACACATGGCAATAGCGGGAGATTTCAAAAAGTTGGGGTGATTTGGCTTTACATTCTTGGGGTTGGTCTCTCTAGTCTACCGAATCCCGAGTTGGTGAAGAGGCTTTGTCAATTTTCATTTTTTCAAGTCACCATGCTCTTGAGATAGTAGCACATAATTGACCAACCAATCTCCTCATGTCCTTTGATCCCAAAATAGTATGAACAACTTGTTGTGACCTTTTCACACATTGCCCCATCGCCAATGGGGACCCCCATTTGCCTGCTAGTTTTTAGGGTTTTGTCTCCTTGCAACGGTTTCGTGAGATCACCTTATTGAGAGTTTCAAGTCAGTTTGCCGAGAGTTACCCGAGCCAAGTCAATAATCCATGCTTGAATCAGTGTGTAGATGCCATGGAAGCACTCAGAAGGCCCAGGAAACGAAGATTGCCTGTGAATTCGGCCAATTCTGAGACTTCCTACTTTTTAGGAAATCTTGCTTTTTTGCTTTTTTTTTTGGCATTTTTGGACTAAACGGGGTTCCCTATTTTTTAGGGTTTTGCTTTTTCTATTTTTAGAAAGTTTCTATTTTTGGAAAGTTTCTATATTTGGAAAGGTCTCGAATTCCAAAAATCCACTCAGAAGTTCAAAAAAATCGAAAAATCACCCAGAAAATCAAAGAGAAAATTGAAAAATCATTGAAAAATCTGGAAAAGCAAGTAAAAAGCATGGAAAATCAGCCAAAAAGATGAGAAAAATCAGACTTAAAAGCATCAAATTTATGGAAAATCAGTCAGATCTGAGGTCGAAATCACAGAAAATCAACTTAAAAGGAGTGAAATTCATGAGAAATCTGGTTAAGTCTGAAATTCGCCATGAAGAAGGTCCTTGAAATGTGGGACGGAAAGAGGAAGGAATGTCTGGAAGGTTATGAAGTCCGCCCAGCAGTGAAGGAAAAATGTCAAGGACTCTCTAAAGTCCGCCATGCTTGTCCAAAGAGCCTTCAAAGTCCACCAGCCTCAAGAAGGAAGTGTCAAACACTAAGCAAAGTCCGCCCAGCCTCAAGGGAAAAGTGCCAAGAGCTCATGAAGTCCGCCCTCAATGTCCTAACATCCTTCAAAGTCCGCCAAGCAGGTCCAAGGGGCATAGAAAGTCCGCCATGCACTTGAAGGGTAGTGGCAAGGTGCTAAGGAAGTCCGCCATGCTTGTCCAAGGTGCCAAGGAAGTCCGCCTAGGCACATGGGAGAGAGAAAAATCGAAAATTTCACTAAGTATTGGTGCCTAGCAAAGAAAATTTCGAAAATTTGCTAAGTGTAAGGGACTAAAAAGGTGGAAAATCGAAATTTTGGCCAAGTGTTATGCTATATTCAAAGAGGCAAGGTGTTAAAGAAAGTGCTAAGTACTTTGGAAGTCCGCCATGGTCTATGAAAAATAAATAAATCAATTTTTGCCAAATGTTTAGTGCATAGTCAAGGGAAATTTGAAAATTTTGCCTAAGTATAGAGGCTAAAGGATTAAAAATTGAGATTTTTGACTAAGCATCATGACATTTTCAAAAGGTTAAGTGCTAAGTTTGAAAGGACAAGTGCTAAAGAAATTAGGCTATGGCAAAGACAAAAATGAAGTGTGCCTAGCACAAAAGTGAAGAGAAATTTAAATTTCGCCTAAAGTCTTGGATGTCTAGAGGAAGATACAGAGAAAAATGTGCAAGGCAGGGAGAAAGGAAGGATCGTCCTTGGCCAGAAGGAATAAGAATTTGTCGAGCGTCGAGGAAATTCGCCTGATGAAGACATCCAGACAAGGATTTTGCCTAGAAAAATTCGACTGAGCAAGAGAAAATTTGACTTTGGCAGAAGAAAATAGGCTCAGTGCAATTAAAAGTTCGCCATGGCAAAAGAAAAATAGGGATCTGGCATAACAATTGTCGACGGAATGGCTTAAGTTTTGACTTGGCTAGATACACTTTTAGCCAAGAAAAATGAAGAGAAAATCGAAATAGCCATGGGTCCAAAACGAACGGGTTGGAATAAATTAAAATATTTTAATATTTTAATAATTTATTTTCAACTACTCGGAAATTTAAAATGCCTTGGACAAAATCAAATTCGCTTGACGAGAGTTGGAAGAAAATAAATTGTGCCGGCCAGAGATGAAATCCGAAGAGCAAAATTAAATTCACCATGAATTTAAAACTTGGAAGGGTCGAATTTAATTAAATATTTAATATTTTCGTTCAAAATTCGAAAAATCAAAGATAAACATTCAAGCAAAAATCGAATTTTTTGAAGATCAGTGAGATTTACCCGGATAAGCTCGAGACTGATTCTTTTCGAAAAATAAAGGAAACTTGCCTGTTTGAACAAGTAAAACAAATCGAGATCAAGAGAAGAATAGGCAGTTGCTAAAATAAATTAAGCTCTTCAGCATTATAATGAGTTTCAGCAACTCATTTTTTTCACGCAGCTGAAAAAGAAATTTGATCTCTCTCGAAATTATCAGGCAATTAATTGTTCAGTAGGCAAGATCAAATTTTCTAGAGAGGGAGAAGTAATGTTATGCTGAGGAAGAATTTTTTGCAGAAAAAGAAAAAATTTATCTGTTGGAAGTTAAAATTCTTCTGTGCAAGAGGGGCACACTTCTTCTAAATTATCAGAATTTAAATCTGATTTGCAGCCAGCAGTCTTTTTCTGAGGTTCGATGTTGAGTCAAGTTGATTCGTCATTCTTCTTCTGTCCTTTCATTTTAGCAAAAGTTCTGGCTAAAGTTTTCAACTTCATCCATTTACTTTCAGCTTGCTTTTTCGCAGTAATTCAATTATTTAATAAGCTGAAAGTAAATCATCCAAACCCAAGGCATGAGAATAAATTGATTTAAAAAGTCTCCATATTAATGTTAATTTTCTGACTGCAGGTTGATGACCATTGTGGGCGAATCATCAAAGAGACCGGCAAAAATGAAGTTCGCCAGCAAAGGTGCCTAGTGGGAGACTAAAATCAATTCGAAATGGAAGAATGTCGTAGACACCGATCTTGGACATGTCGACTTCGATGAGTTCAAAAGAAGAGTATATGGACAGAATGGACTGCCAACACCAATAGCCAGGCGGATGATCAGAAATGGGATTTTCCAGGCAGCTGGATTCCCGCCTGCAATTGATTGTGTAGAATTGATGGTGGAATGTGCTATCCACTATGATGCTCAGAAGAGGTAGATCATTGCACTGGATGGCAGAATTCTGGCACACTTAGGCGAGGTGGCAATCCAAGAAACCTTCGGCATCCCAGAGCATTCACGGACGGTCTATAAGACCAAGGAGGAGGCCAAGAGGTTATATGACAGCCAACCGGACTTATGCACTACAACTGTTAACAAGGCATGGCTGGACAAACCGAAGCCATCGATAAAGAAGATGCCCAAAAGACCTCGCCGGATGGACTTCAAAGAAGATTTTGGAGACATTATCTTGATGCTGAACAGAATAGCTAACAACCCGCAGGGTGCATTTTTTGAGAGCTGGATGTACTACTTCATAGACGAGATCACTTCTGGCGTGAAAATGTTCAATTGGTCACGGATGATAAGTGACAATCTCCACGAGCAATTGATCAATTTGGAAGAGACTAAGTCTTTTCATATGAGCTCGTATGTTGTCTACTTGTTGGCTAGATCATATAAGTATCTAGGACTAACTTGCAAGGGAAAAGTTGGCAGCTGAGAAAACGAACTCAAACCTTACGATTGTTACCCGCAACTCCAGTTGAAGGAGAAGTCTCATTTCAGAAGGGCACATGATGCATTCTTAATGCATATCACCCAAACACTTCAAGGGGGAATACATCAGAGGTTGAGTCATGAGGCGAAGAGTCTAATCAGTAAATATGGGTCCTGGTTCATCCAA
This sequence comes from Sequoia sempervirens, assembly GCA_007258455.2. Classification (NCBI taxonomy): domain Eukaryota; kingdom Viridiplantae; phylum Streptophyta; class Pinopsida; order Cupressales; family Cupressaceae; genus Sequoia; species Sequoia sempervirens. The sequence goes on along the minus strand of VDFB02271358.1, from coordinate 835,094,142 downwards.
TTCCCAAAATTTACGTATATCAGGATCCAAGGGTTTACTGGAAATCCTTATAAGTTGCCAATTTATCCGACAAATCGGATGGTTTTGCTCGAAGTCCTGAGGCAACTAGAAGAATATCAGAATATCCAGAGGCCAACCAAGAAGGCATCTATTACATTCCCATTGTTCATCGGGAATATGTTGGAATCTTGTCCGTCCTCACAGGCAGCTGAGAGTGCTAGATTGGAAATCTAGTGGTACCCATTTATAGCCTACAAGTCTAGGGTTAACTTTGACCCACATCATAATATCCGGGCAGTAGAAGGAAGAAGGTACAAGCACAGAGTGGAACTGGAAGACTTTTGGGTTGATGCCGCCGATGAATACGAAGTCAGAAGGAGACTATGGTCCAGAATGTCACTAGACTTCATGAGGCCAATTGAGTTATGTCGGGTACCTGATCAGTTACAAGATGATGGGAACTATATCCAACCACGTTTTGAGGAGAGTCGACCTCTTCCTCCCGTGAGATGGTTAGAACCTGAACATGCGGACTTAGCAACGCTAATGAGGCCAGTAGTCAAGTACTCTCAGTGGTGGGTTGACTGTCAGGTCCAAGAAATGAGGCAAAGAAGAATAACGCTCACGTATGATTTACTGAGCGAATCAGAATCATATTCTTCCAACGCTGATGCATCTCATCAGGGTCCGACCGAGATTAGAGAGAAAAGGAAGGAAATAGTTCCGAGTGCAGAGCTTGCTTCCAAAAGACAAAGGGGAGAGCCATCTCGTTCCGCAGCATCCCGGAATATTGACGAGCTGATAGCTACCATAGATGAGTCCTTGGTGGAAATAATTGTACCTCCTACAGTTCAGGAAGAGAACGATGAACCTATTTAGCTGGACGATGAGGAGCCCTCATCACCTACGGGCACAAAAATATTAGGTTCAGACAATGAGATAGAAGTCTGGAATAATGACTTCGAAGAGGGAATGATTTCCGCTCTCAGGGAGGTTGTGGATGTTCCGAATGAGGAAGAGGTTCAGGAAGAAGATGGAGTCGAGCAACCGACCATTCCAGATTGGTTGATAGAAAGAATGAAGATTCAACCGCCTGCAGAAGCCCAAGAGGAGGATGATACTGCAGATTTCTTGGCAAGGTTGGAACAAGTTGCAGTCAAGAAGCTTGCCAAGAAATTCTCTACTATTCAAAGGGACGAGACAGGCAGCTGTTCCGTACACATTGCAGTACCCACAGTGGACAAGCCACAAGACGAGATTACTCCTCAAGAGTATGCCATAACCGCTGTAGATCTTGGCCCAACCTCAAAAGGCCAAGAAGTGGAGGAATTAGATAATTCCGTCTCGACCATCAAAGCGAGATTGGAAAAAAAAGTGGCTAAGAAGAAAGAGTATAAAAAGGAGGTTGAACACTTTAAGGAGTACATACAGCATTTGACACAGCCACTTGATCAGGGTAATGCGGCAGCTCCTCTTCTCCTCAAATCATCGTAGGAAGTGACCAAGGATGTAGAGCACGGAATGGTTACAGCCAGGGAGGCTTAGGACTGGATGGTGAGTGAAGGCACGGAAGCAGCCTCATTCATGGAAAAACTGGCACTTGCCTATGGGCGGACCTCTTCTTTTCTTTCCAGACTTATGGATATGGCGGAGACATGGGAATGTATTCCGGACATGTAGGAGAGGCTTATTCCAAGCCTTAGGATCTTGAAAGGCACTCCAAGGGAGGAGTTGGTTGATAGAAGGGTGATTGCTGTAGGAGCAGCATATGATTTCCATCACTGGTTTTGGGCAGTAACTATACGAGAAGAAGTTTTGGAGAAGGCAAAAGTGGATGGGCTTAGAATTGAAGAGCAGGTCAAAGAAATCCAGGAGAAGATTTACATGATAGCTGCAGAAGTGTTCGACCGCGAGATTGTCCGGGAGAACGACATGCAGTTGGAGAGATTGAAACATAAAGTTCAAGAGACTTTCTTCTCGGTCACTGGACCATTTCTGAGACAAGATTTTGCGAGAGTGGCAAGACTTTCAGCCATCCGAAATGATTTTGGGAAGCAGGAGGCGGATTGGGAGAGTACTTTTGCCAAATGTGCTGAAAAGTTGGACGGACTTGAATTCCGGATTAGCATGCTGCCACCCGTCACGATGGAGGAGGTCATCGCAGTAGTGTCCAGGTTCATCAAATGCAATGCTGCTCAGAAGGATAAGGACGCCTCTCCTTGATAATAGCTTCCATTGCCTCTTTACTGATAGTTCATTGATTGATAACTCATGTTATTTTGAGAAACCCTAATTAGGGTTGGATTGTAATAATCTTGGCCGTTGATATTGTTTTAATCTCGGCCCTTCATTTGATTTCTGAAACTCTATATAAACTGATGATCTCTCACTTTCATTGGTGTGGAGATAGCATATGAGATTGTTGCATTGAGACTATTTCGAATAGTAAAAGCTCTTGTGCATGATTTGCCTTGAATAACTTTTATTGTCAAATAGTAAGCAAGGTTGCATATCTTCTTCCGCCATAGATTAAAGTTAGAATTAGATTAAATAGAATTTGGCTTTGAAAGTTGGTTAAGTGAATGAAAGATTGATCGTATTGATTCAATGGTGAAGTATTGCTCATACTTTCTTCGAATGGATGATTTGCATTCGATGCGTAAAGTTAGCCCGAGCTCATAATTGTGGAAGCTTAACTTCAGCCTCATTCGAGGTTTGAAAATTATTATCACACCCCTTGAAGATTGCACCCATTTTGCGTATGTTGTCCAGCAGGAGGTGAAACAAAGTGTGGTTTATCCCCTTCACCGAATCCTTACTGTCTCTTAAGTTCTTAGGCATAGAATAGACCTCCTAAACCCTTATCCTTTTTTGCTATTTTTTTTTTAAAAGTCCCAATTGAAGAGAGCCTTTAATGATAAATTCCCTAAGTCCTAAACTTGTGAAGATTTCCTTAACGTAAGTCCCCTTGTTTATTACCAGCAAATCACAACGGCCATTGAGCTTATCCACACGTCAAGACCTAACAAAAGAAACTTTGGAATCGCCATATGATCTTCTCGCAATCTTAGCATACGCGGTGGTTTTTCAAGAGAGGATAGAGTGTCTTTGGACATTTTATTCTGTGTGTTCGGTGGAGGATAAAACGTACACCAACACGACTTAGAGAAGTTTCGATGAAAATATTACTTATTGATGTGTCCAAACCAAGCGGCCATTGGGCCATTCACCGTATGAATGTAATGTAGACTTTGAGCTTATAAAGGCAATTAGTCATCTTTTCCCAATGCCCATGGGATTTAATTTTCTATGGCTTTGCTGCCATTTTGAGCTACCTATGACTGCAACTCTGCTAGCAAAGAATTATCAAATACCATGAAAATTGCTTTTTATCATGATTACCATCATACAAATTGCAATGTTATATTAGAAACAAATTAGCTACATGTTAGTAAACAGATTGGTCACTACGATTTGATGTGAAAAATAACCCTTAATTTCCCTGTTGAGCAGTGACACAATGAACCAACAGCTCGGAAGATTGCTATTGAATTAGCGATGTGCCTCTAAATTTTAGAGGTACAACTCTCTCGTATGATTTAATTGGTTTTTTGGTATGCTTTCAACGGGAAAGGAGAAAAGAATCTAGAAGTGAAGATATGGTTGGTCAGATTAAAGGGGGCCTTGGAACATAGCATTGGTCTCATGGAAATTGATAGTGAAGGTGTGACAGATTGTGAGTGGATTGGAAAGATATTTTGCTGCAGCATTTGGAAATGGCAGTGTTTATTTGGAGAAACGTATGCTTGAGGTGTGAAGGTCAAGCAAATGCAACTAGTAGGCGTAAAGCTAAATTCAATTGTCAGGTGTTTCAAGGAGATGAATGCAATATGCAAAGGGGTTGCAGATTTCTTGTAAGAGGTGGCATAGGTCAATTCACGAGATTCTGGCATTTGGAGGTGAAGTTAATCTTGGAGAGGTCAGGGCACTTTGGAGAAAACATATGCTGTTTCAAAAGTATGGGGCTTTAGCTAATCTGTTAACTGTATTAGCTAGCAATGGGATATGCTGATATTTCGATGAATTTAGAGTGGGGCCATGTTGTTCATTTACTTGTCCCATTGGTAGCATATACCACGAAGGCCATATGGGGGTCCGCAGATCTGAAGCAATGATCTAATCAATCATTGGCATTTTATCTCCGAATTTTGATTGAATTTGTTTATCTTATAACAGGGGCTAAAGTTTATTATGCTGATTTCTCACAGGGAACGATTAAAGCAAATAGAAGACAAACCAACAAAATCAAATGTTATGAGAACTCGCATCATCAACATTCGCTGGATTATGGATGAAATTGATATTGTCTTGAATGCATTTATCTATGTATTGAAACACCAGCAATCTCAAAACAATCGATAAGGATATAGCTGATTTTGGTATGGCTATGTTCAGTTTGACTAATCAACCCAGAAACTCGTTTACTAGTTTCTTTTTCTTCTTAGAAACTTGTTTACTAGTTTCTTTTTCTTCTTACCATGATCATGGTCTTTCTCAATGCTGCGTTGGAAGCATTTTTAATTAAGGAATTTGAAAGATTCCTCTCAATAAAAGACCATTGGAATTACAAGAAAAGGTTATGAGAACAGAAGAGGTCCAAGAAGAATGTATACCAAAAGCTGAGGGAGATACAATAAATCTTTTCTTTCAAAATTTAAGACAAAAAAATAAAGACAATTTCAAGAGGTGGTTACAGGAGGAGAACGGTCTCCCAAAGTTTTATTTATTTTCAAAGAAACCAAGAGTGGGGATCTTTTTTGCTGTTTGTCTAGGGAAGGGGACAATTTTTTGAATCTTTGTACAGGGAAAAGGAGCCTGTGGGCTCTCTATTTCATAAAAGAGTAAAGGGGACAGTTTTATGAATCTATGTGTTCAAATACTCTTTCCTTCAATTGCTGATTTTTTGAGTAGACTCACAATCGTTCTTTTATGTTAATTCTCTGTTATATCAAATTCTAGATATGTTTGCTGAGAGGTCTGTGAGCCTTGAATCATTCACATAATTAGATGAAATTGTTGTCTTTTCCCCTCTTTATCATTTGTGAGTGCAAGTAAATGATCTTTGTGTCATTTACGTTTGTTCTTTCATTCCGAATTATCATCGCATTTGCATCATTGTTATGCGCAAATGTTATCTGTGTCCTCAAAACTTGCTTCTAGATTGGTTGCAAAGCTTTTTTATCCCAAAGTGACTTGAGAGTAAACTTTTGCTTTCTCTTAGAGCTCCAATGAGTTATCTTTCAATACTCAGCTTTGTACATTATCTTGTTGAAATCCCAGCCAATCCAATTCTTTGGCATTTTAAATTTAAACAGCTCGACTTTCCATTGCGTATTAGCCTCTTCTGAAACATTATCAAGCCGTTATTTAATGCACCATTTTATTAGACTGCTATCTCATACACTTTCAAATGATTACAATCACAATCCCGTGATTAACATGAGCATATATTTGTTCATTGGTATGGACTTGATAAATGACTGTAACATTGATATGACAATTTCTGGCCTTGCTCCATCGGCACATAAGGTAAAGATGAAACACAACCATTTGAGATTCAAGATGCTTCAAGTGATATGACTCACCTTCGATCCTTTTAGTTGTCTGTCTTTTACTTGTTTGCCTCTCCTACACAACCCTTCTTGTGCTGAATGCGTCCCGTGTGTTATTTTCACCATAAACTTTGAGATGTGCGTGAACAATTTCCAAACCTTTAATGCGTGGCAGTAGTCTGTGGTTAGTATATCTGATGAGATTATATTCCTCTAAAACACTCTTGTGAGTTCTCATACAGAGCCTTTGAACAGTATAAGCATAGCAATATACCATGAAACTATACTCATTCTGCTTTGAAAATCTTTTGTTGGGAATGCCAATGGTTATGACGACCACTTGAGATGCCACCAATAGTTTTGGAGCTTCCTGACAGATGTCGTTTCCTTTTTGAGACATTCACTCTAACATGCTATTTGGGCTTTTAAGGTGGTTATGGGAACTACTTTGGATGCCACCAACATTATCATAACTAAACAAAATATTGTCGAGGCTTTGTTTTTTGACTTTTCTTTTGTGAAGAGTGAAAATGATTGAGAGTTCCGATCAGCTTTAACTCACCTTCCTTCGCAGTACAAATGATGTGTCGGCCCTTGTGAGTTTTGAGGCAAGGTGTTGGAAATGTGAGTAGGTTCTGTCTTTCACCTTGAGAAGCTTTTGTCCGGGGTGTTAGTGGTTATGCTAACCACTTCAGACGCTGTCGGTGGTTTATGAACCCATGTAATATGGTGTTGCCATTTAAAACATTCACTTTATTCATCATGGTGTCCGTCAATTTAAACCTTGACTTCAATCTTGAGAAAAAACATTATCGAATCTTGAACCTAATGTCTCTCGAAGTGAAGTGAATACAATCTGCACTGATGATCTTTATCATCTGTTGTGCGTTGAGACCGCCTTCAGCACATTCTCTGTCTCTTCCTTTACTTTTTGTTTTCTCTATAACATTCGAAGAATTCATACGTGTTTGTTGCTTGTCTTACATTCATGAGGAGCACTTCATCTCACAACTCGTGGCCTTTATCATTGCTGTTCTATCTTTGCTAATCGAGTGACAAGTATTCTTGTCTCATACAAGGTGAAGGCTTATGACACCGGCTTTTCTGTGCATGTTCTTAACAGTGGAAACCCCTCGATCGGCTGCCCCTTTACGAGTGACCCAGTCTGTGCTTTCACAGACCGTGGCGTATGTATAATGTGTTTGTTCTTCTTTTGAATAGCCTGCAAATCTAACCCCTCATATGAAACATTAGGTAATTAATGAATTTCTACAGTACCTTTCATGACAGGCCTATAGTTGCAATGTAAAGATCTACTGAGATTACTCCACAGACTTTTCTTTTATGTATGTCGGTATCAATCAAGGATCCATTAAAATGATTACTTGCGAATGCTAAACTTATTAATACATTCATCACCATCATGTTTGTGCGATGGACCAGTCATGAGGAAGAAGAGCCTTGTATCATCGTGATTATCAATTCTCTTAGCTGCAACACATTAAGCATTGGATATCCATTGAAGTAGCTCTATCTAATCGAACAACTAGATCTTGTTACAAAAGTTAACTATGCTAATTTAGTTAAGGCGCCTTAACAGTGCAATAAGACATCAGATACCATATGTGTGAAGGTTATAGTGGAATCTTCAGGCACCAATTTGGATGAACATCCCTCAAGCAATATGCTAATGTCATTTGTCATGGCCTCCCATTAAGTGCTATCCTGTAGCTGCTCAAGGATTCCATGTAATAATTCCTTTGTCCTTCGAATTGAAACTTTGGTTGCTGACTAACTTGTTCACTAACAATTGGAGGACATCAAACTCCATTATAGCTCAGCATCAGCCTCCTTGCCATCCAATCATAATCTCTTCACGATCTTTATTTCTGTATAAGAATAGGCTTCTATTTTGTGCATGGTTGTTGGCAGGGTACTTGTAACTGTAACATTTGATAAAGTTTTACTGTTGATATGCTTCACGAGATAACCTCGTAAGCAGGGGAAGGAAACTCTTTGATGATCAAACAAACAACACTTCTCAAACAAATTTTCCCAAACTGGAGAGGCTTTGTGACAGCAAAGAGAACTTCTGTAGCTTCAACCTTATTTGTATAAGTTTCTCCTTGGACCACAATAGGCTTAACTGGCATCTTGATAGGGGAAATTTTTGAAATTTCAATTGACCAAAAATTAGGGTAACACTACAATTGGAAAATGTTAAGAGTAGGACCTAAGAATGGGAGCTTCCATGAATCTCATATTATTGCATATTTCAATTCTGAAGCCTCTAGTGATTGCTACCACTGAACAATATTATTTGTATCTAATCATTTGTCTTGACTGCTTGGCCCTATTTTTAGTCATGAAGGTTGAAATGACCTTAAGGTCCATAGCTACACACTTGGGCATTAAGAGGCTACTTTGTAACATGAATTGGAAAAATGGTAGAGCAATCACACAAAAAATTAGATCAAACCATAGTTTGCAGACTCGACTGGACTCGGTGGACTCGCTGCGGACTCGGGAGTCCATTGGCCAGCCGAGTCGACTTGCCAAGGACTCGGGAGTCGAGTCCTGGGTTAGGACTCGGGAGTCCAACCTCAAGACTCAGAGAGTCTTGAGGTCAAACTCGGGAGTCCCAACCCAGGACTCTCCTGTGTGGCTGGGAGTCAAAAGGGGTTAAGAACCCATGTTTTTCTTAACTTTTTCTTCATTTTAACACTCAAGTTTGTGAAATACAGGTCTGCAAATTGAATTGGGGTTGAAAGAAGCCAAGATTATATGTAAACATTTATAATCTTATGATGCTGTTATACATTGAAACTATGAGTATTTGATGACTATGAATGATTCAATTTCAATTATTGAGTGTTTGATGATCATACGACATGTGTAATCTTTGAATTATGAGTGTTTGATAACCGAATTAGGCTCTTATGTTCTCTAAATGCATTAGTTTGTTCTTGTTTTTTTGTAAAACTACGGTTTTTTTTTTTCCGAGTCCTAGCCGAGTCTTTTCCCGAGTCCACACTGAGTCCCGAGTCCGAGTCATATTTTTGGGCTGCTGAGTCCGCGGCGAGTCCGAGTTTGCAAACTATGGATCAAACCATTAGTGAACAGTAATATATCAAAACATAAAATATTATTGATCGAATTCTTCAAAATATATTTACATTGCAATACATTGGCTTTAGTAGCCTTACATTTCCCATGAATAACCACCCAAATTCCTTTTGGGAATAACTCCCAAAACTAACAATTAACTAGTAATTTATTATCTACTAACATTCTAATTTATTTATTATTTATCTATAATCTAACTATTGATGTAATATTCCAACATTTCCCCCCTTATTAATAGCAATCCGAACAAAGGGGTGGAACATTGTAAGGACTGAATACAACAGCCCTTTTGAAGACTTCATTGAAGCATCTCCACCAATTATCCTCGCTCACCTAGGAAACACCAAATTGAACACTCCAACAGATCTCTTGACTATCAAACCTGCAAAATACATGTGAATTGAGACATACTCCATTATCTACAAGTACGCCACTCCTTTTGTGAATTGAGACAAACTCCATTATCGACAAGAAAAGACACCAATCATGAATCGAGACTAACTCAATTATCCACAATAACACTCACCCATTTGTGGATTGATACTTACTCAATTATCCACAAGTACACTCTTGCAAAACTATGGATTGAGACAAACTCAATTATCCATAGGTACCACTTACCAAGTTTGTAGATTGAGACACTCAATTATTTGCAAACCAAACAAAGTTGTCATGCCCCCCCTTGCTCCATGAAGGGACTTGAGATGAAAGATGAAACTGGTGCTTCTCATGCAATATATCATCTTTGAGCAAGAAGCTAGTTCAAGATGATAAAAGTCCTCTCGCCTCCAGTATGATTGTGTTAATCCTTACCCACCATAGGTAGCACTACACTATCCAAAAGCCCAATCAAGACAAATAATATGCGTGGCCATGATAAAAAATTAAATTGCCAAGGTGTTAGATGTGAGAGTAAATGGTGACTCCCCAACACCCCCAAGAATAGTTGCTAGACCAAAACTACTTCCACAAGAGAGAGAATAGCAAGAAAGCTTGCCTCACAATGCAAGATTGAATGATGGTTGAATATGCTTCAATAAGCTTGAATTGATTGCAAATGTACATGAGATTCCTTGCTTATAAAGGCAAGGTAGAGATGTAGGATTAGACAAGATCATGACAAGTGTCATAATCCTATGACATGAGGCAACTAACAAACTAATCACCTAGGAATCAAGCATTACTAGCTAGATAAGATAAGTTCTAGAATAGCCAACAAAGACTTCTAGAAAGAATCTTATATCCTAAGTAAACTTAACATGTGAATGTCCCCTAGTTACCTAGTGAGTGAATTAGCTAGGTACAAGACATCTATTCACACCAACATCCCCCCTTAAGTGCAACTTAGGGAGAAGATTATTATGCAAAGATGAAGATGAAGATGGGTCTCGACTACTAGGCCGTGTTAGGTACCCATTTACAAATGCAAATGAAAGTGCAATTGATCTCTCACAAGCGGAGAAAAGGAGAAAACCCAGTGGGACAAAACTCCTCTCCAAAAAAGAGAGAAAACAAAACAAAATAAAACAACATGATGTATGGAGGACTCAATGATACCCCTCAAGGACTACATCCATCATGTATATACAATCAATGACCCCCCCATAAGAGGGTAATAGAGAGATAAGATATCCCCCCCATGATGAAGAAGCTCCAATGCTGAAGAAGCCACTCCATGTCCAACTGAAAGGAGGAAGAATGAACGCTCAACATGTGTGCCTCTGAAAATTGAGTAGGAGTCTCCAAGCTTGAATAAGTCACAACATGATCATGGTCAAACTCAACCAAGCAACATGACAAATCAAGTGAAGGAGGAGACTCACAAATGTCAACCTCCAAAGACAAAGTAGATGGTAGAAGAGTTGTGCTGAAACTGTCATCAAAGAGGAGAGAAATCCCCTCAAGCGTGTCCTCCAAATCTGTAGTATGAGACTCCACAAACAATTTAGAGATACCTATCAAATATTCATCCCACAAAGCAAGATCTGAAAAACTATGATCATCCTGTTGAATAGAAGCATCAATGGTTGAAGAAGCAGGAGGTGGAGGAATAGGAAGCTCAACACTGGTCTCTAGAATACCAAGGTTTAGATGATCAAACTTCTCCTCAAACATGGTTCACACTCAATGGAGTGTGTGATGCAGTCAAAGGAACATTATCATCTTTTGAATTAAAATGTGAAAAGGGATACACACAAGATGAATGATCAACCATCCCGATAGCAACAATATTGCTAGTCTCCAAGTCCCTTATGTACACCCTATCAGGAGTGAACTCAATTGTTTTACCTTGACCCCCATGAGTAATTTGATAAATAGAAAGGAGATTTGTGGACAAGGAAGGAACACAAAGTACATCATTGAAAGTCCCTTCCCCCATATCAATAGAATCCTTCCCACTTACCTTCATATATGTATTGTTACTCATCAAAATATGAAGTGAATTACAAGGCTCAAAAGAAGAGAACATATCCATAGAAGATGCCATATGATGAGATGCCCTTGAATCAAGAAGCCATCTATGAGATTTAGGACTTGCAGAGGTGAAGAGTGCTTGTCCTTTCACTTTGTGTAGTCTAGATGTAGATCTTATATTCTGTGACTGTGATGATGATGATGAGGGATCTGCCGATTGAGATGTTGAAGAAGAAGTAGAAGACATTGATGAGGGCAGTTGAATGTTATTTTTTTGAAGGTGTGTGAGTTCATCAATCTTCTTCTTATAACATCTGATAAAATATTTGATGTATTAAACAGAGGAACAAAAGTTCCTTATATAGATTTACAAGAGATGATGTTTCTAAAAGAAACAATCGTAGACTGAAGACAAATTTAGAAACTATCTAAACTAACTAAAGACGACTAAGATGACCATTAATATTACATTATTTAATATATTTAATACCCTCCCTTAATGGTCATCATTCCAACTACCCACAGAAACAAAGAACGTTCTACCACAAAAGACAAGAGCCTGCCATTGACTTTTCCACTTGAGATGAGTCTGCCGCCAACTCTCCCAGAAACTGCAGAACTTCTGGAAATAACAACACCAACCGTCCAACCTGAAGTTGGAAAACTGCCCCTCCCTATAACCAGAGACATACCAAGAACAGCTGCTACGATTTTGAGGAAAAATCGGCAAACCCTCCAAACTTTTGCAGATGAGCACGGCGCTCCAGAACAGACTGCAAGAAACCACGATTTTTTTTAGGACAAAATCGCAAAACCTTGAATCTAAAGTTTACAAAACATCATTTTTTTTTGGAAAAAACGGTAAAAAAACCACAAAGGAATCCAAGTAGCTGGCACAGAATCCGAAACACGGATCAGCATACAAAACATCGTTTTTAAGGGAAAACGGTAAAAACCTTTTCATGACTTTTCAGGCAAAAATCAGAAAACCTCACAAATTTTTTTCAGGAAAAAATATTAGAAAACCCTCCAAATAATTTTTAAGGAAAAATTATAAACCCAACAAATAATTTTTTATGGCTAAAAATTCTAAAACCCAAAATAATTTTTAAGGCAAAAAATTATAAAACCCAAAAATAATCCCCAAAATATTTTTATGGAAAAAATTATTAAAACCCCATCAAAATACTTTTTAGAAATTGGCCAAAAGAAAATATTAAAAACCTTCACGAATTTTTAATCTGCCACAAAATTAGAAAACCCGCCATGCAGAAAGGTATGCCAAAGAAGACCTAGGTCGAAATAGTAGAAAAAAAAATGGCCAGACTTCAAAAAATGTGACCCGAAAATGCAAAAATACGTCCACAGAGAGCCCTAGTCGCACGACCAGAGAAAACGTGCACAAATCCTGTCTGGAAAAAGCCAAAAATGCGAGCAAAATAGCTCGGCTCTAGGAGGTACGAAAACACGTCTTAGAAATGAAGGAAAATCGTGACATATATCGCCCAAAAATGCGCACTAGAGAAAGACACCTTCACAAAACACGAGTTCCAGACAGGTCGCGTGATCAGAAAGCACGAACTGGATAGAGACGGCATAAAACAAGTCTGCCAAAACACATGATCACGCACGAACAAAAGGCAGGTGAAGCCAAAACGAGCCGATACAGGAGGCAAACAAGCTCACACGGTCGCGTGATCAAAAAGCTTACACGAATTTGCACGCCAATAGAAAGACCAAAGTCGCGCCTAGAAACAATGACTGAAAACCTAAACTGATGCTCACAGCAAGTCGGCGATTTTTTAGAGGCAAAATAATGACGCAATTTTTGGCACAAGTGACCAGGAAAAAAAAAGAAAAGAAAAGAAAAGAAAAGAAAAGAAAGATATATTTTTTTTCTTCAAAAACCCTGAGCCCTCCCGTGAGGGAGTTAGACCGAGACCGGCTCCCGCTTTGATACCATGATAAAATATTTGATGTATTAAACAGAGGAACGAAAGTTCCTTATATAGATTTACAAGAGACGATGTTTCTAAAAGAAACAATCGTAGACTGAAGACAAATTTAGAAACTATCTAAACTAACTAAAGATGACTAAGATGACCATTAATATTACATCATTTAATATATTTAATAACATCTATGCTTATCATGTCCTAGCCTTTTACAATATGCACATTTGAACTTCTTCTTTTTAGATGATTCCTCTTTGGAAGAGGATGTAGACTCAGGAGTTCTTTGTGAAGGAGAATCTTTACCTTGCTCATTAGACTTAGGAGCCTTATTTTGCTTCTTACCTTTGCCACTTGAAGCCTTTGTATCCTTTGCAAAAAGAGCATGAGATGTAGAAGACTTCAATGTGCCCATGTGTGCCAACTTTGCTTGTTCCCTTGTGAGTTGAGCTGAAAATTCATCAAGAGAAGGCAATGTGTATGCATTTCCAAGGGCATCCATTGTAGCATAGAATGTAGAAACAAACATTGAATAATTAGGACCAAGCTTAGCAAGAATATAAAGAATCAACTGTTCATCCTCTTTAGTGACCCCACAATTAGATAATTGCAATCTGAGAGAATTGAGCTTAGAGAAGAAGTCTTGGATATTGTCAAAATCTGAAGGATTAAGACCCATTAGTTCATTCTCCAACTTAAATTTCCTCATCTTATTTGGCTTACCAAAGAGACTCTCTAAAGTAGACCAAACTTGATTAGGATGTGTGCAAGATGCAACATGATATATAAGATCTGGAGAAATGGACAAAAAGAAGAGTACCAAGAGCTTCATCCCTTCTATCAAGCCATTTCCTTCTTTCTGTAGCTCCATTGGGTTCTGGGTCTTGACCATATGTGATTTGTTGCAACTTCAATTTTAACAATAACATCCCCATTTGTGATTTCCACTCATGATAGTTATATGGGGTTAGAAGTACAACTTGGGGCAAATCTATGGTACAATCAGATATTACAATAGAGGAACATCAAATTTCCCTCACAATACAAGTAATCAACCCCTTTGTCCCAAACAAAATTACACTTTTTTTGCAAATTTACAGCAATGTATCCAAAACTATCAAATCAGCAACAAATTGAAATTATGGAAATCTAGAAACAAATCTACAAAAAGTGTATGAGTAGATCTGAAGTGCTCCTAAATACCTTGATGCCACAAATTTGGGGAAAATTGGAGTCTGGAGCAAAAAGATATGAGCTTGGAGGCAAAAAACGAAGATGTGGCTTCCTCCTAGAAAAAATGGCACAAAACTGCAAAATTTCTGCAAAATAGATACACCACTGAAAAATTGAGACTTCCAGCTTTTTGACGATATTTCGTTTCAAAATTTTTGCCTCTATTAGCCAAAGTTACGAAAAAAATGAAAAAAAGGCCTATAAGAAGGCACTTGGGGGCAAATCACAGTCATTGCAAGACTAAACGGTGCAAAATTTGGGCGCCTAGGGGCTAAACTTTTGGTCATTCATGTGACTATCGGCCTTACAACAATCTTGAATACAAAGTTTTTGTTATAAAAAATGCTGATAAAAAAAGATAGGTCGGCCTTTGCAGATTGTAAACAAGCTTATATATAAACATGCCGATGACATAAACTCATACCTTTTATAGCGATGACACAAGCAATTAGACATAGATCGCCGAATATCCGATGGGATGATAGCTGGAGTAAATCTTGTGGGAGTCTGGAACAATGGAAGCAGACGATACTCTTTTAATAAGTTTGCAAATAACAAGATCTCCGTGCCCTTGTACCCACTGGATGAGGGATTGAATTGATTGCTGTCAAATGTCAAGACTTGTAGAAATGCGTGTGGACGCTGATGTTGCAAAGACAATGATTGACTCGTGATAGTAGTGAATGGAAGAAGATTCAATGGTTTAGTGGAGCCGACCAAGGTCGATGTGAGCGGATCGCCTTATGCAATGGATAAAATATGCCAACCAATCAATAAATGACCATGCGTGATATACTTTGATCAGCGAATGGGTCTGCGGATGAAAAAAACCTTGTATTGCCGAAGGACAAGGTGATGCAGACTTGTTGAAGTGGAATATTCCGCAATATATTCCAATCCAAAAATATACAATTCACAAAATATTTGCCCAAAGTACAATATAGAGATATTTGCTCGATATTTTAATTTTTGCCCCAAAAATTCAATAAAAGCTTGCATAATTTTTAAAAAAAAAAAAGATTTTTTGTGAAACTAAGAAAAATCGTATTGCTTGGGAGGTTGTCCCAGCAAAATTTTTTTGCCTCAAAAACAACTTTATCCAAAAAGACAAATTTACAGTCAAAATTCATCTATGCGGCCACTTGATCTCAACTGTGAGGTCCTTGAAACCCCAATCTACACCTAGCAAAATCTTCAAGCCAAAATATCAAACCCTCAGATTTGGCAAGGAATTTGCAACACTTGGAGCTCTGATACTATGTGAGAGTAAATGGTGACTCCCCAACATTCCCAGGAATAGTTGCTAGACCAAAACTACTTCCACAAGAGAGAGAATGGCAAGAAAGCTTGCTTCACAATGCAAGATTGAATGATGGTTGAATATGCTTCAATAAGCTTGAATTGATTGCAAATGTACATGAGATTCCTTGCTTATAAAGGCAAGGTAGAGATGTAGGATTAGACAAGATCATGACAAGTGTCGTAATCCTATGACATGAGACAACTAACAAACTAATCACCTAGAAATCAAGCATTACTAGCTAGATAAGATAAGTTCTAGAATAGCCAACTAAGGCTTCTAGAAAGAATCTTATATCCTAAGTAAACTTAACATGTGAATATGCCCCGTAATTACCTGGCGAGTGAATTAGCTAGGTACAAGACATCTATTCACACCAACATCAGATCCTACCAAAAATGCACCTTTTACAAAATCAATCCTTATAACTCTATAAACAAAGTACATTAACCTTATTATCCATTACAAAATCCCAAAGACTAGAAACCCATAGTATTAAAAAGTGACAAAATCCTTTGTTCCTTTGCACAAATGATTTTTGTAAATACTTTGCAATTTCAATCATGTGCTGTTCAAAATAAAAGAGAAGAATTTGTTACCTAAACCTTCATATAGGCATCCATCCTTATCATTTAAATCTGTATTTGATGAACACCATTAAAAGATTTCACCTCAGGAATTGGACTCCAAGTTCACTGGAGATCACTAAAAAAGGCTCAAATATTTGTTGTACAGCTCTACACTTTTTTTCAGCAGATTAAATGTGGCCAGAACATAAATGAATGACTGTTTTCATAGATGCTGGTCATTAACTTCAAATGTAACACTTCTAAGCTTCCTCTAAGCTTTGATTGCATCTACTCCTTTGTCCCACAGGATGAAATGATTTAATCCACAGGTCACTGCAAACTGTATGTTTTAAACAAATTCAAATAGAAACAAGTGAAATCTGCTCACCTCATGTCCATACTTGGTCTGAGAAAGAGATTAAAACTAAACACCCAATAGATTTTGAACAGCCAGCAAAAAAGGCCAAAAACTCATGTCACTATTTTCTGCTTAAAACTGCTCATCATATTGATGTGAAAAACACCATTTTAAAAACAAAGCATTATACCAGCATACCGCATTTCTTTGCTAGAAGCCTAGCAGTTTCTTCACTGTTTCTTCACAGGCCTACTAGCATTATAAATGCGCTGATACCAAATTGAAACAATGGTAGAGCAATCACACAAAAAAATAGATCAAACCATTAGTGCACAGTAATACACCAAAATAAAAAATATTATTGATTGAATTCTTCGGGATATTTACATTGCAATACATTGACTTTAATAGCCTTGCATTTCCCGTGAATAACCACCCCAAATTCCCTGACGGGAATAACTCCCAAAACTAACAACTAACTACTAATTTTTTATGTACTAATATTCTAATTTATTTATTATTTATCTATAATCTAACTATTGATGTAATATTCCAACAACATGAAATTCCTAAAGGCCCTTGCAATGAAGAGGTGCCATAGAAAGAGTTTTTAAAGAAAAGAGACATAGTAGAATTCTAATGCTTTTTGGTTTACATATTTCAGTAATACTATTTAGTGTAGGTGTGCAGGCATAACATGATGCTGGTTCATTTCAAGAAGGAAAACAGTTGATGAACTTACAACAATCATTTTCTTGTTCTTTTAAGCATTTATATGCATGATATATCTTTTTGAAGTGCTTTCGCCTTTTAATTTATACATTTACTTATAATAACCTTCATTTCCTAATGCTTCCATGGATTTCAATTTCTTAATTCTGTTTTTTATGTTTGATCATTGAATTTGGTCTTCTATTGTCATGGCATTGATGGTTTAGGGCTGTCACAAAGTTTGCACTTTATTAAATACCTTATTCTCTTGAAATGTGTAGGAAACATGTTTTGATGCATCTGCATAATCATATCTTCTCTTGTAGGTTGGCATGAGGAGCACTTTTGTTTTGTAACATGATTGACTAACTAGTGGTGTCACAAGATATGTGGTTGAGACATTCTCTGGAGAATTTGAAAATATAATTTAGATGGTTTTCTCATGAATAAATTTCTGTATATTGGTAGACACTTTCAGCACCAGATTTGCGTGACCCAAGCATTTCTCAAAAGATAGCAGTCAAATTGCACGAGTTTCATGGACTAGACATAGAAGGATCATCTCATCCACAACTATGGGTGCGCCTCAGGTTGTGTTCTAGGCTTTCCAAGTTTTGCATATGCAAGTCAACGGTCTACATTTTTTGTATAATTTTGTCTCCTTAGGATCATGGAAACTTCATACTAAATAGGACAAGTGGTCAATTTGATTTGACTGTTTATATGTTTATAATAGTTTGGATTGTATAGTATTAAATTGGAAACATTGTATTAAAAATGAGGTAATGGATTCAGTCTTGATTGCTTCTTTTCGTAGGGATTGGTTGGAGAAGTCAAAAAGACTATCGAAACCAGAAATAGTTGAGGAGTTCCAATTGAGTGGATTGGAAGCTGAGATCACAAAATTGAGAAGTGCCATCTCAAAGCCTGGGGAAAGAGTTGGCTTCTGTCATAATGACTTGCAGTATGGAAACATCATGATCAACGAAAAAGATGGCAACGTTACACTCATTGCAAGGCTAGCATCAAGTTGCAAATGGTATTAGTTTCTTGAGTGAATGTTACGTTATGTGTGGTTGAAGTTTGCTGGTCTTTGTTGTGAACAATATTCTTTTCCATCTTGTATATTGCGTTTGCTAGACTAGTTTTTCACCTTTTGCTAAGTTGGTTACTTGGATTTCTTTAGGAAGATTTAATGAATGTTTCTCAAAAAATGAAGATTACCTACATGAACCAATGGTTACAGTAAGGGAGAAACAAAACAATAACCTGGTCATTCAGGAGGAAAACCCATTAGGATGCATAAATTGAGGTCTATACATGGGCTTAGGTGCATTCCTAGTTGCTAGTGAGGGTTATTATCATTTTCTATTCCAGTCATCATTTTTTAAATAGTCTACTCCATATGAAATGAAATTGCTTTTGATATAGAAAATAATATACTTGACTTCGGTGGGTGAAGATTTCCTTACTTAAGGTGGCTCCTACTACTCGCTGTTATCACCCTAGTTCCAGGCTTTCCATTGGGTTTAAACTTTCTCTGCTTGTGATTTGTAGGAGCTTTCCTTTTAGTGCATGAGACAGATACACCATAGTGCCTGGTAAGAACCCTCGGGTGCTTGAGCTCCATGGTTGTCTTCTGAATTGGGTCTCTGATCTGTACACAACGTTTAGCAATGAAGTGATGATAGGCAGAAAGAGTTGGATTTACACTTAACGATGAAGTGTATCTCAAGAAAAGGAAATAAGTGGAAAACTGTTCATCATGAAATGTCACATAGATGAATGTACGCTGTTTGGCAGATTTTTATCACTATTGTGCTCATAGCAGTTTGATGGGGTATTTATGGTTCCAGATCTGCTGTAGGCAGTAAACAAGTAGGTGGATTTTGTTAAGTAAAGATAAAAGCATATATTGAGGTCAGCTTTCTAAATAATTGGTAGGTACTGCTGCAAGGTTTATCAATATCTGGTCTTCATATATCATTTTGTTTATGTTATCAACAATTTTTTGGAATTGTTATTTTAATATATAACATTGAAAATTATATTATGTATCAAGGATGGGAGGAATGGTAAAAAACAGAAATAATATTTGTGTTAAGGGAAGGTTTTTGGAATAATAACACTCAATATGATCTTATGTGAGGAGTGTGAATGTTAGCGGTTACATTAAGTGTAAGTTATTGGCGCTCCAAATTGTTCCTTATGATTCTAAAGGATATGCATTGAAAGCTTAACCTTGGGGGTACAAGTTGGGCTAAATAATTAGGTGGGCTTTATAATCAAATCATAAGTAATTTGGGTCAATTGACAGAAGTAGGTACAATCTCCTCTACACTTCAAGCTTTGCAAGGCTTGGGTTTGTGTTCCTTTCAGATCTTTTAGGACAATTTAGTGCAATGACAAAAATACATAGCAAGCAAAGACTAAACCTCAAATGGCATAGCATAAATCTAGTTAATTGTTACTATCTTCCTTCTATGCTAGTCTCTATGATTTTGCTAGTAAAGATCTTGTTAACAGATTTTAAATTACAATTTACAATATATATATGTGTTTGAGTAAATAAATTCTTTATACCCTGAAGAGCAATTAGTAGATTTATGATAGTATAAATATTAAATTATAGTGAAGAAGCTATTCTTTGAAATAGCTTTGATTGGTTTCTTCTTAAGATTATTGTGTTCACCCATCTTTGATATAGTCAAACAATATAATTAATGTAGAATAAAAATGTGAATCCTTACAACCCAAATGGCTAGATATAAATCATTGTTGTTTTTTAAGACCATATTACTTCAAAATAAGATAACTAATGCTTAAAATAAAGATCCTTAACAATCCATTATTGGTCCACTTCGTCCCATATGTTGTGTTAAAATTTTTTTACATCTACAACGACATAAGACTAATTAATTGCAACAATAGAACAACAAATTTGAACCTAGATATGTGACGGATCTCTTGAAACACTATGCTAATAATGGAGAACTATATGTAAAATAAATTGTCATCTATTAGCTTTTAAAAGGATTTTACAATTTTCAATAAACAAAAACTCCAAAATAGGGCATACTACGTTGACATGATATAGAATATGTTTTGGATAGAACAACACTAATTAAGACAAGAAAAGATAAATCCTACAAGAGAGACAACCTCCTTAAATAACAAGAGGGCATAATCATCTCACTAGGTTGTGATTAACACTTGCCCAACTTGCATTTCAGTTCAAGGATGCAGTTATCTTCTTGTTACAAAATTTGCTACACAAACCGCCCCAAAAGTGTTACAAACATAAAAGATCTGGGATCCCTTATTTAATGGTGGCGATTTCTTGTTCATAGTTACAATTCTATTTAGAGCCACTTGCTCTAATTAGATACCCCTTTTTTGGAAATCATCTGAAAACTCCTTTGTTTTAGTGGATTTTTTTGCATTGGGATGACCCCTAAAATTTGATAGTTGTAGGCGTATAATTGACCTTCGAATCTAGGGCATGGTTTTCTCTCTAGGAAAAAACAATTTTGATAATTTGATTTGATCTTTACCATAGCACAACTTGGAAAGCTACATGAATCCTTCACTGGCATTGTCTCAATATTGCTTGATGACCATTTATTTTTGCTTTGAAAACCAAAAGGTGATGTGGCCAAGTAACCATTTTGAATTTTATCTTTGATCAATGGTAAAGATTCATTGATTGTTTAGATCAATGGTTGTGTTTGTTGGTGAACTAACAAAAGAATGCATCATTTGATTGATTGACTCATTGAAGTTGCTAAAGTGTAAATTGTGACCAGTGTTAGGATTTTCTGGTAGGATTGAAAAGTTAAATTACCAATTATAATGCAGAATTAAATCATAGAACAGGGAAATAGAAATTCATAGAAGCAAGATAACAATTTTTTTTAACATGGTTCACCCTTTGGGCAATGTCCACAAACAACAACAGTCTAATTTTTATTAAACTTCTAGCCAAATACAATTATATTTTCTTGCAGCAATAAGTCGTGTGTACTTTCACCAAAACTGTGAATACACCCAAAAACTCTGCATTACATTCCACACGCTTTGCTATGTTTTCGTTCTACTTAGTACCGTGACTAACAAACTTCTTCCATGTGCTGTCACTTTGCAGGTTTCCTTTGCTGTGTGCAATAAGTTTATGCCGTGACTATTCATTTCCAGTTTGTGCGAGCATTGATATTTCAATTTGCAACAGATAAAACTAATTATTTTGGGCAGTTTCAAATTGGTTTTTCAATTGAATTACATTGGGAATTAACACAAATTTCTTTATTAAAATATTGATTAATTTTTGCTTCAAGGGCATTGCCCTTGAGCCCCCGGACCCTGCAGGAGGGGCTCTGCCCCCCTTGCACTCCCCCGTTAATTACTTTTGGGGGAAACTGTGTCAAGCAAAGTGGTCAAAATATTAACTCGAAAGGTTGATCAGGCTCTAAATACCAACAACTAGGCTCCATGATTTAAATTCATGTTGGAATATCTGTAGATGTAGAGAAGCAAGCAATAGGTGCCACCTAGCCTCATAAAGCTTGCATGGAAACATTGTGGAGTAATCACAATAGGCCCATCGATATCTCTACCACTGGTCTTCATGTGGTATTGTTTTTTGCTCTTATAAAGATGCATGCTAGTAGAGGTCCAACATAGCTATCCTTTGACCAATAGAAATTAACCATATCATATTACGTGCATTTCAAATATTTCTTTGAGCATTTTTCGCTTAGCCCATTAAGTGCCAACAACAATCAATGATCACAAATCTTTTGCCCTCAAGATCTATAGCTTCGGTAGATCTATGGATCACCAAAAGGCACACCACTTTGATCTACGAATAAACTGCAATTTACAAGATTGTGACACCTAGCTGTAAAAAAAACATGGTGTGCAATAACATCACAATATATATCAAGCTTGCAAAAAACACACAAATGAGCTTGCCGTTAGCATTGCCACTAGACTTCATGTAGCATCACTTCTTTCATTCTTATAGAATTAAACCCTTGAAGAAGTCCTAGATAATCACCCTTCGATCCAGAGGAACAAACCATGATACAACAAATGTACCTCACATGTTCTTCATCTATTCCTTTGATTGTGCCATTGCAATACATTAAACCTTGATCATAATTGACGTTCAATATGCTTTCACCTTCGAAATCAACTTCGATAGATCTATAGATGCGTGAGAGTGCATACTCTTTTATACAAATATTGATAACTTTATGCCACACGTCTTTACAAAAGCTATTTGATCCCCCTATGTAGTGCTGTCTAACTCCACTTAGTCAACAATTCAAATAACTTGCCCTTATCATCAATGGTTGAGGGAGACCACCATCACAACCCAAATTTGATTGAATCCCTACAAAGAAATTTACTGACCCTAGAAACCAATCAAAATATGTCACACCTCCTTATCTTGACACTCGACTATATTATCTTTGATTTGTTATGTCTTGGCACTAATCAATGATCCAAATTGATTACCTTCAAGATCAATGGCTTTGGCATTAGTGATAACTTTAAGAAACTCCCTCGAAAAAAGATACAAATTTTTGGCGAATCTTTTATTTTTTTGAAAAAAATTTCTATCGGCAAACCTTTCCTTCAAAAAATATATTAACTTCATTGATGAATTTTTTAAATCACTAGAAATTTGTAGAAAATCTTGGTACATCTTGATGAAAAATAAGCAAATGCATTAATTACCATGGCAAACCTTTCCTAATTAAAAAAAATAAATTCCTATGGAAAAGTAAGGGCTTGAGGGTGGTAGTGATTGACTAGTTCTAAGTTTAAGGTGTAGTGCTCGTGTCTATAATTTCTGAATTCCTTTATATTTTAATTCAAACATTGACTATTTTAAATGAGCCCTAGATTCTTTTTCACCACTGTTGCTTTTATTTATAATCTAACGGTTTGGTTTCAATTTCGGGCCCCATGGGCATTGGATCTTTGCAGGTACATTTTGGCCCACATAATTTAACACCAACCATTAGATTATAAATAACCATTAGATTATAAATAATTTTAGGTGGTGATTAAGAATTGGTGATATGGCCCTAATGTAACCAATAATTATATAATATTGCTGGTGAATTAATTTCATTTTTTACAATAACTTATAAAATTTAGGTGAATCTGATCTAATTAGGTATCCACTATTGTGGCAAATTTTTGAGTTCAAAATTTTAATAAAACAAATGTCTTGGTAATTTAACCAGGACACAAATAAAATTTTGTAAAAATGTGTCGATTCAAGTTGCATTATAGCTTGTACTATTAGCCAAGTTTTGAATTCCCAATTTTAACTATTAGCCAATTGGCGAATATTCACCACTAAAAAAAATCAATTTTTGGCATATTTGTAGATGACCCAAAGTGTCCACTTTAATTCATTGATCTGCAAATATTCATCAGATTCAAATATTTGTCCTATTCACACTCACTCGATCATACTTCTTAATGCCTTTCTAAGCTTAGCCTTGATCAGCAGTTCACATTCACTTTGGCAAATCTGTAGATATATAGGTGCAAGAGATGGGTGCCGTGTGTATACATCATTTCTGCGGGCCATATTCTTTAATTCATTAAGTACTCACGACAATTGATGGCTGAGATTCAATCGGCTTCAAGATCTACAATATTTGGTAGATTTGTAGGTGCCAAATATGTTGAATGGTTCAATCTGTTGATTTATAGAACTTAACAAGATTGCATCATGCAGCCTCACTAAAATCACTTGATCTTGCCATGGGAAGGACCCACTCAGCCATTTGCCGATCTAGTGAAATCAATAAAATGCTGCCATGTAGCCAAAATATTTTGCCTTTAAGAAAGGCTTCGGTCCACTTCACTAATTGTACTATTTCATATGGATCTGTTGCATCGATGGCCCAATTAAAAACTAGCATGTCAGCATACCCTTGTAGAAAAGTTCCATGCTGGATTTGCTTATGTTGATGACTTGAACTTTTGTGGTAGATATGTATATGGATTCCTTAACAGCCCAGCTAGTTTGTATATCTACAGAAGTCAGTAACTGGTCACCTAGAAGAGAGAAACAAACCACTTAAGTGAAATGTTGCCACCGATAACAAGTCAATGATTAAACATAGCATAAACTTTTATTCAGACTTTGATAAAGCAGTTCACCATGAATACATACCCAAGAACTTTAACAAGGCAAAAAATATGTAAAGACATATATAGGACAAGGAACAAATTAGTGAACTGATGACATGAAGGTCAACATAAGAACTATCTAGAACCATAACAAGGTAATCTTAGATCAGTGGTCAACATAAGTAGTGTGACATTAAGTGCTAGGTAGTTAGTATGGTAGATAACTTCTTTTTTAAGGATGCAAGAGTATAACTTTTTTTTTCAATCGATGAAATCTAGGCTTAACTAGCCCTAGCTAGTTGGATCGCATAAGAGGGTCCTAGCACCTTGACAACATATTCCATCGATCTCCACATTAAACACTTGGGCATCATTGGAAAATTTGTCCACCTTTGACATCAATGACAACATTTTTATGTACCTTCGACATCAATGACAACATTTCCAACAATTGAGACCCGATTTGCATCACAAAGCATTTTAAGATGACTTGTGAAGGTGCAAGAGGCGTTGAGCGCTATGGTCATTATCCATCAATGGGGTATTTGGAAGCAATCAAACTCAAAGAGGGCCGAAAAGGTCAAGTCATCGATCCTAGATAATGATTGGTGGGCTCATGTGGACTATGTATTGTGTTTCACCGAGTCTATCATTAGTATGATTACTTTGCTAATACAAATCGGTCATGTTTGGGGGGAATCCATGATGGCATTGACTCCACGATAGAAAAAATAAAGGTCATGATAGGATAGAAGGAGAATGAACCTGAAGAAACATTTTTCTGAAGTGCGGAAAAATCATTCATCATCACTAGAACAAGATGAACACACCATTGCATCTCGTTGCATATGCATTATCCCTCAAATATTATAGCACAAAGATACTTTCTTTGCTAAGGAGAACTACACCATATAGAGATAGTGAAGTTGCTAATACAAGTTAGCATTTTGAAGAATCTTCTTAGATCCTAAAATGGTGGATAATGTTAGGAAAGAGTTTGGCAAGTTCATCTTAGGATGAGATCATAGTGTTTGTGCTCTTCAAGACCAATACAAGGAAGATGCTCGCATGGTGGCACCTCCATGGGCAAGATTATTTGTTCCTCCAACCTCTTGCAATCAAAATTTTATCACAAGTAAACATTTTTTATTTATTAACATTCGTAGACTTCATTACTTACCATTCTTTTTTATTTTTTATTTTTAAGTTGTGTTAGTTTTCTCTCCAATTTCAATAGGTTGTGAGTTATTTGGCCAAACGGAATTGGAGTAGATACTCCTTTACCCACTTAGTGAAGCATAACCAGTTGTTTGCAAAAAAAATGCAGAAGACTTCGTTTATATCTATTCCAACATGCATCTCCTATCACATAAAGATGACGATTACAAGGGACAATGAAGAATTGGGATGTAGCCCTTGAGTGTACCAACTTGGATGCATCTATTGTAGAGCTTGCTAGAGCCAATGGAGATGATGATGAGGCTCTTACACATGATGTATCTAGTGGGAGTGACACTCCATTTGCTTGTAGTTCAAATGATATTGAACCAAGCGATGACCTTGATCTAGATGTTTTTGATGAAGATTAAAGACCAAGATAGAAATTCTTGATTGTAGTATTTTCAAATTTTGTAATTGCAATGATTTTCATTTGAATCATCTTGGACATATATGATATATGCCATAATATTGAAATTTTGAACTATCAATTGACAATTATACTTATCATTATTATTCATCAATGATGAAGTATCATACTATCAAAGATTCAAATGTCATTATTTACTATTTGCAATTTTGTAATTTTTTTGTTTTTTTGTATTATATATATATAGCTGTATCCAACCATACCATACCCAAGGAAAAAAAAATTGTATTGGCATACTCAAACCTTGTACTTGTACTTGACCTTGTACTAGAACTGACAACTTAGCATTGAAATATAACAAAAAATGCATAACTCATTTTTGTCATGCCCATAAAGGCTCTAGTGTCATTTTGTCAATTAAAAAACTGGCCAAAAATGCATGGAGGAGTCTTAGTGCACTCATGGGGTACTAAATATCATCATGCCAATTAGAAAATAGAAGGAACAAGTGCACTATGTCCTCTTAGTGTGCCTAGGGGATCCTAGTGTCGAAATGGCAACAAATGAATAAAAAAATCGCCTCCAAGTGCCCTAGGCATGCCTAAGAGGGGTTAGCTGTTAGAAAGCATGAGTAAAGGTCAAAAAACACATCTTTTATACAATGGAGTTAGGGTTTCATCTTTAGAACACTGAAGGACACCATTAAAGCAAGCTCCCTCTCTAATTTGTTTGTCATTGATGACAAATTCCTCATTGTTCAAGGAGCAACACTTGTATTCATCATGGATAGGATTCTTGAACAACACTTGTATTCATCATGGATAGGATTCAGGTACAAGACATTGAATTGTACAAGTTTTTAAGGAAGGAATCAAACTCATGTCATGAAGATTGGTCATAGGTTTCAGGGCTTCTTTAGAGAATTTACCATGGTCAGAACAAAAGAACTTTACTAGAATAATTGCTAGGAGCCAAGTGTTAGATTGGCTTTTTTAGCACATGCTATTTGAAGTTGGCAATAGTGGCTTTGTATGCAATTCCTTAGTTCAATTTTCCAGAATGTTTAACTTTGTTCAATTCAATCCTTGTGTGTAATTACACTTTTTAGTTTCTTCTAGAAGCCAAAGGTTGTAAGTGTCTGCTTATTGTTCAGGTCCACATTAGTCAAAAACAGAAAACCTCTTGTCTAGTGTGGAAGTGTGGATTTGCCTTATGTACTAGATCTGAGAACAAAAATACCAGTTTGCTATTAGTTTGTGTTTTTCAAATGCTGAAATCTCTGCTACTTCTAGGTCTTTATTTTTTAATTTCCTGGGTAAGGGAATATCATTTTCTTCAGTTTTCATAAAAGAGACCTTCCCTTTCCAATATGACGAGAGATTTATCCTCATGTGCTGTTCTATTTTCTGTTGCACTGAAAGGTGCAAATTAAATTGTAACATGTTCAATATTAGATAGGGTGCACACTAATCACAAGAGCTTGCCTGTCTTTTAATGTTTGATAAATGAACCCCACTTTTCTTATTCCATTCCTTTACTAGTGAATAGGATAACATGTCTTGAAATTCTGCAGTGTTGGGAATATGCAGTGCTAGAGTTTGTTAGAAATTTTCTTGATTGTAAATAATTATAAAATATGTGGATGGCAGTGATGGTATCCAAAAAATTTGTTTCACGATCATTCTTGTAAGATGATAACCTCGGTAATTCCATACTTCCCTTGTGATTATGTTTCATTGTGTGGAACATAATATATTTTCCATTCATTAGGCAGCAATACTCTTATGTTCTTTTCCTCTCTTTTCATTTTTCTTGTTTTGCAATTTGTGACAATTACTATTTAGATAAAATATTATTCTCTGCACGGTCTATGAGAAAAATGGGTGCCAAAGCATATCCATTGACTTCAAATATTTTCCTGTATGAATGGCAAACTATCTTGAGACTTGATGTGGCAGGTACTGTGATCATATGACATTTGATAAGTTTGGACTTGCGATCTTTATTATGCCTTTACTTGGTACTGCTTGCATATGAAATGTTTTTTGATTTATATTTTCTGTTCAGTCTTTTTATAGGATATGCTAGAGATACAACAGAAATATAGAAAGAAGTTCAATTTATCTGCAACAAATCTAAGAATTAACTGGATTGGTTGATTCTGCAGGATTATGAGTATGCAACTTACAATCCTGTGGCATTTGACATCGCAAATCATTTCTGTGAGATGATGGCAGACTACCATACAGAAGCACCACATTTACTAGATGAAAAGAAGTATCCAGGTTTTTAATTGATGCTTGTTCTGTTCACCTGTTTTGGATCCATATTCTCATTCTATGTGGTGACATCTCTCTTCATATTTACTTATGAATATTTCTTTAATTGATATGAAATTTCTTGTTTTGTCATACATACTATCAAGCATCTCATATCCAAGAAATTTATGATGAGGAAGATTACTGGCATATTGAGTTTGTGAAACTAAGTGTTGACTTAACTTTAGGGTCCTAGAGGAAAGAACTTGAAAGTTGACATCATATTCCTAGTATCCTCTCATGCTAAATAGGTTCTAGGTCTTCAGTTACTTGAAGGCTTTTGACCTGATACAATTTTCTTTTGGTAATTTAAGTCTTTGGAGGAATATTTTTGTAAGAAACTAGGACATAAAATATCTTGTGTGTATCAGTTTTTCATTGCTTTTATGGTGGCAGATTTTACAGAACGCTGGAGATTTGTTGAATGCTATTTGAAAGAATCAGGTGAAGTATACAAGGCTTACCCTATGTTGATATCATTGTTGTTTCTTCTTGTGAACATATACTTGGTAATACTGATGAGATCTTGAATCCATGAAAGCACACATGAATCAGGGCTTCCCAACTAGTATTTACTTGCTAAACTACTGCTTCAATTTATGTAAAGAGTTGACTTGAAAAGTTTTTGCATGTCTCTCAAATGGTTTGCTCCTCAAATGGTTTGTTCTTTGATTTTTGGGAGGGCAATGCTTTTGTGGACTTACCAATAGATTTACTAATCTTTCTTACTTACTAATGTCTTGCCAATTAATTTCCACCATTCAAACACCTCTCTGGACATTCAAATTTAATGCAATTGTTGATAATGAAGGATGACACAGTCATAGAAAAACAAAATCAACCACCACAAAACTGTTCTACTTTGGAAGCCATCCCGGTTCATGACAAACAGGTATGAAGAGAATAGGAACCATTTACCTTTTTCAGTACTATGAGTAAATTTTGTGTCATGTCCCCAATTTGATTTGAAATTCAAATTTTGTAAGGGTGGGAAAAAGTGTTTTTGAACACTAGTTTCCATATTTTAATTAAATATAACAATAATATTTTAAATAAATAAATAAATTAAAAGAAAAGAAAAGAGGTCGGCCTTGTTAAGGTTATTTTGGGAGGGCTATAAAAGAAAGTAAAGTGCAAGTCATTTGGCATCCATTCATATCATATTTTCATTTGGAGATTCTTCTCTTTGGCTGCAACTTTGGTTGGGCTTAATTCCAAGGACGAACACCCTTGTGAATTCGGTGAGTTGGTCGAAAACCTAGCTCATCTTGTGGAGGACTCATAATGAAGTTCTATTTGCACTTCATTGGAGACATTTGGAGGTTGGAGCATCATTGCATAATCAGATTTGCAGGTCAGATTTGGAGCAGAATTATTGTGGCATTTTGTGAGCAGATTGCATTAGGGTTTTTCCCTAATTTGGAGCGCCACTTGAGCAGACTTGAGCACCCACCTTTGGAGGGCGTTTTTGCATTATTTGGAGCATATTTGGAGCAGCAAACCCTAAGCATTTACCAAGGAGGAATTTCGCCCATCTAGGGTTTGATATTTGAAGACTATTTTGCATATATTTGGTATGTATAATCATAGTTTCAGATCTGATTTGTAGAGCAGAAATTTGGGCACATGTTTGGCATGTTTGAGCCCTTGAGTTCTTTGTAAAATCAGTCCAGAATATTCATTTTTGTAATAGTAGAAGTTATCTACAGAAAATCAAACCTGTATGTTGCATTTGGATGCCCTATCTTGTGTTTTTCATGGTGGATTTCATGTTTGATATGAATATCAATTGGTAGCATCATTTGGCATGTTTGGGCACTTGTATGTTCGTTGTGATATTTTGTTTGAAATCAGAAAATAAAAACCAAGAAATCAGAATTAGGATTTGAGCAAAAATAAAAATCAGAATTTTAGGGCAGATCCCCATTGGGGATATTACAGTGGTATCCAAGCAGGTGTGTCCTGCAAGCCTATGGTCCATTTCACTTTGGACAGGTGAAAGAGCATGGATTGGCGATCGAAACTCCGACCTTGATCCTGTTCAAGAGTTGTATCCGACTGAAGCTTCCGAAATTGTGGACCAATACCAAAGTTTGTCATATCATGCAAAGGCTTGTGTTCCCTTTGATGTGTACTTGAAGGCACTTGAGTGCCATTACCCCCACAAAAGAGGACTTTATGACTACATAAGACGAAAGAGGAAAGAAGAGGAAGATTCAGAAACTACTAAGCAGGAGGTCAAGGAACAAGACCCAAAGAAATCAATTTTGTGGAGGAAACGAAGTCTGAATTGGAATCAAAATCACTAGAAGTTGCCATTGAAGAAAGGATAAAAAAGAAAGAGGAATCACTTGCTTTTGACTTGCAACCTACAAGTGATCATGGGAAGGAGAAAAATCAGTCATTATGCAGCCCTAAAGAAGACATGTTCAAGAGTTCATTTCAGCATTATGAGGACAAGGACAAAGGAGATTCACCTATTGAAGCTACAAATGAAGAGCACATGAAGACTGAAGAAGATACTGCCATGGAGATTGTCAAACCAGCCATGTTAGGTCAGCTACATGAAGGTATGGGTTCTTGTGATGTTTCATTAATTGAGCCTAGCATTGCTTCATCACCTTTACATCATTTTGGCAAGGAATCGAATTGTGGTTTGGGTGTCCTTAAGTTGGATGTTGCCCATACATATGTGAGCAATTCAGAAATTTCAGTATGTAGTGAACAAAGTGAATTGGATAAAATTGATTTAACATCGCAAGATATGGAGGATCACTTGGTGGTTAAGGAGGTTATAGTTGTGCATACTCTTTCTAGACCAGCCAATGAGGAAGATCATAATGTACAAGACTCTACTCATTATTTTGATGGAGGTCCTTTGATGAAGCATGATGATGACCTAGTTTCCAGACATGGGTGTAATGAAGAAGAGGCCATGAAGGAAGCGGGTTTGGAGCATGCAGGTTTGTTATTGCTTGAAGAAAAGCATTCTTGAGAAGGGAGGATTGTCATGTCCCCAATTTGATTTGAAATTCAAATTTTGCAAGGGCGGGAAAAAGTGTTTTTGAACACTAGTTTCCATATTTTAATTAAATATAATAATAATATTTTAAATAAATAAATAAAAATAAAAAATAAAAAACAAAAAATAAAATAAAGGAGGTCGGCCTTGTTAAGGTTATTTTGGGAGGGCTATAAAAGAAAGTAAATTGCAAGTCATTTGGCATCCATTCATATCATATTTTTATTTGGAGATTCTTCTCTTTGGCTGCAACTTTGGTTGGGCTTAATTCCAAGGACAAAAACCCTTGTGATTTCGGTGAGTTGGATGAAAACCTAGCTCATCTTGTGGAGGACTCATAAAAGAGTTCTATTTTCACTTCATTGGAGACATTTGGAGGTTGGAGCATCATTGCATAATCAGATTTTCAAGTCAGATTTGAAGCAGAATTATTGTGGCATTTTGGAGCAGATTGCATTAGGGTTGTTCCCTAATTTGGAGCGCCACTTGGAGCAGACTTGAGCGCCCACCTTTGGAGGGCGATTTTGCATTATTTGGAGTATATTTGGAGCAGCAAACCCTAAGCACTTACCATGGAGGAATGTCGCCCATCTGGGGTTTGATATTTGAAGACTATTTTGCATATATTTGGTATGTATAATCATAGTTTCAGATCTGATTTGTAGAGCAGAAATTTGGGCACATGTTTGGCATGTTTGAGCCCTTGAGTTCTTTGTAAAATCAGTCCAGAATATTCAGTTTTGTAACAGTAGAAGTTATCTACAGAAAATCAAACCTGTATGTTGCATTTGGATGCCCTATCTTGTGCTTTTCATGGTGGATTTCATGTTTGATATGAATATCAATTGGTAGCATCATTTGGCATGTTTATTTGTCATGTTTGTGCTTTTCAAGGTGGATTTCATGTTTGATATGAATATCAATTGGTAGCATCATTTGGCATGTTTATTTGTCATGTTTGGGCACTTGTATGTTCATTGTGATATTTTGTTTGAAATCAGAAAATAAAAATCAGAAATCAAAATTAGGTTTTGAGCAGAAATAAAAATCAGAATTTTAGGGCAGATCCCCATTTGGGATATTACATTTTGCTTTAAGGATCTGTCCACATTTGAAATATTAGTAGACGCACAAAGCCCAAACTGTGGGGATAGAAAGTCTGGGATGGATCATTTTATTGATCGTTTTTCTCCATTTACAAAGTGGGAGACAGCTGGTTGACAGTTGGACTGCTTTGCCGGCTCTCCCAACTCTATAAAGATAACAAAATCTTGAGACTTGATTGTAACTTAAGGTAATTGCTCCCTATTGAAACCAGCAATTTTGCATAACAGCCAAAAACTCCTCTGTTTTCTGCCCCAAAACACTTGCTCCCTTCAACAAAAGTGTTCTACGAGCTGTGCCCAACCTTTTCATGGATCCATAGTGTGTCTAACTCATCTTCAGATCCATTTAAAGATTACTCAGTAATTCTTGGATTTAATTTTTCTTTGTTGTTCATAACATGTTTTAAACCAGTTTCAAGTGTTTTGACCCCTAGGCACGCCTGGGCCCTCTATGAGGGCAATGCTGGCCATGGTGGAGAGTTATTTGTCTTATTGTCAAAACAAATTGGAGGTTTCCATGTTTGACACTTGTGAATTACACAATTGAGTACAGCAAGTATTTTTTGAAAATGGAGCTAAGAAATCTGAATGAAAATGCCACTATCAATTTACTATGATTTTGGAGGCCAAAATATGTGTTTGTATTCATCAATTGATGTGTATGTAAAGGAATTTTGAGAAAACCGAATTCTAAAAAATGGAGTGAAAGGTTTGTTCAAAATTCATAATAAATTGAGAGATAACTACCTCTCTAACTACAAACTTGCCACCTAAGCATGTGGTTAACTTCTAGATGTAAAATAAATGGCATAGAAGAGAGTAAAACATAAATTTTACACCAACATCCCCCCTCTAGCATAGCTTAGGTTTGGACAAAAGATTGGGTCTCGGCCACAAGTCTTGATAACGTACCCAAGTACAATGCAACCTCATAAAGAAGAGGAGAAAGCCTTGTGGGAAAGAACTCCCCCTCAAATGAGGGTAAATGAAGAGGACTAGAAGGCCCCCCCAAAGGATGTTGCTGCAGATGAAGTGGAATACTCCAAGAAGAGCTTGTAGATTAATTAACTTGCTCTCAATAAAAGGTTTGGTGAAGATGTTAGCATCCTGCTCTAAAGATTGACAAAAGACTAAGTTAATGATCTGACCATAAATGAGCTCTCAAATGAAATGTAGATGCATCTCAATGTGTTTTGTCAATGTGTTTTGGATTGAACCATTTGCTGCAAACTTAGTTTGATAGATCCATTTACATCGAACTATCTTCCTTCCCTTAGGAAGTGAAGTCAAATCCCAAATGTGATTTTTGAATAAGGAATCATATTCTTCCTGCATAGCCCTATCCCACTTAGGTATGCCTAATGCTTCTCGAAATGATTGTACATCAAAGGTAGAGGCTAAGAAAGCATGTGGCCTACTTTGATATTTTGACTGTGTACATCTACCATCTATTGGATTCCCTACCCAAGTGCTTGCACTATCAAGTGTCTATCTAACCAAAGAGGGTGAGAAGTGGGAGAGGTAGGTGCTAAAATATCATCCTCCAAAGCACGTGATGAAGCAGATGAAGATGGCTCCCCATCACTATGCTCACTATTAGAAGAAGTCTCTGCCTCAAGAACCTAATGTGGATGATCGAAGTCATCAAAAGAATCATCAAAACCATGTGAGTCCTCAATAAAAGGATTAAGTCAAGTGTAGAGTTAGTAATACCCTCCTGAAATTTAACACTTCTCCCAATGAACAACTTGTGTGGTTGGGTGGAGAAGTCAATATCCTTTTACACCATTTGGATAACCTACAAAGATGCAAGGTTTGGATTGAGGATCCATAGCCTTGTGATGCTATTGAGGTATTTGTGCCATAGTTGGAGATCCAAAGACCTTGAAGATTTCAACTAATGGTTTTCTTCCTATCCAAGCTTCAAAGGGAGTGATAGGTTTTATGAGGAACTCTATTCTGTATATAACAAGCACAATTGATTTCTTTTACAGTATTGTGGTGTAAGACTTTTGGAGTGTATCATACATTAAGCCATCTCTTCTCTTTCAAGCATTTGTTCTTACGTTTTGCCACACCATTCTGTTGAGGAGTATAAGGAACTACCCGATGCATGACTATCTCCTCTATTGTGCAAAATTGTTCATACCTAATGTTGACATATTTCCCCTCGCCCCTCCAACACCCCCCCCCACCCCATTATCAGTTTGAAGAATTTTGATGACATTCCCTAATTGTTTCTCAACTAAGAAAGTAGACCCATGTATATTTGGAAAAATCATCTATGAAGGTGAGGACATATCTTGCATTTGTAAAGGATGGATGAGGAAATGCCCTTAATACATCTTTGTGAAATAGCTCCAAAGATTGTGTTGCCATCTAGGATTTTCCTTTGCCATCTTTTTCTTCAAGATGCTTACCAAGGGTACTGTTGTGACCTTTTCACACATCACCCCATCGCCAATGGGGACCCCCGGTTGCCTGCTTGTTTTTAGGGTTTTGTCTCCTTGCAACGGTTTCATGAGATCATCTTGTTAAGAGTTTCAAGTCAGTTTGCCGAGAGTTACCCAAGCCAAGTCAGTAATCCATGCTTGAATCAGTGCGTAGATGTCATGGAAGCGCTCAGAAGGCCCAGGAAACGAAGATCACTTGTGAATTCGGCCAATTCTGAGACTTCCTACTTTTTAGGAAATCTTGCTTTTTCGCTTTTTCATTTTTGGCATTTTTGGACCAAACAGGGTTCCCTATTTTTTAGGGTTTTGCTTTTTTCTATTTTTAGAAAGTTTCTATTTTTGGAAAGTTTCTATATTTGGAAAGGTCTCGAATTCCAAAAATCCACTCAGAAGTTCAAAAAAATCGAAAAATCACTCAGAAAATCAAAGAGAAAATTGATAAATCATTGAAAAATCTGGAAAAACAAAGTAAAAAGCATGAAAAGCATGAAAAATCAGACCAGATTCTGGAAAAATCATTGAAAATCAGTCAGATCTGAGAGCAAAATCACAGAAAATCAACTCGAAAAAGATGGAGTTCATGAAAAATCTGGTTAAGTCTGGAAAATTCGCCATTTTCAAGAAGGAAAATGTCAAGAGGAAGAAGGTATGAATGTCTGGAAGCTTGTGAAGTCCGCCCAGCAGTGAAGGAAGGATGGCAGGGACTAAGGAAAGTCCGCCCAGCACTCAAAGAGGAATGTCCAAGACTAAGATGAAGTCCGCCATGCTTGTCCTAAGATCCTCCAAAGTCCGCCATGCACATGCCAAGAGGTTGGAAAGTCCGCCTAGGCACATGAGGAAGAAAAAAATAAAAAATTTCACTAAGTGTTTGGTGCCTACCAAGGAAAATTTTGAAATTTTGCCTAAGTGAAAGATCCTAAAAAGGTGGAATCAAGATTTTGGCTAAGTGTTATGATATTTCCAAGAGGTAAAGTATTAAGGAAAATTTTAAGAGCTTTAGAAGTCCGCCATGCTAAAGAGAGATGATGCAAAGATCATCCAAAGTCCGCCCTCATATGTCTAGACTTCTTTGAAGTCCGCCCTAGAAAAGAGGGACATCCAAGATGCTTGTCCAAATGCTTGGAAAGTCCGCCATGGTCTATCAAGGGAGAAAAAAATCAATTTTTGCCAAGTGTTTGATACCTAGTCAATGGAAATTTGAAAATTTGCCTAAGTATAGAGGCTAAAGGATGAAAAATTGAGGTTTTTGGCTAAGTATCATGACATCCTCAAGAGGTTAAGTGCTAAGTTTGAAAGGACAAGTGCTAAAGAAATTAGGCTATGCCAAAGAATAAAATGAAGTGTGCCTAGCACAAAAGCGAAGAGAAATTTAAATTTCGCCTAAAAGTCTTGGATGTCTAGAGGAAAAGTTGGTCGAGTATACAGAGAAAGATGCGCAAATCAAAGAAAGGAAGGATCGCCCTTGGCCAGAAGGAATGAGAATTTGTCAAAGCGTCAAGGAAATTCGCCTGATGAAGACATCCAGACAGGGATTTTGCCTAGAAAAAATTCAACTGAGCAAGAGAAAATTTGACTTTGGCAGAAGAAAATAGGCTTAGTGCAATTAAAAGTTCGCCATAGCAGAGAAAAATAGGGATCTGGCATAACAATTGTCGACAGAATGGCTTAAGTTTTGACTTGGCTAGACGAAATTGGGAATAAAATTAGAAAATACACTTTTAGGCAAGAAAAATGAAGAGAAAATCGAAATAGCCATGGGTCCAAAACGAACGGGTTGGAATAAATTAAAATATTTTAATAATTTATTCTCAAACTACTCGGAAATTTAAATGCCTTGGACAAAATCGAATTTGCCAGACGAGAGTTGGAAGAAAATAAATTGTGCCGGCCAGAGATGAAATCCGATGGGTAAAATTAAATTCACCAATGAATTTAAAACTTGGAAGGGTCGAATTTAATTAAATATTTAATATTTTCTTTCAAAATTCGAAAAATCAAAGATAAACATTCAAGCAAAAATCGAATTTTTGAAGATCAATGAGATTTGTCCGGATAAGCTCGAGACTGATTCTTTTGGAAAAATAAAGGAAACTTGCTTGTTTGAATAAATGAAAACAAATCGAGATCAAGAGAAGAATAGGCAGTTGCTAAATAAATTAAATCCTTCAGCATTATAATGAGTTTCAGCAACTCATTTTTTCACACACAGCTGAAAAGAAATTTGATCTCTCTCGAAATTATCAGGCAGTTGATTGTTCAGTGGGCAAGATCGAATTTTCCAGAGAGAAGTAATGTTATGTTGAGGAGAATTTTTGCAAGAGAAAAGAGAAGATTTATTGGCTGAAAGTTGAAATTCTTCTGTGCAAAAGGGGCGCACTTTTTCTTGTGAATTATCAGATTTTAAATTTGATTTGCAGCCAGCAGTCTTTTTCTGAGGTTTGATGTTCAGTCAAGTTGATTCGCCATTCTTCTTCTGTCCTTTCATCTTAGCAAAAGTTCTGGCTAAAATTTTAACTTCATCCATTTACTTTCAGCTTGCTTTTTCGCAGTAATTCAATTATTTAATAAGCTGAAAGTAAATCATCCAAACCCAAGGCATGAGAATAAATTGATTTAAAAAGTCTCCATATTAATGTTAATTTTCTGACTGCAGGTTGATGACCATTGTGGGCGAATCATCAAAGAGACCGGCAAAAATGAAGTTCGCCAGCAAAGGTGCCTAGCGGGAGACTAAAATCAATTCGAAATGGAAGAATGTCGTAGACACCGATCTTGGACATGTCGACTTCGATGAGTTCAAAAGAAGAGTATATGGACAGAATGGACTGCCAACACCAATAGCCAGGCGGATGATCAGAAATGGGATTTTCCAGGCAGCTGGATTCCCGCCTGCAATGGATTGTGCAAAATTGATGGTGGAATGTGCTATCCACTATGATGCTCAAAAGAGGTAGATCATTGCACCGGATGGCAGAATTCTGGCACACTTAGGCGAGGTGGCAATCCAAGAAACCTTCGGCATCCCAGAGCATTCACGGACGGTCTATAAGACCAAGGAGGAGGCCAAGAGGTTATATGACAGCCAACCGGACTTATGCACTACAACTGTTAACAAGGAATGGTTGGACAAACCTAAGCCATCAATAAAGAAGATGCCCAAAAGACCTCGCCGGACGGACTTCAAAGAAGATTTTGGAGACATCATCCTGATGCTGAACAAAATAGTTGGCAACCCGCAGGGTGCATTTTTTGAGAGCTGGATGTACTATTTCATAGATGAGATCACTTCTGGCGTGAAAATGTTCAATTGGTCACGGATGATAAGTGACAATCTCCACGAGCAATTGATCAATCTGGAAGAGACTAAGTCTTTCCATATGAGCTCGTATGTTGTCTACTTGTTGGCCAGATCATATAAGTATCTAGGACTGACTTGCAAGGGAAAAGTTCGTAGCGGAGAAAACAAACTCAAACCCTACGATTGTTACCCGCAACTCCAGTTGAAGGAGAAGTCTCATTTTAGAAGGGCACATGATGCATTCTTAATGCATATCACCAGAACACTCCAAGGGGGAATACATCAAAGGTTGAGTCATGAGGCGAAGAGTCTAATCAGTAAATATGTGTCCTAGTTCATCCAATTCCCAAAATTCACGTATATCAGGATCCAAGGGTTTACTGGAAACCCCTATAAGTTGCCAATTTATCCGACAAATCGGATGGTTTTGCTCGAAGTCCTGAGGCAACTAGAGGAATATCAGAACATCCAGAGGCCAACCAAGAAGGCATCTATTACATTCCCATTGTTCATCGGGAATATGTTGGAATCTTGTCCGTCCTCACAGGCAGCTGAGAGTGCAAGGTTGGAAATCCGGTGGTACCCATTTACAGCCTACAAGTCCAGGGTCAACTTTGACCCACATCATAACATTCAGACAATGAGATGGAAGTCCGGAACAATGACTTCGAAGAGGGAATGATTTCCGCTCTTAGGGAGGTTGTGGATGTTCCGAATGAGGAAGAGATTCAGGCAGAAGATGGAGTTGAGTAGCCGACCATTCCAGATTGGCTGATAGAAAGAAGATTCAACCACCTGCAGAAGCCCAAGAGGAGGATGATACTGCAGATTTCAAGGTTAGAGCAAGTTGCAATCAAAAAGCCTTCCAAGAAATTCTCTACTATTCAAAGGGATGAGACAGGCAGCCATTCCGTACACATTGCAGTACCCACAGTAGACAAGCCACAAGACAAGATTACTCCTCAAGAATATGCCATAACCACTGTAGATCTTGGCCCAACCTCAAAAGGCCAAGAAGTGGAGGAATTAGATAATTCCGTCTCGACCATCAAAGCGAGATTGGAAAAAGAAGTGGCTAAGAAGAAAGAGTATAAAAAGGAGGTTGAACGCCTTAAGGAGTACATACAGCATTTGACCCATCCACTTGATCAGGGTAATGCGGCAACTCCTCTTCTCCTTAATTCATCGCGGGAAGTGACCAAGGATGTAGAGCACAGAATGGTTACAGCCAGGGAAGCTCAGGACTGGATGGTGAGCGAAGGCACGAAAGCGGCCTCATTCATGGAAAAACTGGCGCTTGCCTATAGGCGGACTTCT
This sequence comes from Sequoia sempervirens, assembly GCA_007258455.2. Classification (NCBI taxonomy): domain Eukaryota; kingdom Viridiplantae; phylum Streptophyta; class Pinopsida; order Cupressales; family Cupressaceae; genus Sequoia; species Sequoia sempervirens. The sequence continues at coordinate 835,054,606 of VDFB02271358.1, read as the reverse complement.
TTTCTTTCCAGACTTATGGATGTGGCAGAAACATGGGAATGTATTCCGGACATGCAGGAGAGGCTTATTCCAAGCCTTAGGATCCTGAAAGGCACTCCAAGGGAGGAGTTGGTTGATAGAAGGGTGATTGTTGCAGGAGCAACATATGATTTCCATCATTGGTTTTGGGCAGTGACTATACGAGAAGAAGTTTTGGAGAAGGCAAAAGTGGATGGGCTTAGAATTGGAGAACAGGTCAAAGAAATCCAGGAGAAGATTTATATGACAGCTGCAGAAGTGTTCGACCGTGAGATTGTCCGGGAGAACGACATGCAGCTAGAGAGATTGAAGCGAAAAGTTCAAGAGACTTTCTTCTCGGCCACTGGACCATTTCTGAGACAAGATTTTGTGAGAGTGGCAAGACTCTTAGCCATCCGAAATGATTTTGGGAAGCAGGAGGCGGATTGGGAAAATACTTTTGCCAAATGTGCTGAAAAGTTGGACGGACTTGAATTCTGGATTAGCATGCTGCCACCCGTCATGATGGAGGAGGTCATCGCTGTAGTGTCCAGGTTCATCGAACGCAATGCTGCTCAGAAGGATAAGGACGCCTCTCCTAGATAATAGCTGCAACTGCCACTTTACTGATTGATTACTAGTTGATAACTCTTGTTATTTTGGGTAACCCTAATTAGGGTTGGGTTGTAATAATCTTGGCCGTTGATATTGTTTTAATCTCGGCCCTTCATTTGATTTTTGAAACTCTATATAAACTGGTGCTCTCTCACTTTCATTTGTGTGGAGACAGAGTATGAGATTGTTGCATTGAGACTATTTCGAATAATAAAAGCTCTTATGCATGATTTGCTTTGAACAACTTTTATTGTCAAATAGTAAGCGAGGTTGCATATCTTCTTCCGCCATAGATTAAAGTTAGAATTAGATTAAATAGAATTTGCTTTGAAAGTTGGTTAAGTGAATGAGAGATTGATCGTATCGATTCAATGGTGAAGTATTGCTCATACTTTCTTTGAATGGATGATTTGCATTCGATGCGTAAAGTTAGCCTGAGCTCATAATTGTGGAAGCTTAACTTCAGCCTCATTCGAGGTTTGAAAATTATCATCACACCCCTTGAAGATTGCACCCATTTTGTGTATGTTGTCCAACAGGAGGCGAAACAAAGTGTGGTTTATTCCCTTCACCGAGTCCTTATTGTCTCTTGAATTCTTAGGCATAGAATAGATTCCCCTGAACCCTTATTCTTTTTGCCATTTATTTTGAGATCCACATTGAAAGTCCTAAGTGAAGAAAGCCTTTAATGATAAATTCCCTAAGTCCTAAACTTGTGAAGATTTTCTTAACGTAAGTCCCCTTGTTTATTACCAGCATATCACTAACGCCCATTGAGCTTATCCACATGTCAAGACCTGACAAAAGAAACCTTGGAATCGCCATATGATCTTCTATAAATCTTAGCATACGCGGTGGTTTTTTAAGAGAGGATAGAGTGTCTTTGGACATTTTATTCTGTGTGTTCGGTGGATGATAAAACGTACACCAACAGGTACAATCCTCACAAAGACCCTTAGAGAATGTGACTCTTGGCAATTCTATGGCCATGTCTTGTTGAATTAGCTGCTCAAGATAATGGTAGTTAAGGTGGCCAAATTGTTCATGCCATAATTTGCTAATCTCATATGAATGAGTAAGCAAGGCTATGAAACATCAAATGCAAAATGTGAGAAGGTATATAACTGAGAATGGTGATTTTCCCTTCCCATAGCTACTAAATCATTGCTGTCCAACTCTCTCATCTCAATTGTATCTGAAGAAAAAATGACTCATGCATTTCCCTATGTGATTAATCTGATATACTGATAGGAGATTAGCTGAAAGTGAAGGTACACTTAGAACATTTCTGAATGATAGAGTATCATCACCCAAGGTGATAATAGACATGCTAGAAGGCTCTAAGGACGAGAACTCAACCTGTGATGAACTCATGTGGTGTGAAGCATCAAATTCAATAATCCAAGATGAAGATGATGTGAAAGCTGTAGCAACTAAATCATTTCCCTTAGATTTCTCTTTATCCTTAGCCTTAGTTATTCCTAGTTTGATGAGGATGGCTTGATGGACTCATGGACCCCTATGTTATTCTTTTGAAGAAGATGAGAAAGGTGGTCAATCTGTTTCTTCATACACTTGTGCTCATCATGTCCAGTCTTCTTACAGTAAGCACACTTAATTCTTTCTTTCTTAGGTTTTCCTTGAAGGGCTTTTAGTGTTGGGTTTGGAGGACTCAGATTTTTGATCTTTCTTAGTCTCCCTAATCTCCTTGTCCTTTTGTTGTGATTGCTTGTTCCCTTGGTTTGAAGCCTTTTGTTTCCCATTCCCAACAATAAGGGCTTGAGCTTTTGTAGACTTTAATGCCTCCATTTGAATTAACATATCTCGCGCCCTAGTTAGGTTGGCAATAAAGTCATCCAAAGTGGGCATTTTCCCAGGCACCCGTAGCACTCTTGGTGGAGTAGGAGGTGGAAACAAACACTGAGTAATTGGGACCTAGCTTGGAGAGAATAGAAAGAACTAACTGATCATCTTTTTTCTATATTCCACATTCCTTAAGCTGCAACCTTAGTGATTTAAATCTGGTGAAGAAGTCTTCTAAGGTGTCAAAAAAATTTGGGCCCAAACTGATGAGCTCATTCTTCAACTCATGGCTTCTTATTTCATCTTGCTTCCCAAAGAGTTTTTCTAAAGCTATCCAAACTTCATTAGATGTATTTAAAGCTTCAAAATGAAAGAGAAGTTCAGGAGACCCAATTAAACATAAGAATCCAAAAGCTTGATCACACATGTTGAACCATTTAACTTTAACCCTCTCATCAGAAGGTTCTTTTTCAGTCCCCATTGTCACTCTATATAACCCCTTGTTCTTAGCATAAGTTGAACTTTAGTTTTCCATTGATGGTAATTAAATGGAGTTAAAGGAGCATTTGACACTTTATAATTTTAGTGTGTAGGCATGTCCAATTGGAACAAAAAACGATACTATAATTTTTGTGCAGATTTGTGTCCAATGGATTGAGCATAAAAATATAATAACTTTTAAAAAAATGGCACTCAATTTTGAGTTGCCAACTAAAAGTTACATCAATTTTAAAATTTGCTTGAATTTGCAGTAAATTTTCTATTTTACAAAAAAATGCCTTTGAAAAAAATTACTTTCACAAATTTGAGAGGAATTTCATTTTTGAAGGAACAGAGGCGAAGTTTAAGATCCCTTTGGTTGCTTGTGATCATATCATATAACCAAGGGCTCCTTTGGAGGCCCCACTCCCTCCCCCCCACTCCTTTTTGTGACATAAGTCCTAGTGTATTTGTTGACCTCAGTAAATCTGCCTTTTTGAAGATGAATAGTGTGCCCTTTTCATGCAAACAATTTGACACTTAAATGCCCTTCACTGTGCTGAGGACTTGAATGCTATTTTTCCATAGCAAATTTCAATGTTGCTCTTGCTACAAATTCAAATGTTTGTTTGCAAATACATGTTTCGTACTACAAAACAATGAAAACGCCTTTCCAAATAAGTAATTTGAACCAGGACCAACAATGAAAATGTCTTTGCAAATAAGGGATACCTTTGCAAATTTATACCTTAAATTAACACGCCTCTGTAAATCTTTCAATACAGACAGAATTTGCTACCAAATTGAAGGTAAATATGTAGATTTCAATAAATACCAGGTGCCTTTTTCAATAGATTTTGCAAAGTACCAGAAGCAACTTGTCCTTTGCAATGAAAACGCTTTGCACAGGAAGTCTTCACACAGGCTGAACCTTCACAAAGCCGTGCCTTTACAAGCACACAAAAGCAAGAACTTAAATAGATCCATGATCTCTCACAGCACCTCAGCTTCAACTACACAAAGAATGAATCACAACTTGTGAGCAACTTCACAGACATAAAAACAAATTAACATTCGCCTCAGACCTGCTCTGATACCATGAAAATGGAGCCAGGAAATCTGAGCGAAATGCCAATATCAATTTACTACAAAATTGCAGGCTAATAAAGGAATTTTGAGCAAATCAAATTCCAAAAAATGAAGAGAAAGATTTGTTCAAAATTCATAACTAACTGAGAGATAACTACATCTCAAACTGCCAACTCACCACCTAAACAAGTGGTTAACCTGCAGATGTAAAATAAATGGTGTAAAAGAGAAACATAAATTTTACACCAACATTTTTCACGTATCTGTAGAAGAAAATCCTCTCTTTACCATTGAAAGTATATTTGTAAGTTTATTGTTTTGTTGACTAAGTTGTTTTCATGCATGGGCACCAACAGTATTTATTCTTTTGAAGTTTGCCCATGAGCTTACTCGTCATAATGGAAATATTCTTTTCTTTATAATATGAGTTTGATGTTGGCTTAAGTTTTCTCAATATGCATTTACTAAGAAATGTTTTGTTTATATATATTTGTCTTTATGTGAACAAAACTAGTAAATTCGTTTTACCACAGTGGACCTTAAAGTTGTATTTTCAGTCCTTGACATGCATTAAGAAGTGGACTATAATCTGTTTTTAACAACTATCATCTTTATGCGAGATACCGCTATCGTAAGCAACTTAAGTGTACTCGTGAGCTTTGCCTTGAAATTTTGAGAGGATGGAAATTCTATTCACTTGAATGCATGATGTTGAAAAAGTAAACAGATAGCTTTCTTTATTTTCTTAATGTCGATGCAGCTTTCTTTGTTGTCTTAAATGTTATTGGTACATTTACGAACTTGTTGAAATACCATTACTGATGAAAGCAGGCAATGAAGACAAATGTAACGTTGAGAAGCTAATGGAGGACATCGACCATTATGTGCTAGCAAGCCATATTCACTGGGGTCTTTGGGGAATCCTATATGTAGGTTGTCTGTCCCAAATACTATTTTCTTATATACTAATTTTTAAGTCAAATCAAACATGGCGTGAGCTAAACTTGTGCTATAACTAGCAATGTACTTAAATTTTTTGAAGTTGAATTAGCACAAGACATTTCACGTCCTTTTCAAAAAGCAGAATATTTTGTGTCATTTGAACTTGGGAGCCTGAATTGAATTTTCAGACATTTGCGCTGTATTTGGTTTGTCTTGCTTGTTTCCGATGCAGAGAAAAATATTGACATACAATGTATTTGGGATGATGAAATTGCAGGCAAATGTGGCAGAAATTGATTTTGACTATCTAGGATATGCAAGGGAGAGATTTAGGCTCTACTATCAACATTGTTCGTAGAATGCAAACATTGTAAATATTAACTTATTGTTTCTCTATGATTCAGAAAGGCTATGTAAATATAATGAACCATACCTAAAGTTATATTTTATATCATTGCAATTAAAGGCTCGATTCTTCAAGTTCTTGTGGAACCTAAATATTTTTGTTTGGGTTTCCTCTTCCATTTTGTTTTTATTGGCTACTTTGAATAATATAGAGTGGCATCACAAAGGTGCTATTTGTTAGCAACCAAGTATCATGCTTTAGTCAAATCTTATTGAGATTACTTGCAAATATGATATGTAACTATACTAGAATCATTTTGCCATAAGACAAGGTGGTACTGATGTTACGGAAAAAGATCTCATCAAATAAATTTGTTGTAAAAGATTTGTTTCCATTTGAGATGTCTGCATTTTTCCCCACAAGTTGGTTATGATGACTTTATCCTCAATTCATGAACAATGGTTTGGTTTTTTAAAGGAATGCCATCACCAAAATGTTGCCCTTGGTAATTTGTAACCATGGATGTCAATGACAATAAATTTCACTTATTGAATGGAAAAACCATTTCCGTTATTACTTTTTATCATATAATAAAGATCCAAAATAGATTCTTGAGTCTTACAAGATCTCAACATATTAAGGAAAATTTGCCACATGTAAAATATAATAGATTTAAAGAAGAAATGTACATTTTCTTAAACTAGAAGGTTGATAGAAAAAGTCATGCTACAAACCCAAAAAAAAAAGATCGACATCAAAATTTGAACATTAGGACCAAATTTTTAGAGGAATGTTTTTTCAACATTAATTTGGTTAGTATAATAAAAGATATGTAGACAAGACTATTCATTAGCCAAGATTAGACCTTTAAAACTTCAAAATTGGGAACATCATCCACAAGAACTATCACCCATATGCAAATGAGGTAAATTTACTTAAATTGTTTTAAGACAATACTCACCTAGAATTTTTAATGATGGGTATCTACAATTTAACCTTGTCACTAAACTTAGTGTTCACACCAAGAGGCACCTTTGATTTAGCCAACAATTTGATTTATTTAGCAATCTACAACTCATTTATTAACATTAACGTATGCTAAAATATGTAGTTGATGCTAAAATATGTAGTTGTAAGGGATTAAAGTGAATATCTTGCATTTTTACACTATTATATATCACCTTGATCACATGCCGTAAATATGTCGTACTTGTTCTTAATTTGACATACTTTTCTCACAAACTAACTTCTATAACCTACTAGTCAAATGCCATTGCAAATTCCACCAAGCTAGGTCAATCACTAACCTTAGCCTAGGATTAGGTCATATGATGCACTCTAGTTTGTGGACTAGGTTGCACAATATGAGCTAGTCCATCAAAAGTTCCCAAATATCTTGCTTTTAAAGATCCTTTTGGAACCTAGTTGCTACCTTGTCAACTTTCTCAAATCAAGTAAGGACATGCATTTATAGACTTTTGAAGTCATTAACAATCAAATGGTATTAACTAGAATTTGTTGGAAATCACATGTTGAAAGAACATTCCAATTCAAAAGCACTCTAAAGTTATATCTTTGCATCTACATCAATTCATTTAGCTTTAGCATTAGCATTAATTTTGTGTTGTGATTATTTGATTTGTGATCAAGACAAGTCTAGGTCTTCTTTTGTCTTTTATCGAATTGCACTGCACTCTTTAGTTTAATATGTTAAAATAGTTTTAAAGCAAAGGCATACATGCTCGAGAGGACACATTAGGAGCATCCTAGTTTGCATTAGACAAATTAGGTTGTAGGACATAGCCAATCCTAGTCTAGGCCACAACTTCCATTCATTTATCTAAAACATGACATTCTACTAAAAGCCAATAATAAAGTCAAAGTTGTTACATCATAAAAAACAAATAAACCTATTAATAATTCACTAACTATTCAATATCTCAACACTTTAATTAGTATCTAGTTGTTTATTCATATTATATTACTCGATTAGATGACTAGACACAACTCAATCCTCTCTCCAACATATTCAGTTCCAAATTTAAATTTCACTAGACAAACAATAATCTTCTATTCACTATTTCAATCCCAAAATCAATTACAAAACAAAAACTTAATTAAACATTCCTTGTCAATTCAAACTTATTTCAGAATTTCATTTGTCAAATCAAAAGTTCAATTTAAGATTTATACAAATGAAAGCCTACTCAATTACAATAAACAATTTTACAATCAACATGATGCCAATTTTCATTTGCAACTTCAATTTCATAGTTCTTAGGCAAATTAAAAATTACAATTTGCAAATTTCCTCTGACAAGCACCTTTATGTGTTGCCGCTCTTCTATTTCTTATCTTCCATATCCCACGATCTACCATATATATTTAACTCTTATCAATTTCATTGTCTCCTCATGAATGTAGCGCGGTCCCTCTTCACTCTGTATGCAATTTTTATTGCCATCTGCAATATCCATTCCTTGCACCCATTTTCTATGGTTTTAGCCACCCCTCTACTCAGGTCGACCTCCCCCTTCTATGGTGCTACTCCTCTCCTCAACGCAACCCACTCTTCTATCATGGTTTTGCCCTCCCTATGCGTAGCCTTATGGCATTTTCAATCATGACTTCTCTTTGGGTTATGCAGATCGCCAATTTGCTTGGGATGCTCTTACATCAGGCACATTGGGTAGGAAAATTTGTGAGTATGGACTCACAAAGATGGAGTTGAGTAGTCAAACTACTCTTCTAGGTTGCAACTAACCTGCAACAAACTTCGTCATTGAAAAATGTGCACCAATGCTATTTCTTCCTCTTCTTCCAGTAACTCTCTAGAACACGAGCCATCTCCCTTTGACAACGTTGCATTCTCTTCCTTCTCCCCCTTCGTGGGATCAAACCTACCTCCAACCGACCACCTACACCAAAATCTTTCAACATCTTCCATAATCTCTACAAGCAAATATGAAACATCTATTACATGCTCCTTATACTTCATGTCTTCCAAATGTTTCTGAACTTGATTATGCAATGTTTCCATGAATCATACAAATTCTTTTGCTTCTGCACTCTTCTTATTCTCCATATTGATGTCTCTAAGCTCTGCAACTCCTCTAGGATGTACTCCTGTCACAATCTCAAATGATGTCTTCCCTGTACTCCAGTTAACTGAATTATTTGTTAGAGTTATCATATATTAGCTAATAATTAATTAATCTTTAATTGATTATTAGTCTAATTTATTCTGATGCACTTAAGCTAAACTTAGGAGTGTTTTAATACTTTATTAGTTGAGCTTATATTACATCATTATGTCTCATCTCATGTGATGTTGACACTTGTCATGATCTGATCCCTTTCTCATTTAGGGCTTTGCTCTTACAAGCACTCAACCCTCATTGTAATTATTCACGGATATTATCTGGAGCTTTCATATCTTCTTGAGAGTCTCTTGTTTCTGTAACTTTTTCTTGTTGAAGAATATTGCATATATTGTTTGTAGATCTCTTGCGTGGAAGGCGTATTTGTTTGTTATTTGATCCTGTGGCTCATGGTTTTGTGCTTGTTTCACAATTCTAACATGGTATTAGAGTGTGGATTCAAGAAACCCCTTCTCGATTTATAAGGTTTTTTTCTTCAACAAGGGTTGTAGGCTTCAGATCTGAAACTTTTTTACTTTTTTGCAAATTTTAGAGGTAGACATTTTTCTTAACATTTTTGTGTGAAAAAGACCTCGCTATTGGATCCAGAGCTGTCGAAAAATTCAAATTTGGTTTTTGTTTCTCCTAATTTCAATTCTTGACACCAAATCTACAAGGTTTTGAAGCGGTTGCTCTTTTTTCGGATCCAGAGGGTAGTTGTATTTTTGGTGCATTTTGGCGGGAAAAACCTTAAGATTGCTTGTCAAATCGTAAAATTTGGTGAAGTTGGCATATGAGGCAATTTTTTTTTGCGAAGAAATCCGTACGACCTCCCCAACACACATATCAAGGTGAAATTAAAAAAAAAAAATTCCTTGCATTTTTTTCCAAAAAATATCAAAAAAAAAAAAGTTTTTAAAAACCTGTCGTTGGTTTTATTTCATTCAAAAAATTATATTAATTTTTTTTAAAAGGCCAAATAAGGTACCCATGTACAAACAAAAGATCTCTATAATATGGAGAAATAGAGAAAACCTCATGGGAAAAACTCCACTTCTAGAAGAGATGAAAACCAAATTTGATTTTTTCGATAGCTCTGGATCCAACGACAAGGTCCTTTTCACACAAAAATGTTGAGAAAAATGCTCAACTCCAAAATTTGCAAAAAAAGAAAAGGGGATTCAAATTTGAAGCTTGCAACCCTTGTTGAAGAAAAAAACCTCATAAATCGAGAAGGGGTTTGCTGAATCCACGCTTTGATACCATGTTAAAATTGTGAAACAAGTACAGAACCACGAGCCGTAGGATCAAACAACAAACAAATACACCTTCCACACAAGAGATCTGCAAACAATATATGCAATATTCTTCAACAAAAAGCTACAGAAGCAGGAGACTCTCAAGAAGATATGAAAGCTCCAGATAATATTTGTGAGTAATTAAAATGAGGGTTGAGTGCTTATAAGAGCAAAGCCTTAAATGAGAAAGGGATCGGATAATGACAAGTGTCAACATCATATGAGATGAGACATAATGATCTAATATAAGCTCAACTAATAAATTATTAAAACATTCCTAAGTTTAGCTTAAGTGCATGAGAATAAATTAGAATAATAATCAATTAAAGAGGCACGGTTCCCAAAAGCCATTTTTTAAAAAATTAATATTTTTTTTAAAAAGTTTTTTTAATATTTTCTTTATATAAAAATATATAGTTTTTAATATTTTTTTCTTCAAAAATGTAAGTTTTTTTGCTTTTTTGATTTTTAAAATAAAATAGTCACAATAGTTTTTTAATGTTTTTTTTCACTTTCAAAATAAAAATATGTCAAATTTTGCATTTTTTTTTGCAAAATAAATGCACTATACTTGGAGAAATTTTTTCCAACACCCCTAAATTTGGCCGACCTCCACATTTGGAGGTGTTTTTGACAACTTTGGTGGAGATCCTTTTCTTTCCCCACTCAGCCCCTCTCTATTGGGCTTTTCAGTTTTGCACCCAATATTCCAGAGGCCATATCTCAACCATATGGTGGGCTTTTTTAGTGCAATCTTTTTTGAAATGGGGTAGAATTTCAAGCTCTTTGTAGTGGTGTAGATATTTTATAGTTTTAAATACTATTTTTTTAGAATTCTATTTTCTCAATGCTGTTGCTGTTCAGTTCTTGTTTTGGAGCCTTCGATGGGCCATATCTTTTGCATCTGGACACATTTTTTTGAGTGTTGTTTGTCATTGATGTCAAAGTAGAACCAAATGAGGTAAGATATGCTCATGTTGGCATGCTGGTAGGATGTTAGGATGTGGTAAGATATGTTCATGTTGGTAGGATGTCTATTAGGATGTGTTCATGCTTGTTTCAGGATGGTCTCAGAATATGGTGGTGTAATGGTTCATGTTCTTCATGTTTATGTTACCTCATACTAGTTTGATATATTAGTTTGATATGATTTGCTTTCATGCTTATCCTACATATGTTATTATAATCTTGCTTTATGATTCAAAGAGGCTTCACATGAAGATGCTCATGCTTCATCCTATGTCAAGAGTTATGTTATGGAATTGAGTTTTCTTTATCAATCAAGAGGTCTTAAGTTCTATTGCTTGATTTCTTGTTCAAGAGGTTGATGGCTACATCATACAAAGAGTCAAATTGTTGTTCTTCATGCAAAGAAGGCCTTCATGTTGGATAAATTACAGAGGCTATGACAAGGTGTTGGTTTTTAGTTGATGATGGTCATATGAGTTTGTTTTGCCATCACAAGAGCTTGCTTGATAGCAAAGGTGCTTGATATTTGATACTATGCCTTGGATGTACATTAGGGTTTAATATATGTGTATTATGAAAAACCCAATTCCTAATAACCGAATTGCCACTAATAACAAAGGGTTTTATTTTAATTTTTAGTTGACTTGCAATTGCAAGTTATCATTAGTTAAGATGACTTGCTTAAGAGGTTTTATATATTGTAAGACCGACCCTTCATCCTAATGAAACTGGCTCCTTTGGTAAAGTTCTTTTGTTGAGCGACCAAAAGGAAATTAAAGGTAGTAATTAAAAGTTATTGAGAGCGCAAAGTAAAGATCAATGGCAGAGATTTAAATTACTTTTGAATGCCAATGGTTATTCTATGAACCTAAGGTTTGATGGGCATTTTCTTTTATGTAATCCTAATTACCATGTTGCAGGTTTTGGAACGAACTAGAAGGCCAGGAAAATAGATCAAAGGCATGATGTGTTGAATCTTAGAAGGTTGATTGGTGGTTCGAGTTTCTAAGAGAAGTATCTACATGATCATTATGCAAGTGTTTTGTATGATTTGATCTATAGATGGAACTGGAATCTTGGACTATTATGTTGTAATTGAAAAGGTGTGTTGAATGGATTGGAGTTGATATAGGTTTCCTAATGATTGGAAGAGGGCTTTAACTCAGAGATCTAGAATGTTGTCTTCTGGAGGGTATGTGTTAGATTTTGAATGAGAATTCAAATGTCAAGAAGTTTAATTTCTGTAGTGATATGATGAAACGTTTATCATCATTGTCAGCATCTATTTATTGTATTTGTTATGCAGACCTTGTAAAAGAAAAATGAATTATTTTGCTTGCTGATATTCTTGTAGAAGAGATTTGTTTGCAGAACATAGTGGTGTTGTGATCAAGAGTTCATCTTTACAAGGAAGACATAAGATATGTGATAGTGTTCGTTTGTGGAAGACATTGTCAAATTTATACACAAGGAGAGATGAGGGTTTGTATGAGCATTGGGAAGGTTGTTAATGCTGTTGCATATTGTAACAGGGTAACCCATTGAAGTTATTTTTATTTTTTCATTGGAGATTGGTCAGTAAGACCATTGAAAGTTGCCAGTGAGGCATTGTAACCAGTGAGGTTTTGAGTTGCCAATGAGGCATTTGTAGCCAGTGAGGCATTTTTGATAAGCTAGTGAGGCAATTCTGAGTGGTTTTTCTACCCCATGAAGGTTTTCCACTCGTCAAATTATTTGTTATGGTTCATATTGTCTATCTTTGTATGTGTTCCCTAATGTTTTGTTTTTAAAGTCCTGATTCATACTATGCATCATCATACTTGTATATATGTGTTTGATAGATCTTTGAAGTCACTATCTTTCTTTGTCTTGTAAGTTAAATGGTGCAATTTTTTTTAATAGTTTATCTACAACACTGATTCACCCCCTCTCTTAGTGTTGTTTGTACTCCAACAAGTGATATCAAAGCATAGGTTCCCTATTGAATTCTAACTAGCTTGGGTAGGTTTTGACAGTGGAGTACCATGGGAAAGTGTAGAAGAAATAGACAAAAGAAAGATGCCAAACAAAAGGTTGTACAAAAAACTCTAGTCAAGTCGTGTAATTCGTTGTTGCATGAGTCATTCTTGAATATTGATACAAAGTGTGATAAAAAGAATGATCTTGCAGTTGAGGGTTTTGATAAAAAGGAAGACTTCATTGCAAGTATAAATGAACAAGATGATTTTGTTGTTGAGATTGATGATGAAGAAAGAGATCTTTTTTTGGTTGAAGATGATGAATGCAAGTGTGAAGTTGATTTAGAAGGTGAAATTTTGTGTGCTCTGGATACAATCAAGCAACTCAGAAAGAAAAACCAGAGATTAGGAGACCAACTTCAACAACAAGAAGAAAAAAGGCACTTTCTAATCTTGTAAAAGTTTCTTTAGAACTTGAAGAGGCAAGGAATTTGATTGTATATTTAAGAGGTCAAGTTGAAGATTCAAATAAGCTAACTATTAGCCTAAAGAGAGAAATAGAAGACACCAAAACATTAGTTGATTGTGTAAGATATGTTCTGTTGGTGTACATTTATCATCCACCAAACACTTTAGAATAAAATGTCCAAAGACACTCTATCCTCTCTTGAACAAATTCACTGTGTATGCTAAGATTGCGAGATCATATGGTGACTCCAAGGTTTCTTTCATCAAGTCATGACATGTGGACAAGCTCAATGGGTGTTGTGATATGCTAGTAATACACAAAGTGACTTACATTAAGGAATTTCTCACAAGTTTGGGACTTAGACAAATTTATCATTAAGTGCTTCTTTTGTTGGGACTTCTCAGTTTGGATCTCAAAAAAAGGGCAAAAAGATGAGGGTTTAGAGGATCTAATCTATGACTAGGAATTCAAGAGATAGTAAAGATCGGGTGGAATGAATAACCATGCTTTGTTTCACCTCCTTGGGACAACTACACAAAGTGGGTGCAATCTTCAAAGGGTGTGATTATAATTTTCATGCCTCGAATAAGACCGAAGTTAAGCATCCATAATCACAAGCTCATGCTAACTTTACACATTGAACATAAATCATCCATCCAAAGAAAGTATGAGCAATGTTTCACCATAAATATAAACTATCAAATCTTTCATTCACTTAACAAACATTCAAAGCAAATTCTATTTTTAATTGTAATCTAAAGTTCTATCTAATTTTAATCTATGGTTGAAGAAGTTATTCAACCTTGCACACCACTTGACAATAAAAGTGATTCAAAGAAAATCATGCATAAGAGCTTTACTATTGGAAGTAGCAAAATGTAACAATTTCATAAACTGTCTCCACACAAATGAAAATGAGAGTTCATGAGTTTATAGAGTTTTCAAGAGCAAATGAAAGGCCAATATTAAAACAACATCAATGGCCAAGATTAATAAAAATCAACCCTAATTAGGGTTTCCAAATAACATTAGTAAACAAAAAGTAAATAGAGAGTGAGGTGGCAGTTGGAGCTATTTTTAAGGGAGTGGGTATGTGCAGGATCATTAAAGAAAAAACAGGCCCTTAAGTGGCAAAATTTTTAGAAAAATCAGTGTTAGGCAACTTGACGTAAAAATTTGAATAAGTTATCTATATTATTTCAAAAATATGTAAAAATAGAATTTGTATAAAATTGAATGTAGTTTCTAAACTACTAGGTTTATTTAAAATAAATAAAATCTATTTGGTGAAAATTTGAAATTTCAATGCAGTAGTACTTAAATTTGGAAAAAATAAGAAGTAGGGTGTCCGTCTAACCACCCTAACCATAATAAAATGATAATATTTTTTATAATATTTTATATACAAGTAGAGGACTCATGTCCGGATATGATGCATATTTTTTGTAATTTTTCCAAGTAAATAATTAATTATGAATTTTTATTACAACTTTTAAAAATATAAAACTTCATTATGTTTGACCACCTTAACTTGGTCAAAACTTCATGAAATTTAAATTTTCATTTTAATCCTATAGTATGTGAAGCATAGAATGTGACACATGTTTTGGATTGAAAAATGTGATACCGTTTGAAAGTTATAGATGTTTTTCAATCAGCCTATTAATCAAGACTTTAGTTGTAATTCTAATAGAAAATTAATAATAATTATTTATTAAATTCAAATTAAATCATAATTTATATTGGTGGAAAGCTAAGAATCTCCTCTAAAAACCCTTTTCGTTTCATCAATTTTGGGTAAAAAAAAGGTCGTTGGCCGCATACCCTACAAATACCCATAATATTGCCACTTTTTGGCCCATCATGATCTTGCACATACCTGAGTTCGTCCCTATCCTCCTGAGCAGCAATGTGTTCGACGAACCAGGACACGATCTGGATAACTTCTTCCATTGTGAGCTGTGGTAGCACGTTCATCTTGAACTCCAATCTGTCCAAGTCCTTAGCGCATCTGACAAAGGCACTTTCCCATTCTAGCTCTTGCTTCAGGAAGGCATCCTGGATGGACAAAAGGTTTACCAACTTTGTGAAATCTTGCCTCATAATCACCCCTATGGTCAAGAAAAGGATTTCTTGAAATTTTCTCTTTAGTCTTTCTAAATGCATATCATTTTCTTAGACAATCTCTTTATCCAACACGTCTGCAACCATGAGGTAAATCTTTCCCTGAATTTCTCGGATTTGCTCCTCCACTCTGAGTCCATCAGCCTTAGCTTTCTCCAAAACCTTGCTCCTTATTGTAAATTCCCAACACCAATGGTAGAATTCATAAGCGACACCTACTGCAATTATCCTTCCCTCGATCAATTCCTGCTTTGGGACTCCCTTTAGCACTTTGAGGCATGGAATGAGCCTCTCTTGAATATCCTAGAGCTTGTCCCAAACTTCTGCCATGATAACCAATCTGGAAAGGAAAGAGGAAGTCTATTTGTAGGCAAGTGTCAATCTCTCAATGAACGAAGCGACTTCTATGCCCTTACTTGTCATCCATTCCTTGGCCTCCTTGGTTGTGACCATACCTTCTTCCACATCCTTGGCCTGTGAGGAATTGAGAAGAGGAGGAGCTATTACATCACCTTGATTGAGTGGTTGGCTTAGATGATGAATATACTCCTTCAGGCACTCGACCTCCTTCTTGTATTCTTTCTTCTTTGCCACTTCCTTTTCCAGTCTCGCTTTGATAGTTGAGATTGAGTAATCCAATTCTTCAACTTCCTAGCCCTTTGTTGTTGGGCCTAGGTCTATAGTGGTAATGGTGTATTCATGGGGAGCAATTTCATATTGTGTTTTTTCAATTGTAGGCACTGCAATTTGTATAGAATGATTGCTTGTTTTGTCCCTCTGAATTTTGGAAAATTTCTTGGTAGGATTCTTCACAACAACTTGTTCTAATCTAGCCAAGAAATTTGTAGTGTCATCTTTCTCTTGGACCTCAATTGGTGCATGTATCTTCATTCTTTGTTTTAACCAGTTAGGAATGGTAGGCTGCTCAATCGCATCTTCCTCTTGAAAATTTTTGACACTTGGGATATCCAGAAATCCTCTGAGAGCGGAAATCATTCCCTCTTGGAATTCATCATTCTGGATGTCCATTTCATTATCCGAACATAGTATTTTTGTGCTCGTAGGAGATGGGGGCTCATATTCATCCAACTGGATCAACTCATTGTTATTCTCCTAAATTGGAGAAGGTCTCAACATATTAGCCAAGGATTCATCTACAGTGGCCACTAGCTCATGGGTATGTGCAGGATCATGATGGGCCAAAAAGTGGCAATATGGGTATGTGGCTGCCGACTTTTTTTTTACCCAAAATTGATGAAACGAAAAGGGTTTTTAAAGAATATTCTAAGCTTTCCACTAATATAAATTATGATTTACTTTGAATTTAATAAGTAATTATTATTCATTTTCTATTAAAATTACGACTAAAGTCCTGATTGATAGACTAATTGAAAAATATCATTATCTTTCAAACGGTATCACATTTTTTGAATCCAAAACATGCATCACATTCTATGTTTCACCTTCTATAGGATTAAAAAAGAAAAATTGAATTTCATGAAGTTTTGACCAAGTTAAGGTGGTCATACAAGTTTTTTATATTTTTAAAAGTTGTAATAAATAAATCATAATTAATTATTTACTTGGAAAAAAATTACAAAAAATATGCATCACATTGGGACATGAGTCATCTACTTATATCTAAAATATTATAAAAAATATTATCATTTTATTGTGGTTAGGGTGGTCGACAGACACCTACTTTATTTTTTCCGAAATTTAAGTACTACTACATTGAAGTTTCAAATTTTCACCAAATAGATTTCTTTTTTTAAAACAAACCTAGTAGTTTAGAAACTACATTCAATTTTCTACAAATTCTATTCTTACATATTTTTGAAATAATATAGATAACTTATTCAAATTTTTACTTCAAGTTGCCTAACTTTGATTTTTCTATTTTTTTTGCCACTTAAGGACCTGTTTTTTCCATGATGATCCTGCACATACCCTCATCTATGTTTTTGGATGCGGCTGAATGAGATGGCTCCACCCTTTGTCTCTTTGGAACAGGCTCTACATTTATGTAACCACTTCTTTTCTCTTCTTTGTAATCTCAACCAAATCATCATTGTGGGATTCACCGACATTGGAGGAGTATGACTCTGTCTCCCTTAGCAAATCATAAGTGAGCATCATTCTTTTCCGTCTCAACTCCTGTGTCTACTGGTCGACCCACCATTGAGAATACTTGATTACTGGCCTCATTAATGTGGCCAAATTTGGCAGCTTAGGATTTGACCACTTCATGGTAGGAAGAGGCTAGTTCTCATCGAAACATGGTTGGAAATATTCCCCATCATCCTGTAACTGATCAAACACTCGAAAAAATTCTATTGCTCTCATCAAATCCACTGGCAATCTAGACCATAAATTTTTTCTGACTTCATAATTGTCAACAATATTTGCCCAGAAATCCTCTAGGTTTACTCTGTGTTTGTACCTTTTTCCATCCATGGTTTGGATGTGATTGTGAGGGTCAAAATTGGCCCTGGACCGATAAGTAGAGAATGGATACCATTGAATTTCCAACCTAGCACTTTCAGCTGATTGTGCCGATGGATAGGACTCCGTCATGTTCCCAATGAAGAATAGGAAAGTGACAATTGCCTTTTGCTTTGGCCTCTGGATGTTATGGTAATCCTCTAGTTGTCTAAGGACTTTAAGCAAAATCATCCTATTTGTAGGATAGATTGGAAGTCTGTAAGGATTTCCAGTGAATCCCTGGATCCTTATATACGTAAACCTTGGAAACTGGATAAACTAGGGTCCTTATCAACTAATCAAGCTCTTGGCTTCATGGATTAGTCTCTGGTGAGTTCCTCCTTGGATTATGTAGGTGATGTACATGAGGAAAGCATCGTGTGCTTTCTTGAAGTGAGATTTCTCTCTGAGTTATAGTTGCGGGTAATAGTCATAAGACTTGAGTTCGTTCTCACCATTTCCTACTTTGCGTTTACATTTAAGTCCTGAGTATCTATATGTTTTGGACAACAAATAGACGACATAGGAGCTCATGTGAAAAGATTTCATCTTCTCCAAATTGATCAGCTGCTTGTGAAGATTGTCGCTAATCATGCAGGACCAATCTTCACGCCGGAGGTGATTTCATCAATAAAGTAGTACATCTAGGACTCAAAAGTTGCGCCTTGTGGACTACTGGCTATCCTATTCAACATCAGAATGATATCTCCATAATCCTCCTTGAAGTCTATCCGATGCGGCTTCTTGGGCATTTTCTTGGCAGATGGTCTAGGCTTTTCCAGCCATGATTTATTAATATTTGTGGCACACAATTCAGATTGGCCATCGTACAACTTTTGGGTGTCCTCCTTAGTCTTATATACAGTTCGATGGTGTGCTAGGATGCCGAATGCCTCTTGAATTTCCACTTCACTGAGGTGAGCCAATATCCTTTCATCTGGTGCAACAATTTGCCTCTCCTACGCATCATAGTGGGTAGTGCACTCTACCATCAATTCAACACATTCTATTGCTAGCGGGAATCCAACTGCTTGGAAGATGCCATTTCTCACCATTCATCGAGCCATTGGTGTTGAAAATCCATTATGTCCATATATCCTTTGAACTCATCAAAGTCCACATGTCCGAGATCAGTGTCTGCAATATTTTTCCATTTTGAATTAATCTTTGACTCTCATTGCAACCCTTTACTGGCGAACTTCATTGGCACCTTTTTTGATGATTCTCCTAGTGTGACCATTAACCTGTAGTAAAAAAAAATGGGGACTTTAAAATATAATTTATTCCTGAGCCCTTTATTCAAAAATCCTACTTTCAGCTTATTAAAAAGGTTGAATTTTTGCGAAAAAGCAAGCTGAAAGAAAGTGAATCTGATTGAAATTTTTCCAGAACTTAGCCAAAATGACAAAATAAGACAAAAGAAGAATAAAATCTTGGCCAACGCAATTTCAAACCTCTGGAATATCTTCTAACTGTGAATAAAATTTAGCTTTTGAGAATTCAATCAAAAATTCAATGACAAAGTGTGCCAACTTGCTGAGAAGTTTGACTTTCAGCCAAAAAATCTTTTATTTGTTCCAAAAATTACTGTATGAACCTCAAATATGCATTAGCTCAAAAAAAAAAGCCCTTAGCATTGTTAGTAAACCAAAACAAACAAAAGATTCTCTATAAGATTCATCTAATCACAAGAATAATGCAAAAGAAGCAAGCAAAACATAGAAAAACATCATTCTAACAATCAAACCAACATCTTAGAGTGGATTGGTGCTTCTATGGAAAGAAGCCCTTTCCCAATCCTTGCTTAAGCTCATTGATATTGATGATATGAAATGCCATGAAGATGATATGAGGTGGGCAAGATCAATTCTCCATTGAAGAGAGTGACCTTGCATGATATTGTGGATGAGATACAAAGATTGTGGAGGATTTGTTAAAGGATGAAGCCTCTATTTGTAGATTCTCAAATTGGAAGAATGCTCAAGAGGGATCAATGTGGGACTAAAAACAAGCCAATGAAAAGAGGCCAATTGTCATCATGTGATAGGCTTGAGGATGTGCAAGATTTGGGAAATGTGCCCAAGAGGGGGAAATTTCAAATTTGAATTTGAGAGTTAATGCTTAGTTTGACCTTTGCAAGGGACATGTAAGACCTATTAAATGCCTTGTTGGATGTACCTTTCAACTTGCTTTTGAATTAAAATTTGAGGGAAGATGCTATGTTGAGTGAAATTGTTGATTTAGTAAATCAATAAATTGATTTATTGGTGCAAGTGACAAAATCTAGAGAATGCAAGTGGTTAGGATTAGCATTTAATCAAGATTAGGATGATTTTGACTTTTATGACTTGAATATTTGATTTATTTAATTCAGAAAAGGATGGAATATGCATTTGGATTGAATTAAATAAAAGGCTTGATTTATTTAATTAAAAAGGAGGGTGATTGGGATCAAGTTGATTTATTTTGATTTAAACTGATGACTTTAGGAGTTTGATAAATAAACTTGATTTATTTGCCGAATGGATGAATATGACCTAGTTGAATGCATTATGCCAATTTTGCGTGTCTACATTTTGCCCCTCTTTGAAGCAATGTACTTGTTGCATTGGTTCAAAGAATAAACTTGCCGTGATCAAAATTCATTTTTTTTTTAATTTTTCGGATGCCCCAGCGGAAAGAAGTACATTGGTACATTGCCCCCTCGTGAGATTGAGTGAAAAGATTCAATTTGAGGGTCAATCTCATGATAAAGAGGTTCAATATAGACATATGGATGATGATGATGCAAATGAGATGGTTTTAAGATGCTTAGAATAACAAAAACAACTTAAATGATGATATGATGTATGAGATGGATTAAATGGATGATTTGATATGCTGTGATTATGCAATGGATGATTTATGTAGATGCTTAGATTAACAAATCTATATTATGATGATGATCCAAATGCAATGCATGTGAAATGATCGATGTTTCCTATTTTGTATGATATGAATGATATGTGGCATGCTGACAATTTGTGGATGTAGGATGGATGCATTGGTGATGTTATGTTAGCGCTGAAATGAGATGATGACAAGAGGATCCCACAAGTCCATGATCTGACAAGAATTTATTAGAGATGATGATGATGATGATTTGCTTATCAAGGATTGGGATTTTAAAAGGGCTACTTACCTTATGTTTGATTACACACGTAGATATGATGCATCAAGGTATAAAGAACCAGGACGGCGTTGTACCTAGTGCGATGGACTTTGACTCGACAAACAAATAGGAGTATTCTTGTTCACACTTGACATATAGAAACCTTGCTAGGACATACCTAACAAAGCAAGTATTCCCCAAGTTATTTTACAAGAACATCCAACAAGCACAACAGACAAAAGATAATGATTGTTGCCCCATTCCTATCTCTCTAAATCCTTTGTTTGGATATCATCGAGAGGTCCTTGGAATGAGCACAATAAGATACATCAAAAGAAAAGATCAAGTATACAAACAAGCCAATGTTCTTCATACCTTCAGCCAAATGGATGTGTTTTGATAGGATAAGAATCCAAGTGATATCCAAAATGATGCCCATTGTCAGAACAATATATCCTAGGACATGCATTGTATAGGATGATGATGGTTTGATAAGTTCATTGATAGGTTGTTGATATAAGGTTGATTGACATGTCTGAAAATGATCGAGTTTGATTTTGTTTTAAATGTTTGTTGTTTCGATTTTGATTTTACGATTGAAGCTTGCTTTTGATGATTATTGTGATTGTTTCTATTTGTTTTTCCAAAGGATGAAGGTGACGATCATTTTATTATGGATGATTGATTATCGCGGGTGAAAGTGAAACGGGACGGGTGGATTTTTTCAAATATTTGGATGTTTTTTGACATTTTTGGAATGTTTTGAGGCTGTTTTTGGATTTTTTGGATTTTTCAAATGTTTTGATTTTTTGATGTTTTCAAATGTTTTTGGATTTTGATGTTTTTTGAATGTTTATGGATTTTGATGTGTTTCTGAATGTTTTTGGATTTTTATGTCTCGGAGGCTGATCAGAGATTAGCCTTGCCTACGTTTAAGCTCAGAGACGACGTAGTTTGGATTCCAATGTTTTTGATGTTTTTTGTTTTATGGATGTTTTTGGATTTTTTGATGTGTTGGATGTTTTTGGATGTTTTTGATTTTCTGATGTTTTTGGATTTTTCGCATGATTTTGACGATTTGGATATGGATATGTGTGCTCTGTTTTGGATTTTGTTGAAAATTAAGCTAAGGTTGATCGATCGAGTCTATGGATTGATGACAATGATAACATTGTTTTGGATACACAACAATGCAAGGATTTGATTGATCAGGATTGATGACGATAACATTGTTGAGGATGCACAACAATGCAAGGATTGATTGATGATGATAACATTGTTGAGGATGCACAACAATGCATGGATAGTGTTAAGCAACACAAGGATTGAGATGTTGATGGGATTGATGATGATAACATTGTTGAGGATGCACAACAATGCAAGGATAGTGTTAAGCAACACAAGGAATGAGGTGGATTGATTGGATTCGATTGATCAGGATTGATGAAGCTTGATTTGGAACAAAAGTTGTTCAAATGATTTTATATGATGTTTCACATGCATCTTAGATGCAACTGATAGCGATTGTTTTGATTGATGCTCGATGACATATGAAGACTAATAAGGAATGTCTTCTCGTCAAAATATGCTATGGGCTAGTGTTTTGGATTTTGGATCACAACTATTTGACCAATTTGATTCATGTTTACCAATGTTCAAGTCACCACATAAGGCGAAGGATATAGATCAAGATTTTTTCCCAAAGCAAGATGCAAATATCTGCCCCCAGTGTCTAGCAATGTATGGAATGTCATGGATAGATGCTTGGATAGGCATTTGGATGGATAGATATGGATAAGCATGCAAGGGATGCCAAGGATTATCTTGCGATAAGATAAGGTGTTCGGATAAAGAACATGCCCATTTGGATAATGCTTCATGGCTCAGATAATGCTGCATAGGATAGGATTAATGAAAATGACCCATGTCAAGATGTTTACCATAAGCAAGTGTAAAGTGTGCCCCAAACTTTCATCAATGTCAAGATAACTTAGATGATGGATGCAAATGGATGAAAATGGATTGGATAACTGGTTCATGGATGAATGGATTTATTATGGATAAGATGGATGGAATGCTAGATTTATTACGGATGGGATGGGATGCTTTCATCTAAATTGGCACACGTAGATGCTTGATTCTACTCATGACGCCTATTTTCCAAGTTTTTATCATGGTCTTTCCCAAAGCGCCGCACATGCAGTTTTCACTAGAGGACGATTTTTTTATCTTTACTCTTTTTAATCCATTTTTTGATTTTTTTGGATTTTCATATATTAGGATGAAACCTCTATTTGTAGATTCTCAAATTGGAAGAATGCTCAAGAGGGATCAATGTGGGACTAAAAACAATCCAATGAAAAGAGGCCAATTGTCATCATGTGATAGGCTTGAGGATGTGCAAGATTTGGGAAATGTGCCCAAGAGGGGAAAATTTCAAATTTGAATTTGAGAGTTAATGCTTAGTTTGACCTTTGCAAGGGACATGTAAGACCTATTAAATGCCTTGTTGGATGTACCTTTCAACTTGCTTTTGAATTCAAATTTGAGGGAAGATGCTATGTTGAGTGAAATTGTTGATTTAATAAATCAATAAATTGATTTATTGGTGCAAGTGGCAAAATCTAGAGAATGCAAGTGGTTAGGATTAACATTTAATCATGATTAGGTTAGCTTAATGATGATTATGATGATTTTGACTTTTATGATTTAAATATTTGATTTATTTAATTCAGAAAAGGATGGAATATGCATTTGGATTTAATTAAATAAAAGGATTGATTTATTTAATTAAAAGAAGGGTGATGGGATCAAGTTGATTTATTTTGATTTAAACTGACGACTTTAGGAGTTTGATAAATAAACTTGATTAATTTTCCGAATGGATGAATATGACCTAGTTGAATGCATTATGCCAATTTCGCGTGTCTACAATTACTTCCTCAGCATAAAAAATTACTTCTCCTACTAAGAAAATATCCCTTTCCTTCAGAAGAATCGACCTTGCCTTACTCTTTCTTGCAACTTTGAGAGATTAACTTCTCTTCAATTGAGCTTGTGAAAAATGAGTTGCTCAAACTCATTATAATGCTGAAGAATTTGATTTGTTTTAGCAACTTCATCTTTTTTTCTTCATTTAAATTTGTTTTCTTCTCTTGATTGAGGCAAGTTTCTATTCTTTTCAAAAAATATTCATGGCAATCTTATCCAGACGCCATCATTTGCAAAATCCTTTTGATTTTCTCCAAGTTTGAATATTTATGAATATTTTGGAAAAATATTAAATGTCCAATTAAATTAAATTAAATTTTTCCAAGTTTCAATTCATGGCGAAATTTTATTTTGTCTGAGGTATTTTGTATTCTTAAGTGTTAGAAATAAATTATCCAAAGTGTTCAAATTTCTAATTTATTTCCAACCCATTCAATTTTGACCCATGGCCACTTTAATTTTCCCTTGGCTAAATCTTTATTCTCCAAGTTATTTCAATTTTTCCTCTGGCCAAGGTGAACTTTATATTTATTTTGCCATGTCTTATTTAGCCAACAAATATTACACCAAATTTTATTTTTCCTTATGCCATGGCAAGCTTTAAATCATGCTAAGGCATATTTTCCCATGCCAAAATCAAAATTTTCTTCTTGCTTGGCTTTATTTCCCTAGGCAAAGTCGGACTTTACCATGTGTTTGGACATCTTGATATTTCCTCTCTAGGCATTCATGCCTTAGAATATTTCCATCATGCTTCCATTTTCCTTTTACACTTAGCCAAAATCATGAAATTTCCTCCTCTAGGCATCCATACTTAGGCGAATTTTCAATTTTTCTCCCTTGTTCTAGGCTGGGCAAACTTTGAGCATGTCTTGCCATGTAAAGGGTGGAATTTACTTACCTTATTCCATCTCTTATCAAGGCTTGGGCAGACTTCTTATTGGCTTTTCCATGTGAGGGGCAGACTTCATGTGTGCTTGGACGTTCCTCATTTATCTCCACTTGATGGCAAAATTTTTCTTTTTCTTTCCATCTTCCCATCTCCATGGCAAGGGAAGACTTTGTCAAGATGTTTTCCAAGCAAGGGTGAAATTTGTGAATGTCTTGCCATTTTCTTCTAAGTGCTGGGAGGACTTCCAAAGGGTCTTGCCATGTCAAGGGTAGACTTGCTCAACCTCTTGCCATCTTCCATCCAAGGCATGGTGAACTTGCCCATGCCTTAGCCATTTTCTTCTCATGGGCGAGCTTGAAGATCCAGACTTAGGTGAATTTCTCCATGGATTTGCATGCCTTTCCCTTTTGATTTTCTCGAATTTTCTTGATTTTCTGATTTCAGAGGTCTGATTCTTATGATTTTTGCATTGATTTTTCCAGATTTCTATCTTGCTTTTCCATGCTTTTCCTAATTTTTACTTGGTTTTTGCTTTATTTTTTGGCTGATTTTTGGTTCTAAAAATGTAAATATTGACTCCTTGACTAGGGTTGACTTTCTAAAAATAGAAAAATCAAAATCCCTAAAAAATAGGGATCCCAAATTGGTCCAAAAATGCCAAAAATAAAAAAAGAAAAAAGCAAAAAAATAGATTCCCTAAAAAGTAGGAAGTGTCAGAATTGACTCAAAGCATAGGCGATCCTTGTCTCTTGGACCTTATGAGCACTTTTGTGACGTTTAGGCACTGTTTCAAGCTTGTATTCTCTACTTGGATCAGATGAATCTCAAAATAATGACTTGAAACTCTTAAAGCAATGGCTTTATGAAACTGTTGCGTGAAGGCAAAACCCTAAAAACTAGCAAACTACCGGGGGTCCCCATTTTCAATGGGGCGATGTGTGAAAAGGTCACAACATGATCTTGAAGTCAAAACTAATGAATGTCTAAGACTAGAATAAAAAATAGTCTCCTTAAGTAAGGAATTGGGTAAGACATCTTCTCAGTTGCACAAGAATCTTTAGTTTGAAAAGAGCACTGAATGTTTGAAGAACATGTTGAGCAAACAAAAAAACTATAAGGAAACCACAAGCTTAGGTTATGAAGAAGGAGAGTGTTCCAAAAAAATAAAGACACCTATGAAGAAGATAGACTTGAGTTATCATGTTATTGCTCTAGAAGATCAAGGAGGGAGGACAATCAAGTCTACAAGATCTCTACCTACCAAGCACTCAATGAGGTACAATTATTCTCAATTTCATGGTTATTGTTATTGATGTCATGTTTATGGCCATAGAGCAAGAGATTGTACAAGAAAGCATAGAATGTATAAGAGATATGATCTTGCCAAGAATGTAAATAGGAGTTCTTATAATATGCCTAGAAGAAACTATCTTTCCTTCGGTCTAGGCTGCAACATTTTATGTTATAAATGCAATATGTTTGGACACAAAGCACAATTGATGAAACTAGGCTACATGTTCAAGAAAAATCAAGAGAATATCTTGAGCAAGGTGAATAAAGGTCCTATGAAAGTTTGGAGAAGAAAACAAGGATTAGAGAAGGTTGAACCTAATCTTGTGCATGTTGCACAAGAATCATTAATAGTAGCTTAAAAGAGACAATATGGGTTTAGGGGGAGAAAATTACGGTATTATCATTTAACCCCTTTAAAGAAATCTTTAAAAAGTAAGAAACAGTACTATCATCAAGATGTTGTCAATATCAAAGGATAGTCAATCGGTACTATTGGTTGACACTATTAGGAAAGTCTTATGAGGGACATTGAATTAGGTGTTTGCATTATCATTATTATAAGTGCTTTAAAAATTGAGGCTTTGACAAGACTATGATGACACTCTTGATGCTTTGAAACAAGGGCTTTATTATTTTCTAACAGAGGAACAAGTTAAGTGTAGTGTTTATGCAAAGTTTCAGATACATGAGCAGTGAGTGTGCAATGTTCTTAGAATCTTTGTTGGTATATGTAATATTGATCATGATGGATTCAAGATGAAAAATTGGACACCATACCTTGATGGTTCAGTCTGCAATTACTTCTCATATTCTTGCACCATGTATATACAATAAAGGTTGCAGATAGAGACAATGTAGTGGACAAATTATGCTTGATAAACGGTGACAACATGAAGTTTTCTTTGCTTGAATGCTGATGGCAAACAAGTTTGACAAGTCTTAGTCTTCCTGGTAGTGGTCTACATTACAATAGCATAGTGGGTTGATTTGCTTCATGCACAGTGACATATTTGTTTTTGAAAGAATCTTGCTGTAGAGGGTAGGTGTTAGTATCATAGTGCATGGTCAATGTCACTACTTTTAGCTATGACAGTAATGGCATGAAGTGAAGCAAGTATGATAATGATACTATGATATCTTAGTTATATGTAGAAATACAGTGAAATGATCGGGATTAGTATGATTAGTTGTAAATTCTCATGAACATTACGCATCCAATACAGGGAGTAATGTGTGTAGTAACAAAGTTGCAAGTTCAAGATGCTTAGGTTATCACAGTTTGTATATGAGGAGAGAGGAAGTGGTCTTCAAGTTCTTGTTTCACTTCAGCGAAGTGCTGTCTTCTTGAAAAGTTGTCTTGAATTGTCTTTCAAAGTTGTCAAAGTATCATGCTTCACCTTCATGAGTTTTGATAATGTTTCTTGTCAAAGAGTTTGATGGTGCATCCTATGCTATACAGTGATAACAACGATCTCAATTTTGATAGTGTTTTTCACCGAGTTAATGCAATGATTTGGACAATCTACTTGTCATGATTCTACCTTGTCGTGATTCAGACAATCTTTATGACAGAGGAGGAGGAGAGTTTTGATTGATCCTATTCTATATTCATGTGGTAACATGATGTTAATTTAGTACAATACCTTCAGGACAAGACAACGTTCTTACCATAGTTTTCATGTTGATGCATTGTTAGGACACTTTTTGACAACATAACAGTAGGAGAGACCTTTGAAAAATAAAACAGTGAATAGGACAAAGACAAAAGTGGTTTGATGTCTGATTATTTGAGTTGAATAGGATTTTTGATCATGCTTCATGTTTATGGAGTTGGTGTGGTGGATGGAATTGTCACTAAGAATGACAATGGTCTTCTCTTGCCTAAGAAATTTGATTTTTTTAATGTTTTGTGTTCATCTCTTACGGAAATGTCTGTCCTCTTGCAAGGAGTTGGCCGTATTAACAATGTTCATCTAGCAGTGATAGGTTGGGATCTCTATATCATGATAGTTGCAGGAGTTTGGTATCAACGGTAATGTAAATCACTATATGAAGTTAATATTGAAAGGTTTGCTATGATCACAGTGCAAAAGGTGTATGGATAGTGGATTGAAATAATAATCGGGTAGTCATTATAAGAGATATGCTATGGACCTTGAACATTGTTTTCCTTGTTTGCTTCCTTTGTTCTTGGTTGACAATGATACTATGCATTGGATTGCAATGACTTTTGCTTTAGTGATAGGTTGTTAAAGAAAATACTGTTTTGTATGTTTTATTTGGTTCTTGTTTGTAGACAATAGTATAATTTATAGGAAGCAAGGTGGTAAATAAGCAACAACCCCTACAACACATCATCTCAATAAATGGTCAGACAGTGGATAAGGTGGCAATGAAAGATGTGATAGTTTGATAGAGGGTGTGCAAATGATCAAATGAATGGCTTCCTCATATTGAGGCATGAGCCTTGGAGTTCACTGCTTGATATTGAGTGTTGGTGATTTGGTGACGTTATCTTATATGATATTGTCTATGATATGCAAAGCTTTCATACTTGATCAAGGAGCAGTGGGAGCCTTGAGGGTAAATGCAAGGTAACTGAGGTTTTTTTGTAGATGATGATACAAAGTGAAAGGATCTAATAATTGTTTCTCTATTTTATGGAATGGTATCTTGGTGGCAGTGATTAAATGGATAGTAGCCGATTTTGATAATAATATGGTCTATGGCAATGGGATCATACAGTGATATTTGCCTAGAATTGTTTTTGTTTTGAATGTTTTTGTTGCAGAGGTTTCTTGAGGTGGTCTTTTTGCAAAGATGCAATGGCAGTCTGTTTATGTTATGACAACTCACATTGTGTCATTTATTCTTGTTTTTGAAAAATGACAGTGATGACAGTGCACATTCCTTGATAGTGTAAGTGTCCTGTTAGTGATTTACTTGAGGTGATCTTGGATGCTTGGATAGTGGTGAAATGGTGAACCAGTGAACATGAGAAACTCCAGATTGTAGTCATTATTGCTTAACATTGGACATTGCTCAGTTTATCTTTGTTGGTAAGTTATGGTTCTTGAGTGTAACTTCCTTCTTATGATGCTTAATATAGAACAATGATGGCTTTACAATTGCACAAAGTTGTATGTTTCCTTTAAGTTGAACATAGCTTAGCCACAACATAGTGATGTGGATACCATTCATCTATTTGGTCAGTTGCTTTTCAAAATGCGTATTACTAACCATAACAATGCTTCAAGTCATGGTGCAATTTGTCTCCTTTATGAAATATTATGGAACAGGGTAGTTCAATGGACATTTAATAAGTTGTAGTGAAGGGTGGTAAGTGATGCAGTGACTTTCTCTAGTATGAGATGTGGTTTGCAGTGGATTTTTTTTCGTAGATGCATTCATGACAGGGGGAGTTTTTGAATGCTCCTTTGTCATTTTATGTCAAAGTGGGATAAAGCAAATGGAGTGGTGAGTTTTCTCATAAATGACAAAGGGGGAGTTTGTTGAGTGTTGTTTATCATTGATGTCAGAGTAGAATTAGATGAGGTAAGATATGCTCATGTTGGCATGTTGGCAGGATGTCAAGATGTGGTAAGATATGCTCATGTTGGCAGGATGTCTGTCAGGATGTGTTCATGCTTGTTTCAGGATGGTCTTAGAATATGATGGTGTGATGGTTCATGTTCTTCATGTTTATGTTACCTCATACTGGTTTGATATATTAGTTTGATATGATTTGTATTCATGCTTATCCTACATATGTTATTATAATCTTGCTTTATAATTCAAAGAGGCTTCACATGAAGATGTTCATGCTTCATCCTATGTCAGGAGTTATGTTATGGACTTGAGTTGTCTTTATCAATCAGGAGGTCTTAAGTTCTATTGTTTGATTGCTTGATCAAGAGGTTGATGGCTACATCATACAAAGAGTCAAATTGTTGTTCTTCATGTAGAGAAGGCCTTCATGTTGGATAAATTACATAGGCTATGACAAGGTGTTGGTTTTTAGTTGATGATGGTCATGTGATTTTTTCTTGCCATCACAAGAGCTTGCTTGATAGCAAAGGAGCTTGATATTTGATACTATGCCTTGGATGTACATTAGGGATTAATATATGTCTTTTGAAAAACCTAATTCCTAATAATTGAATTGCCACTAATAACAAAGGGTTTTATTTTAATTTTTAGTTGACTTGCAATTGCAAGTCATCATCAGTTAAGATGACTTGTTTAAGAGGTTTTATACATTGTAAGACCAACCCTTCATCCTAATGAAACTGGCTCCTTCGGTAAAGTTCTTTTTGTCAAGCGACCAAAAGGAAATTAAGGGCAATAATTAAAAGTTATTGAAAGCGCAAAGTAAAGATCAATGATAGAGATTTAAATTACTTTTGAATGCCAATAGTTATTCTATGAGCTTAAGATTTGATAGGCAGTTTCTTGTATGTAATCCTAACTGCCATGCTGCAGGTTTTGGAATGAACTAGAAGGCTAGGAAAATAGATAAAAAGGCATGGTGTGTTGAATCTTAGAAGGTTGATTGGTGATCCGAGTTTCTGAGAGAAGTATCTACATGATCATTATGCCATTATTTTGTATGATTTGATTTGCAGATGAAATTGGAATCTTGGATTGTTATGTTGTAATTGAAAAGGTGCGTTGAATGGCTTGGAGTTGATATAGGTTTCCTAATGATTGGAATAGGGTTTTAACTAAGAGATCTGGAATGTTGTCTTTTGGAGGGTATGTGTTAGATTTTGAATGAGAATTCAAATGTTAAGAAGTTTAATGTCTGTATTGATATGATGAAACGTTTATCATCATTACCATCATCTGTTTATTGTATTTGTTATGTAGACCTTGTAAAAGAAAAATGAGTTAGTTTGCTTGCTGCTATTCTTGTAGATGATATTTGTTTGCAGAATATAGTGGTATTGTGATTAGGAGTTAATCTTTACAAGGAAGACATAAGATATGTGACAATGTTTATTTGTGGAAGACATTGTCAAATTTGTACACAAGGAGAGATAAGGGTTTGTATGAACATTGGGAAGGTTGTTAATGTTATTGCATATTGTAACAGGGTTACCCCTTGAAGTTGTATTTTTTTTTCATTGGAGATTGGTCAGTAAGACCATGGAAAGTTTCCAGTGAGGCATTATAACCAGCGAGGTTTTGGGTTGCTAGTGAGGCTTTGCTAGTGAGGCATTTTTGATAAGCCAGTGAGGTAATTCTGAGTGGTTTTTCTACCCCATGAGGGTTTTCCACTCATCAAATTATGTGTTATGGTTCATATTGTTTATCTTTGTATGTTTTCCCTAATGCTTTGTTCTTAAGGTCCCTCGATTCATACTATGCATAATCATACTTGTATATATGTTTTTGATAGATCTTTGAAGTCACTATCTTTCTTTGTCTTGTAAGTTAAATGGTGCAAAAAGTTTTAATAGTTTATCTACAACACTGATTCACCCCCCCTCTCAGTGTTGTCTGTACTCCAACACATTTTTGGGTGTTGTTTTTTTTGAAAGTTCATGCTTTTTTGTGTACTTCATCATGGTACTACTAGTTTCCTCTTTTTTTGTTAGAGAATTGTATTTTCAATATACAGTCCTTTTTTGGACATTATGGGCTCCCATTGTATGAATTTTTCATTATGTAAACACACTGAAATAAAGTTCCACAATAGGTGTATATGTATTATGGGATCTTTCACATCACTTTGTGCCTTATTATACTCGCACTATGATATAAAGTTCCATGGAGGTTGATGTTTGCCTTTGTTTTTCCTTCATACCTTTCTCACGTGAGTGTGCCTTGATTTGCACACCCTTTATATCTGCTTGTACTTTCATGTCTACACATTCAAATGTTCTTGGTTCTTTATCACACACTACATTCTGAAATTTAGTTTTAGTATACCTGTCTTTCCTCTCCCTTATTAGCATTATGGGGGGGTTTCTACTATTGGTGCTAATGCTTCCTTGGTTTTGTGTTGGTGTGAGATATGTATATAGTATTTATTCCTATGTACTAGGCGGATGCAATGACTAGTTACCCATGCATTTTGGTGAGACGGAGCACTTACCATATGGACACTCTTGCATTCCTATTTCTGGAGGCAACCTTTCATTTTTCACTTGATCAGTTCTTCAAACTATTGGTAGTTGTGCCATCCGTATCTTTGAGTTCTTGATATTTGTGTTGGTTTGCCATCAGATTTGAGTAGTGTCGTTGGGGGCACTCATATAGATTCTTTTCTTCTTGATCTTGATCATCATATGTTTTAATGGAGGTTCTTCTTTCAACATTTCATAGTCATTCTTTGACAATGATTGTAGCTTCTTCATGCTTCAGTGGTGTTCTTTTTGTTCATAGTTTGTTCCTATATTTTGGGACAACATTGCCTTGTTTGGAAGCTTCTTCGGTCCTTCACTTGGCTTTCATATCTTCTTGGAGTGGAGTTTTTCCCACAAGGTTTTCTCTATTTCTTCGCATTATAGAGATCTTCTGTTTGTACATGGGTACCTGATTTGGCCTTGTTTTCTGGGACCCATCATGCATTCCTTTTTAGGGTTTTTAGGTACTCCCTATGTTCATCTTAAGGGGGGGTGTTAGAGTTATCATATATTAGCTAATAATTAATTAATTTTTAATTGATTACTAGTCTAATTTATTCTCACACACTTAAGCTAAACTTAGGAGTATTTTAATACTTTATTAGTTGAGCTTAGATTAGATCATTATGTCTCATCTCATGTGATGTTGAAACTTGTCATGATCTAATCCCTTTATCATATAGGGATTTTCTCTTATAGGCACTCAACCCTCATTGCAATTACTCATAGATATTATCTGGAGCTTTCATATCTTCTTGAGAGTCTCTTGCTTTTGTAGTTTTTTCTTGTTGAAGAATATTGCATATATTGTTTGCAGATCTCTTGCGTGGAAGGTTTATTTGTTTGTTGTTTGATCCTATGGCTCATGGTTTTATGCTTGTTTCACAATTCTAACATTATTGAATGCAAAATATGCTTGTAGTAGAATGTATAGGGACATTTTTTTCTACATTGCACAAATAAATACCCAAGATAAGAGAAGAATAGAGAGGAGTTTTTGAGGTCATGGGTAGTTTTAAATTAATTTTTGTTAGTGTTATTAGTTATGAGCTTGTGCTTAGTTCAAAGATAAATAATTTTCAACCCTCTTCTCTAGTGTATAACGGGTTGAAATTAAGTGCACTTTTTACAAAAATGGTAAAATACTTAAGTTATTTTTTCTAGCACTTAAAAGAAAGGTGAAATTAGAAAAGGGTGCATATATTTGATGGAAAAAGAGTTGTAAGTGGTTGTGAACATTGAAGAAGTATCAATTACATTGAGAACATCTATTAAGTTATTATAGTTTACATACTTCTATGATACATTATTCTATATGTTTATTTCATCAAAATTTGGGGTTTGGTTTGACTTCTAAATTTTGTTCTTCAAGATTTCCTTGATAATGACTTTTGAACTTACTCATTGATCTCCTTCATGCAAAAGCTTAGAACTAATCACATTGACAAAAAAAACTTTACAATTTCCCATGAACTCAAACATTTATCTCTATTCTTATCTTGTATTAAAGGTATAATTCCTTCAAAATGATGAACTTGCTCATATAATTTGCATCCATAAGTTATTAGTTCCTTCACATAGCTCAAAAATTAAGTCACCCATTTATCTAATGTATGAGCTTTCCTTTTTAGATCTTGTAAAGGTTCAACCTTTGCTTTGGAAATCAAAATTGGATGAGTGGAAGTTTTGCTATGTAATCGGGCTAAGGGAGTGATTAACCCCTTGAAAAAGCTTTTCATTTGGCTTAAATTCTATTTTAATTCCCTTTTAGTCTTTTCATCTTTAGCCATCCTTAGTTTCAATGTTTCTACAATAGTATTGAGTGAGGCAACCTCTTCTCCAATTATCATTTTTTGTAAGTTGATCTTGGTTATTT
Organism: Sequoia sempervirens; assembly: GCA_007258455.2. Taxonomy (NCBI): domain Eukaryota; kingdom Viridiplantae; phylum Streptophyta; class Pinopsida; order Cupressales; family Cupressaceae; genus Sequoia; species Sequoia sempervirens. Next base: position 835,020,558 of record VDFB02271358.1, on the reverse strand, counting down.
GATAATCATCCATTGTGATCTCTCTTTCATCTTTATCTATTATTAGGGTGAATTTTTTTATAATTATTCCCTTGGTTCATTTAACCTAGTAGCAAAGTGAGTCTAGGATATGTTCTTAGGACCACATTTTCTCTCTTATTAATATTACGCTTTAACCAAGTTGGCACTAGATGAGTATCCTATATGATTTGACTTGATTGTTCATGTGACTTCTTTTGTTGTTTAGAAATTTCCTATTGTTTCCCTCATTCTTCTAACTTTCTTCATGTTGTTCTACTTAAAAATTATCACCTTCATCCACTAATTTTTTGTTTGTTGTTGAAATTTTTTTGATTTATTTTCTTCTCATTTATATCCCTTTCTAATTTGACTTGCAGGTGATTGAAGAGTTTGTAGAATCTATTTTTTTACTAGTGTAAACAGGTACTTTTCCTAACTAGTTACTTAGTGGGGTCCTATTCACATGTTAATTCCTCTTAGGTCCTAGGAATATTTAAGTTGTTTAGATAATATTTTATCTTTTTAGATTTTACTGAATATTAGAGTCCTAGGTCATTTAATGTTGGCTCATGTCATTTAATAATGACACAATCATTTAATAATGACACAATCATTTAATAATGACACAATCATTTAATAATGACACAATCATTTAATGTTTTAACATTTGGTAATTCATCACACCTTGTCTATATAAGCAAGGTCATTGTACACTTTTGTAACATACCTCATCATCATATTTGATGGATCTTAATATTAAGCAAGATCATTTCTTGCACTCTCTTATAGAAGGTATTTATTGTTTTTGCAGGTGGTCCTAGGATAAAGCTATTTTTTAGCTCCTACATGGCATCAAAGCACAACCTTGCAAATTCCTTCTAAGATTTGAGGGTAGAGCTATTTCTAATGAGATATCTTGGTGAATTTTAGTTAGTTTGAGTTTTCTCTTCCCTTGTATTCAATGGTGATTTGGGGAATAAAAAAACTTGAAAAAAAATACTAGTTTTAGAGGGTTCCTCTTTATGGGTTTTTATTGCAGGTTAATTTTGGTGCATGTTGGAGGTAATCTAAGCTCACCATTGAGTCCAAAGTGTCTGAGAAAGTCAAGATTGAATTTCGTTTCATCAAAATATGAAATATTTTTCCAAATTTACACGGGTTACAAGTTAAGAGGTGGTTACCAAATCTAGGAGGTAGTTGATATTTTGACATTGGGCCAAAATTGACCTTTCCATTGTGTTTGGAAGGCCCAAAAATCCCAATTTTCATATATTTTTCTTCATATTTTGAAGAATTTTTTTTACAAATTTTTAATTTTTTTGGACAAGTATCTTAAATTTGACAACCAAATGACCGTCACAAAGGTTGTGTTAAATTTGACGGTTAAATGGCTGTCATACTAGTGCTCAACCTAGTTTTCCAACTTTTGGTTGCATGAAGACCACTCACCAACCCTTAGGGGGCTTAATTTTGGCCCCTCAAACTTTAAGTGGGCAATTTTTTTAAAAATAGCCATAACTTTTAACTCAGGTATTAGATTTTTGAAAATGAGGTATCATTGGAAAGACGATTCTGAGATATTTCCAGTGGTGCAAGTATTATTATTAGAGTTTAATCCTAGAATATTTTGTTGCTGTTTGAAGTCAAATGTCTTATTTCGACCTCTAAGCTCATAACTTTTTTCTTGGATCTTTGGTTTTTGTGATTTTTGTGGCATAGGAAAGGTATTGAGGAACTCTAGGGTGATCCCACAATAGTGGTTTACAATTTTTGGCCAAACTGGACACTAAAATTATTATTTTTAACTAAATCTTCACATTCAGGCAGCTATAGCGGCTAAACCGTGAAAAATTTGAAGATAATGCAAACTAGAGTCTCATCACATTTTTTCTGTAGATTCTAAAATATTTTTTCAAAACTTTTGGAATCATTTTACACTTCTTTTTCCATCTCCCACGAAAAATTTTTTCAAAAACAACATTTTAAAAAGTGACTGACCATAATAGCATAAATTTTTTCCATGAAGGATAAAATTATAATTCTTTTGAATTTAGATTTGTAACTCGATATCTAGTGCTTCCACTTTTTGTTAGACAGTTTTTATTGAATATTTTTCTTTAATCAAGTTTCAAGTCAAACCAATTACAATTCGATATAACACGGTATAATGCATAACTTTTTTGTATATATCGAAATTCAATTTTTTTTTTTGGTTGGATCAAGGACTTCAATATCTGGTGCACTCATATTTTTTAATTTTTTTTTTGATAATCTTCTATTTTTCCACATGTACAGAACATAGACCTTTATTTTCGATGAAAAACCTATGTTTAATAAAACTAAAAAAACAAATACATAATAAAACCAAAACATATTAAGATTATATTCGTTGGATAGCTTGTTTCGAGGACTACCTGATTCCAATTGGGTTTGTGAAGATTGATCCATTTTCATCATCAACTGGAGCTTCGAAGTGCAAAAATTTAGGGCTTTTTGGTGTCTTAGAGGAGGGATGAGGAATAAGGGGGGTTCACTCGAACCAGGGTTCACTCAAACCAGGGTTCATTCAAACCCTGGTTCATTTGAACCCCCTTTTATAAGGGCCTTTGTTTTCATTTTTGGCGGGAAAGCATTAAAATGGTTCGCCCGAACCTAGGTTCTAGCGAACCCCTAATGGGTTCGGTCGAACCAGTATGTTCGTACGAACCCCTAAAATCAATATTTTTGCCATGCATTCATTTTCTGTGAGTTTTCCTTCCTCACTTCAATTGTAAACCACTATTGTGGCTTCACCCTCTATCATTGTGCACATGCATTTTCTAGATCCAAACCTATGTATTATTTATTTATATTTTTGCATATTTGCATTTTGGTTAATTACTTGGACATCTTGACTCTTGGAGAGGTTTTGTTTTTTTGGGAAGGCTTCATTTTTTGTATACAACATGTTTAGGGGTTTCTAATTGTTGTTGAAGGTTTAAGTCCTTTTAATTTTGGAGATTTATTATAATTCATTATGGGGTTTTCATTTCATCCTTCTTTGATTATGTTGAAAATGGGAAACTATAAACAATGAAGAGATGACATCATTAAATATCTCTTTTGGCTTCATTTGTTACCATATTTGTATGGTCTAGTTCCCCCTCTAGGTATAGCTATTAAGAAATTTGCTTGGAATTGTAAAAGGGATCATGTCTTATGAGTTATTGTTATGCATGTAGATGATGAAATTTTGAGTGCTATTGTTCATTTTGAGTGTCCTCATACTATTTGGTATAAAATTTGGGAGATATATGGAGATCCTAATACTCAACTATTCCCAAATGATCTTGTTTTAGATTATCTTGTGCCTCTTCATTTTTAAAAATGGATATCCTATGATTATGATACTATTCAAGAGTTTGAAGATTTGAAGTACTTTGAATCTTCAAATGAGGATGACATATTTTCTTCAAATGCTTCTTCTCCCCCAGAGATGGTTGTTGATCCTTCACCTTCAGTGATTCCTTGTGCAAATTCATTGATTGAGGCTCCCATAATTCTTGTTTAGTAGGACCATTCATCATTTTTTGGTGATTCATTGATAACTTCCAATGATTCATTACAACAGGTAGCTCATTGTCTTCCTAATTAGGATTCCTATATATCAAACATTGCATCTTTGTTTGTGGAATCTCACATTTCAAATGTGGAGGAAACATTTGAGGGGTTATCTCTCCTCTTTGATGATAGTCATTACACAACTGTTGTCAAACCATCATTCTCTTTGGATCTTGTTCAACATTGATTTCCACATAGTCCTAGTTTGTCACCTTCTTCATTGTTTAGGTTTGTACTTGATTTGATTGTGGCATCATCATCTTCATTGGAAAATGAGACACATGAAAATTTTTTAGAGACATCATCATACATGTTTATGCTTCTTTCTTTCGATTTCTAGCTAGAATGGAAAGCATTCCTTCATTTGTACCTAGAATTGTTTCTTCTAAAATGGAGATAAGTTGTTTGCCAATATTGGATTATATTTTGTCTTTAGGCATTTACCATTTTTGTAGGAAATTACACATAATGGGGGGCTACATAGTCTCTCTCTTTCCCTCTTGTGGGGGGGTGTCATTGACTATATATTCATGATGGATGTAGTCATTGAGGGGTATTATTGAGTCCTCCACACATCATCCTTGTTTATATCTTTTATTTCTTTTGAAGAGGGGTTTTTTCTCGTGTGATTTTTCTCCTTTTCTTCATTTGTGAGAGATCATTTGTACATGGGTACCTAAAATGGCCTCATAACCATGACCCATCCTTGCATCTTTGCATCATTTACATAATACTTGCTTCTCCCTAAGTTACACTTAAGGGGGGGGGGTGCGGGGGTTGTTGGTGTAAATAGGTACTTTTCCTAACTAGTTACTTAGTGGGGTCCTATTTACATGTTAAGTCCACTTAGGTCCTAGGCATATTTAAATTGTTTAGATAAGATTTTGTATTTTAAATTTTATTGAATATTAGTCCTAGGTCATTTAATGATGACACATTCATCTAATGTTTTTTCATTTGACACTTTATTGCACCTTGTCTATATAAGGAAGGTCATTGTACACTTTTGTAACATACCTCATCATCATATTTGATATATCTTAATATCAAGAAAACTCATTTATTGTATACTCTCTTGTAGAATATTTTCATTGTTTTTGTAGGTGGTCTTGGGATAGAGCTAATTTTCAGCTCCCACATTTTCTTCTAAATAGTTTCTCTTCAATTTCCTTGGCTAATTTATCAATTTCATCTTTCTCTATGTCAAAAACATCCTTCTTAATGAATGCATTGGTACCTCATTCAAATTTGACTATGTTGGCATTCTTTTTGGAGAGGGAGTCTTTTCAAAAGGGGACAAAGACTCAAATTCTATATTTCTTGGCAAATTTTCTCCTTTGAAAGCTACAAGTCCTACAATAAAAAATTTAGTCTATCTAGGTTAAACTACTTGTAATGGTTTAAGGACAAATCCCAATGCGACTCCAACTTCAATCACATTATGGAGTGCATTTTCCTTTTTCATAGTTGTTTGTAGGGTCTCAAAAGATTCATATATTTTAATAAATTTTATTTCTTTATATTTTTTGGACTTTTGTGTTGTAGAGGAGGTATCACCTTATCTTATCTTTTTCTTTTCTCTCTTCTTTTAGATTGTTCCATCTTGGTCTTTAACCAAGACAAGCTAAAATCCTCCATTATTATTTTTATTTCTTTCAATGAGAGCTCTTCTTTCAATGCCCAATTGATAGCTGGAAGATGTTAATTCTCAATCTCTTGAAGATCATAAATGAGATTTAAGACTTTCTCATCAATAATTCAACCTAACAAAATTTCTCCTCTAAGCTTATTTTTTTGCATTTTCTTGAGTATTAACTTATAGAATCTCATTTTCTTGACATCATGGTCATTTTGGTAATTAGCTAAAAAATATTAAATAATAGATGCATGACTATAATCATGCCCAAAAACTCTCTCAACCTTCCCCTCTGGATCATAGTTTATCCTAGTCTAAAACATCTTTAGATTCAATGAGGACAACTCTTCTTCTAATGATTTTGCACAAACACATATATAAGTATAACATCTAATATAAAAGGAAATTGCACCCTAAGATTTTATCTTTCTATGAATTTCTTGTGTCCTATAATTTTCCTTGAAAACTCTAACATAATAATTTATTGGTAAATGGGAAAAAAATGGAGCTCCCATGAAACCAACAATCTTGATATTTTTAGACTTAGAGAATTGGATAAACCAATATCCCCAACCAACTATTAGCTTGTTTGCATAAGTAGATAACCTTATAGTATCCTTCCTTGTTAAATTGTTGATTATAGGAAAATAAAAGCATCATTGACCCATTTGAAGGGCCTCTAAGATTCTTTGTATTCTAGCTATAGGTAATGTTGTCAAACTCTTTTTTGTCCTTTGCGTTCTCCTACTGTATTTTTTATTTTATATTCTAGAGTTCATAAGAGTAATGAATAACAAAAAGAAACATAAAAGTATACAAGAAATAACTTACAACAATGAAAGTGAAAGATTACAAAAAGATGAGCTTGAAAACCAAAATATTAGAAAAAAAAAAAAGAACGAGGGATTTACTCTTCAAGTTTCTATTTCATGAGTTGTTACAATAGTTCCATGTCTTCAATTAAATCTTACAAATTTTTCTTTACATATCAATGTAAAAAGACCATACAAACTCTCAAATACTCCCACACTTCCCAAAACCCTCCTACAACTCCACTAAGAATTATAAGTTAAAGCTCAACATAATCCTTTATAACTAACTTTCTTTCAAAACAATGAAAAATGATTACTTGTTATGTCTCTTGGAAACTTTGCCAAGAAAAAAATACAAGAATAGTTGAAAAGGAAGTCCATTTTCCTTTGTAACTATAAGTAAACCTTTTGCAATGTACCAAATCCTCAAAACCCCATATAATATGTCTTTTGATTTTATGAGATGCATTTGGATTATGGTAGAAAATATTCACCATGCCTAATTTGTCATAAGTTAGTTGAACCTTAATTGTGTCATTCAATTGAAACAATAACACATATTTGAACTTAATAAAATTAATTACCACTAACTACTTTCTATAGATGTAATCACTTTAAATAATCAAATTCTTTAATATATATTGCCTTTAAAATTCATTACATTCTATTTATTATAATAAACAAATGATTCATAAGTTAAAACAATATAAACTCCCACATGATAATAATTAAAATCAATGAAAAAGAAATAACATTATAGTTGAGATTCTTTAGAAAGATGAAGAAGAATGGGCAACGTTGGCAAAGCCTTAATTTGTGTGCAATGCAAATTAATAGTAACTAAACATTCTCTTCACTTTCTATATTTATAGTTTGGACCTCTTTCCAAATCTTACTTTGTAATGGACCTTTCAAAATTCATTCTATCACGTTTATAAGGTTGTGCTCCAGTGGATCACAAGAAGGTTTTATATTTTTTGGGTTGCACACGATAGCCTTTAATTTTTTATTTTTTTTACATAGTTAAGCTTTGAATTTGTCAAGGGAGAATTTATGAATTTAAGTATCCAACAAGAATTAAACAATGATAAGTTATTTTATTGATAAAAGCTTTTAGATGTTGTATGATAGTATATAGCAAGATTGATATGATATATATCTTATATCTTATTTTGTAGAGATTCTTTAAAATTGATATGAATTTTATATCTTATTTATTTTTGGGTGTAGTTAGGAAACATAATTGTAAGATCTATGAAGTTATATTTTATGATCTTCATTTTGTAGGTGGTGACAACATACTGTTCTACTTCCATAATGTTAAAGAGAAGGACTTTACTCTTCTATTTGATCACCTTCACTTCAATACCCACTTCAATGTGACAAATTCTTAAGGTCATGAATGCGTATACACTTGAGTCCAAGCCCTAGGTCTCATGTATAACTCCTATATCTTGACAATTGCCTCCAAAAAGACATCGAGATGACATGCAACCATCAATCACTTCATCTTCACCTTTGATGGTGAGGCATTCACAATTCTAGGTTTCTTTCTCATCTCTTCCATTTAGAATTTTACTAACACATGTAGATATTTCCTAATGTGGTGTACCTTTATGACCATATGTCGGTGCCATATTTACTATAGTTTGTGGTCTCATTGGCATGATTAATTTATTTTTTCATTTAGAGGAAGCTTTGGTTGAGTGAGACTCTCTAGGTTTAGGCTCAACTACTATTACAATTGATTGCATTGACAACACCAATAACATCAATATAATTGTTGTTAGGTGTTGTTGATATAATTGTGAGTGTGCCCCCCATATTGGAAAATTAAAACCTCATGTACAAATTTGAACTACCTAGTACTAATGATGTGTTCAACCACTAGGAAATGCAATTCAAGTTTTGAATCTCTCATTTGAAGTGAAAGGTGTCCTATTTGACAACTCTATTAAGAGGGGTGTCCCTATACTAGTCATGGGGGGTGAATATATGCTACATCTTTCTTTTTATCTATAGGTTGTAATTACTACAAAAGTTCTTCTATGTCTTCTTCCTCTTCAAAGGGATTTATTATAATGGTATGAAGACATTTAAAGTAGAATGCACCAACAACAAATGAAATGGGGGCATGTTCTGTCAAAAGGTAAACTTAAATAATATTCTTTAAATAAAGTATATAATTGGTTGAGATGATTAAATAAATGATTTCCTATGTCATACTTGAAGCAGAGCTTACACCTTAGTTCAAGAGTATAAGTTTTTTAATTTTTTTTTTAGTAAAACTTGTGAAATTCATTATTTAGGGACTTTTCCCCAAATTTTAATTCGTCTCTAATGAATTAGCTAAATTCTTTAGTGTGTTAAAGTATCTCTTTTATTTACACAATACATAACTTTAATGTTGTTAACAAAAATATATTGTAAGGAACGAGTTAGATGAATATTCTAGCTTATTACTTATATGCAAACATATTGCATTTATTATTTAAATTTATTTATTTAATTAAATTTGTATCAATACTAATTATATTAAAAATCTATATTATTTTTAAACACTATTGATATAAAAGTTGTATATTTCTCATTTCTATTGATTCCATGAAATAAAATTAAGATGAATGTGATTACATTCAAAATGTCATGTTAACCAATTCTTAAAAATTAAAAAAATTCTTCTTTTAAAAATTTCAAAGTATTTTTTTCATTCCAAATTATTTGGATTTGATATTATAATTACTAAATGATGCATTCCATTATTACTAATGTTTCATACTTTAAAATTAAAGATAATTTAATATCCATAAAATAAACCTATTTAAAATCTAATTATTTGGGAAAGATTAAAGCCTACACTTTTTAGGTTAAATATTTAACATTAATTTTTTTAAATAGGTCCATAGTTAGAAACCAACAAACTGATACTCAACATATTCCACTCCATTTATGATACCCAACTTGATTCTCTATTTTTAAACAATGCTACTCCTCCCTTTAAATAACCAATAATTTATCTCTCCAATTTCTCTAGTAGACTGTTATGAAAAGGGTCTGTACACTTTGTATAGGAAAATAATTATTTTAATTAGGTAAAATAAATATTTATTTGTGGTCCATCTTTAGAAATATGTTTAGTAACATTATATATTTATTTTGTTTCACTTGTAGATTTGTCTATGGCATTGGTTAGATATTTTACGTGTGTTGAGTATTGGAAAAATAATTAATATTGAGAAAAATTAGTACCCAAAAGTAAATGTTGGGGTCAATAGTTTTGTGCACTCACGATTTTGAGACACATGGTTTTATCTATATCACTTGGTTGCTTTGTGTGATATTGAATATATAAAAACAAAAACATGTTTAATGGTTGATGTTGGCTAGTTGGTTATTTGGTTTGGTTGTTATTTGTATTGAGCTCTCTTGTAAAGTGCAATAGTGAAGCATGACATGCGATGTGTGGTTGTATGGTTACCCCATATGCTTGGACACATGGGGAATCTTGATGTTTCATAAGTATTCAAGGAGACTATAATTATATTGTAATATTTCATTGTTGAATAATACATCGAGTGTGGATGCTTTTGGACATTGGGTATTTCCCTCTTGAGGGTTTTCCCAAGGCATGTCTTGTGTAATATTGTGACATGTCTTTGATCTTTACATTATGGTTAGTTTTTAAGCTTGTATGTATGCTTTTATCCCATAGGATTATGTAAGAAAGGGTTTTATCAACTTGGTACTTTTCTAATAAGTGGTATTAGAGCCATGGTTGTGGTTGAGGGCGCTGATAGATCTCTATTTTTGTTTAACTCTTGTTTGAGAAGATTTAACACGCAATTAAAGTCACGGAAATGTTGGGGAGATTTTAAACATTTCAAGGTATGGGATGTGTTGCACAAGTTGTGAGAATTTATAGGTTTTGCATATTTGTGATTATTTTTGTAGATTTGGGGTCTACAAAAGATTTGGTAAGAAGTATTTTTCTAGGTGTCCACCTTGAGGGATTTGTGGTAGATGTTTTAGAAATGACCTCTTGAGACAAGACCAACCTTTCCAATATATCCAAGAGGCATGAGAGATGAAGACTAACATAAAATTTGACCTATTTTGACCACTAGAGCTCGAGGGAAATATTTATTGCTCGCCTTTCTTGACTGAATGACCATATGATCACATTATGTAGAAAAAAAATAAAATAAAATTAAAAAAAATTCAAAATGTGAGAATTAAGTTAAATTCTCATCTTTATCGACTAACATCAAGTCATATCTAATTAATAAATTATTATTAATAATTAATTATTCAAGTTCCATATAGATCCATTCACACATAATTAATTAATTATTCAAGTTGCATATAGAGACTGAATCTTTGAATGGTTCTCCTCCTTCCATGCTCATGGATTTAACTGATGAAGAACAATCCACTTTGGCAAAGCCTTAATCTGTGGGCAATACTTTCGTCATGAATACTTTATTGGATCCCCCAAAAAATACCGTTTGTAAGGTTATGGTCTAGTAAATGACACGAAGGCTTTATATATATTGGGATTCGCATAGTATCTTTAAATTTATTTTTCTTAACAGTCAAAATCAATTTTAGTTCATTAATGGTTGATATTATATTATTTTAACTACTTCCAGAGCAGCCTGCTACGTGCAGATACTTCAAAGCCAAACATACAATTTCCAAGACCAGCTGACAAATATAACCTCTGTCCTAAGAAAGAAACATTCTTATTTAAAGCACAGAGGTGACCCATTATTCCTATCCCTATCATTTCATTGTTTTGAAGGTGTGATAACTTTTACTGATATAAATCATTAGGAAGAAGTATCATGGGTTTTGGTGTGCTTTTCACAGCCCTCTGTTTGGGCAGTGTGATAATGGTGTTGGGAGCAAGCAGCAGTTACGATTACAATAGTAATGATACTCAGATCTATCAAATGTTGCCAAATACTGCGAGTGGGCAAGAGAGGGCTCTTTGCTATGCCAAGAATAAAAGGTGCCTTTTCAAGGTCTTGAAGTGCCCTCGCGAGTGCCCAGTCAGGAAACCCTACTCTTACAAGAATGTTAAGGCCAAGGGATGTCTGATCGATTGCAGCAACAAATGTAAGACCACCTGCAAATGTAAGTTCTTCTGGTACCCAATTGGCTTTGAGTTTGTTATGGGAGAATTTATGAATTGAACAGTGATAAAAGCTTTGAAATAACTTAAAAGTATTACTTTATTTGAGTATCTTAGAGATTTTCTAACATTTATATGTATTATATATTTCATTTTCTTAATGCAGGAAGCCTAATTGTAAGGGCTATGGTGCCATATGCTATGATCCTCGCTTTGTAGGAGGTGATGGTGTAAATGTTCTACTTCCATGGTGCTAAAGATAAGGACTTTGCCCTCCTCTCTGACTGCCACCTTCATATTAATGCCCACTTCATTGGCACAAAACCCCAAGGTCGTGACCGCCCTTACACTTGGGTACAAGCCCTAGGTCTCATGTTTGACTCCCACACTTTGACAATTGCAGCCAAAAAAGCCTCTACATGGAATGAAACCATCGACCACTTCACCTTCTCTTTTGATGGTGAGGCATTCACAATTCCAGGTTTCTTCCTAATCCCTTCTACTTCTAGTTTGCTTTACATGTTATAATAAGTTGTCTTTGTGAACATATATTGCTTCCATAAACTATTCTATTTTTTCTTCTCATGGATGTAATCAAGCTCATCTCAATTTATTTTCTTTTATTCAGAGGAAGCTTTGGTTCAATGGACCCCTCTAGGTTTGGGGCCAATTACCATGACAATTGAGCGCATTGATGATACAAACAATATCAATATCATTGTGCCAGGGGTGGTTGATATAATTGTAGGCGTGGCTCCCATCTTGGAAAAAGAAAATCTCATGCACAACTACCAACTACCTGCTAATGATGTGTTTTCCCACCTGGAAATGCAATTCAAGTTCTTTAATCTCTCCTCTGAAGTGGAAGGTGTTTTAGGCCAAACTTATAGACCTGGGTTTGACAACCCTGTTAAGAGGGGTGTCCCTATGCCCATCATGGGGGGTGAAGAAAAATATGCTACATCTTCCTTGCTATCTACAGATTGCAAATATTGCAAATATTCTTCTACATCTTATTCCTCTTCTAATGGATTTATTACAAATGATATGGAGACATTCAAGGCAGAGTGCACTAGCAACAATGGAAATGGAGGCATGGTGTGTTGAAGGTAAACTTAATTAATGTTATTTAAATAAAATATATAATTAGTTGAGATCGTTAACAAACAATTTCCCATGTTGTACTTGAAGTGGAGCTCACACCACAAGTTCAAGAGTATAAGCATTTTGTTGAAATTTTAGTAAAAAATGTGGAATTTATTATTTAATGACTTCTCCCTAAAGTTTTAATTTATCTTTGATTGATTATTTATATTCTTGAGTGGGGTAAGATACGTCTTTTGCTTCCGTAATACATGTCTCCAATATTCCTAAGTGGAATATATTGTAAGGAATGGGTTCTATGTTTATTTTAGCTTAAATTTAAATGCTTATTTTTATTACATTTATTAATTAGACTCATTTAGTTTAAGAAAAAATATATCAATTTACTATTTACAATAAAAAAATTAAATTCATTTTAACATTTCTTGCTATTACACAAGTTATTTTTACCAATTCAACTTATTCCATGAAATAAAATACACGACTTGTATTTAAATTTTCATTTTAACCAATTATAACAAATTAAAAAATTCTTCTTTTAAGATTCAAAACTACTATTTCAATCCAAATCATTTATATTTTATATTATAATCATTAAATGGTATATTCCAATGTTACTAATATTTCATACTTTAAATTTAAAAGTACTTTAATTTCCATGAAATAAATCTATAAAACATAATTATTTGAAAAAGATAACATTCTATTTTTTGAAATGGGTAAACACTTTTGACCTAAAGCTATGAATCAATGAGTTCACAATGAGAGACCTCATCTCTACAATAACACCTCGATGGGATTTGAACCTTGATGTAAAGAGAAAAAAACACAACTTAACCATCACACTATGCCACTATTGACAAAAAAGATCATAATCTATACTCATATTCATATGCAACATATTCCACTCCACTCCACTTATGATCTCCACCTTAGTTCTCTATTTTTTTGAAGTTCAATGTTAGTCTTACCTCCAAATAACTAATAATTTCTTTCTCCAACTTCTCTAGCCAAGCATGTTGCAAGATGGTGTGTCTCTTGGTCTCCTTGGTTCATCATGACACTTGAGTTCATGACATGGCTTAACCGCCTCCTGTGGATATTGTATAAATTTGGTGGTTGTATCGAGCATTAACAAGTCGATCTTTTGGTGCAATGACAACCACCAATGTAACAATTGGTATTAGAGCCGAGGTCACGGGTTCAAACCCCTCACTTGCGTTGGGGGAATTGTTGCAAGATGGTGTGTCCCTCGGTCTCCTTGGTTTAGTGTGGCACTTGGGTTCGTGATATGGCTTAACCGCCTCTCGTGGATCTTGCAAAAATCTGGCAGTTGTATTGGGCATTAACAGGTTGATCTTTTGGTGCAACGACAACCACCAATGTAACAAAGCATCCTTACTATGTAATAAAATAATATATGTAGCTAAACTATTTAAATTTTTTAAATATCATATCCTAAAAACTTCATAAACTAAAAACATCCACCAACATTGTCACCCATACACACTCTACGCCCTTAATAAGAGTTTTGGACAAAGTAGATATGTAATTAAGAGAATATTCATGTGAATTAAAGGATATGTTTGTTAGGACTAGGAATTTAACAAATTATAGGATATTTCTTTTATATTCATTATTTAAAAGATAAAATTGAATAATCTTAAATATGATTTTTAATGTAGGCTAGAGATTTAGTTTTAGAGTATTATTTTATTCAATATTTTGTTTAATTTTTTAGATTAGTTGTCTTGATATGTGCTACGATAAGAGAGTTTTGACATTGAAATCTACATCTTTCCATCTCTTGATTATTATGGAATTTCTATTAATATTTTTTAGTTCAACACAATAGTTTTGGTTATTTCTTGGACATTGTTAAGTAATGCTCGTCTTATGTGGAATGCCTCTTTATGTATTTGGATATTGAAACCTTGATTTATCAATATTCTAGAAAACACTAGATAATCCCTTGATAAAAGGTTGTCAAACTAAAATGGTGGACTACTCCTAGAATTTAAAATAACTTTATTCCAATCTATGAGATATTTTATAGTCTTTCATAATTATACTTTGAATCTAATAAAACCATGAATTCTAATTGAATAATTTAGAGTGTGTATCTCTAATTTGAGCCTTTATATTCCATGGTGCTTCCAACCCTAATTAATCCTTCTACTTTGAAAGTATTAAATTTGAAATATAAAAAAAAAATGTTGGATTGAGAAGGTGAGTATAAAAATAATAAAACTTAAAATGCTAGGACAATCCAAATATTATTTTGGGATGTTTGTACGATGCTAATTGACTCTAGAAGTGGAACAAAAATTAGAATAAGGACCTAGAGAGGAAAGGGAGCAAGGGGAAGAAAATAATGAGAATTAGAGTTTAAGATAAACTTGATACCTGAAACTAGGCACGTCAAGGGTTAGCTACACTTAGAAATTTACCTAAACTTGAATGAGCTTAGGGAGTCAACGATAGTATGAAGGGATGGCTAAGTTCAATACCTTGGAAAACAAAGGATTGGACTCCAAAAGTAAACTATCATAATTCAAAGATTGGGGGTGCAAAGGAAGTGGTACTAATAGAGGGACAAGTCTGACACCTCATTAATAGAAAATTTTCCAAGGCATTAACTTAACATTTCAAAATTTGGATGAAGGGAATGGAAACCTCAATAGGCCAAAAAATTTCATGCTTAGGAAAATTTTAATGCTTTGGTTGGGATGTTAGGATTTGGGGAAAGAGTATGCCAACGTGGAATACCTCAACAATTTGATACAAAATGAACACATAGAACACCAAGGAAAAGACTAATACTCAGGAAAATTTGGATTTCTTTGTAAAGTTAAACACATATTCAACTATAAGGGATGACACATGGAGTTATTTTGGGAAAAAAAACTCTTGGAAAATCACTTATAACATCAAGATCAGTTATAAAAGGTGGATTAACATAGTTTAACTATAACACAAGGGAAAATGAGAAGATAGAGATAGCAAAATGGAGCACCAATTGGATGAAAAATGGGAATTCAAGAAGAAACTTAATTTAGATGGTAGTGTTGAAAATTAAAAAAACATAATTGGTTGTAAAAGGGTATTCCCAAGTTAAGGGAATTGATTTTCTTTGGATTTTTTCTACTATTTCTAAGCTAATATCTATTAGATTCTTGTTATGTCATGTTACAAAATTTAACCTTAATATTGAACAAATGATGTGAACATAGCTTTCCTACATGAGAACTTAAAGGAAGAGGTCTATATTTCACAATTAGAATATCACATTGAAGCAGGTAAGAAAAGTTTGGTTTTTGAATTGAAGAAATTCATGTATGGTCTCAAACATTTTCCTAGAATTTGGTATGATAAATTTAATTTGTATGTTTGGAGATTGTTATTTATTAGGTATGAATTTCATCATTATGTTTATTACAAGTAAACCAATGATCATTTTATTGCTATCACTTTGTATGTTGATGATATATTGTTTTTGATTAATGATAAATAGGTTTTTAAGGGTGCCCGAAACCCTGAACAAAAAGAGACAATGGCAGTAAAGATGAAACAATAGACTGTCCACCCAAACCCAACAAAAAACAAGCTAATTAACAAAACATCAGCAAACCATCAACAAAAAAACACAACCAACACAAAAAAACAAAAAAGTACACCTGTGATAAGGTGGAATCTCCTAGTCTAGATGATGCAAAACAAAGTGCCAAAAATGAAGGAAATAACACCTAACACCTCGAGATAAGCCTAGTTGAACTCAAAACAAAATAAAGATAAAAAGAGCAGATTTTACCTTGTCTTGAATCGATCTTTGGTTGGCCATTGATAGTTGATTAGGTGTGTGCTCCTTTGATGGAAAAAATGGATGAAAGTGGATTCAAAATAATGAGGGTTTGATGAGGATTCAAATGGTGGATGTGTGTAGTTGAGAAGATGAACCAAATGGATGGAATGAAATCTTGAATGTGCAACAATGGTGGATGGTTGAGCTTGAGAGAGTTAGTTGAATGCTTGAGCTTGAGAGATAAAGTTGTGAATGAGAATGTGTTAATGAGAGAATGAAAGGAAATTCTTTCATTTTATGGAGAGAAGCCCTAGAAAGATGGACGGTTGAGATCCTGCCACCATATGAAAAATGTAGGGTTGTGGTGAGTTGAGGACTCACAAGCCCTCACATCTTTCCATGTGGCAGATGATGTGTAACAAGGACACATGAGATGGAAGGTGACATGTGATGGGAAGGTACTTGTAAGTACTTTGGAATAAGGATGATGCGACCTCTCAATGATTACATGGGGAAGAGGAGAATCTTGGATAAATAAAAGTGAATTTAAAATTCACATGATTGGGAGATCTTGTGGATAAGACAAGGTTCCCAAAAAGAAAGGTGAGAAGTACCTTGGATAAGACAAGGGTTTTAAAAAGGTAAGTACTTACCCACATGTGACTAATGTGACATGTCAAAGGTTCTAGAAGACTTTGGCACATGTGAGTTATGTGACAAGTCAAAGGTTCTAGAACTTGCATGGGAATAAGGAGGGTCTTGGAAGGATAAAAAAGAATTAAAAATTCCTTGGGGGATGGGGAGTGTTGACCAAAGTGCTGATTGCATTAGCGCCTAATAAGTGATTAGAAGATAATTAATGGTTAAGGAAGATTAGAAGCCAACTTGAAAAAATTGGAGGATGTGACACATCCTAATCAAAGATTAGACATGTGCACATCTCTAATGATGAGATTAGGAGGTTGATTAGGATTAAGGAAAAGTGATGAAGGATGTGACATGTGAAGAATTAAATAAATGTCATATATATTTAATTCATTTGATGAAAAGGGGAGTAAAGGGGTAAGGCATTTAATTATTAACTGAATACCTTAGGGATTTAGAGGAATTTAAGGATATTAATTAGATAATAGCAATATTACCTAATTAACGCGGATAAGAAGATGTTTAAACTAAAAGGGACAAATTTGGACAAATGTAAGTGTCCAAATTTAGGTGTCTACAACACCAAACAACCATTAGAGAAGTTCTTTAAGCATCTTTGCTACATCCAGATCCTTAGACACTAGCCTGTCATGCATCTCCATAATTTCCTCCACATCATGACCATGAACTGTTTTGCATTTCTTGGTTTTACTCTGAGTATGCATACTCGGACCATCATCCAAATCTATCGCCTTCTGGTTGAGGAAGATCATACCTTCAGCCAAGGCCTCCAAATTCTCCCTGCTAATGTTAATGATTGTGTCCACGTCCTTTCAGAGTTGCCTATTCTATTTTTCCAGCAAAGTCATCCTTGGTCTATAATCACTCTTCAAATTAGCAAGCTCATCCACCACACAACCAACAGTGGAGTTCAACGACCTGGTTAGCTTGAAGATAGAATCCTTCTCCTTGAGACTGAGCAATGTGGAAATGTTGCAACGGGCGATGGTGTCATGCTTGTTGTGGAGGTCTTGCACCTCTTGCACGAGCCACATTAGTTGATGATATACTATTATTTGATAGTAATAATGGTATAATTAGGGACTTGGAATCTTATATTTCTTTACAAATGGAAATGAAAAACTTAGGGTCTACTCATTTTAGCTTATAGATGGAGATTAAATGGGATAGGTCTAACAAAAACTTTTGTTGGGTCAAATGAAGTATATTTAGTATGTTTTGCACAACATTGTAGCATGGCAAACAACAAATTAGTGATTATTACTATTTTATGGCAATAAAGCTTTCACTTGAGCAATTCCCTTCAATATTTGAAGAGATGAACAATATGAGTTTTTACCTTATGCTAGTATATTGAGGAACCTTATGTATGCTATGGTCTGTACTAGACTAGATATTGCCTAAGTAGTGGGATCCTTGACTTGTTTCATAGCTAGTCTTGGATGAGATCACTTTGAAGAAATGAAGGGTGTCTTTAGATATTTTCAAGTTATGTACATGAGTGTACTCTATCTGTTATAAAAGAGGCAATTTCTCATGGGGATCACTACACTCAATGAATATTTAGCCCAACATGTGGATTATAATTTAGTAGGGGATATCAATAATAGAAGGTCTACTAGTGGTTATATATGTATTGCCTATTCAGTGGTGTAGTAAGTTGGATGAGTAGCAACAAGATGTGGTCATTTTATTCTCCATAAGGTAGGGTATATGACAACTAATCATAGCTATAAAGAGACTATTTGACTTTAGAAAGTATGTGTCTAGATGTTGGGTTAAGTTAGATAATAGTTAGATTTTTTTGTGACAATCTTGGAGTACCATTAACTTGGCAATGAACTCATCCTTTCATGTAAAAAAATACATTGATGCACAAGATTTTTTAATGACATGGTGAAAGATAGGGTGGTTAGCAAAAAGTTCATATGACACAATGAGTTTATCATAATGTTCACATTTATTGATTATTTTTTAATTATTCATTATTGCACTCACATATTTGGTAATTTGCAAGTCTCAGTTAGTGTCATGGAAGTTTCTAAATGCAACTATAACAACTTATAAGGTGTGTAAGACTTTTCATGTAGGAAAAGCATGATGAGAGGGGGTTAGCTATGAACTATGAGAAAATCATGGAGCATCTTTCTAAAGAGAAATATAAGACCAAATTGATTGCCCAAGTTGGTGATCACAAGTTCTATTTTAACTTTAGTTAACATTTTTCTAGCATTAGATTTTTGTATGGATGTAGACACCTAATTTAGCTAATGGTTTCCAAATCATGGTTTTAGAAACCACTTAATTATTTGTGGTTTTGGTCTTTGCTATATATTGAGTGTTTGAGACAAAGGTGTTATCATATTGTTTTGTATATATGTACCCAATAGAATATCTCTAGAATTGCATGATTGTGTGATCTCCTATGAAGGCTTGAGCTTGATTGCATTATAACCAAGTTTGCTAACAATACATTGGCTCAAGATTTTTAGAATAGACTTCTCTCAAAATGGTTTTCCTAGGCTAAACACTATGTTGTAAGTTTGTGTACATGTGTTTATATTCTTTCTTGTTTAAAAATCAAATAACTTTCCTTATGACACAACTCTCATCATAGGTTGATAGTGGAATGTTTAATCTAGTTTTCCTTTTACCTTGAAGAGGGAATTATGTGACACACATCTCACTTTCCTTATTGAGCCTCTTGATTCTATCTATTTTTCCATATATGAAACAATTTCACTTTCAAGATCGAACCAATTCCTCTAGTAATGGGGCATGAATCTACAAAACTAATCACATAGAAAAAAAATCAAATCTCTTTAGAACTACTATTATCCATACTAATTGTGGATATTCCAATACATAATTCAATATAATGAATCTTCTTTCTCTTTAATACAAATTGATTGTATAAGCTATTTTCCCATGTGTCTAAAATAAAAAAATCCATGATCCCTATATACACATTCTAGAGTTGGTAAGAATAGTGAGTAATGAAAATGAGCATTTAAATTTAGAGGAAAATAGCTTAAAATAACAACAAAAATCAAAGATTACAAAAACACAAGCTTGAGAATCAAAATGATGGGAAAAATATAGAAGAATGAGGGATTTACTCCTCAAATTGTTATTTTATGAGTTCTTATAATAATTCGATGCTTGAAAGTACGCTGAGACTTCTCTTTACAAAATATCAATGCACAAACACCATACAAGCTCTCACACTTCCCAAAATCCTACTATTACTCCCCTAAAACTTATAAATTAAAACTCAAAATAATCTTTTAACACTAATTTGATTGCAAAAAATTGAAGAATGACTAGTGACACTAATGCCTCTTAGAAGTTTTGTTAAGAAAGAATTACAAGTGCTTTGAAGAGCAAGTTCAATTTTCCTTGTAATTATAAATGAACATTTTAAATTGTCTCAAATCCTCTAAACCCCATAGATTCTACCTTTTAGATGTTATGTGATGTGTTTGGTTATGATTAAAAGTTTTATCCATGCTTAATTTTGACATAGACTAATTGAATCTTAATTAAAATAATGATACATATACGACATTTGATGGAATTAATCCCTACTAATTACTTTCTATTAAATGTATTAACTTTAAATAATCAAATTCTTTAATGTATCTCTATCTTTTAAATTCATTATATATTATCAATTATAAAAAGTAAATAATATTATAATTTAAAAACAATATAAGAACTCTCAAATATAATAATTATATCAATTTTATTATTATTATTTTTAAATACAAAATCTGACACCCAAAGTCATAATAACTTTTCCAATACACTGAGCACTAATATAGTCCAATCTGAACATTTAATTAAATAAAAGTATAACAAAATCAATAGCCAACTCTGAAAGTGCTGTAACTAAGAATAAGGAAAAATAATAGAAATAATAATAACAATATAGGTAGTTGAGATTCTGTTGAAAGCTTCTCCTCATCGCACGTTGAAAGATGATGAAGAATCGCCGACGTTGGCAAAGCCTTAATTTGTGGGCAATGCACGTTAATACTAACTAAACATTCTTGCTTCCTCCATAAGTCTTCTCTTTCCATATTTATATTTTGGACATCTTTCCATATCTTATTTTGTGTTGGACCTTTCAAAATTAAATCTATCACGTTTATAAGGTTGTCCTCCACTGGATAACCAAAGGTTTTACATGCACTGGGTTCCATATGGCATCTAAACAATGATAAGTCTTTTTATTAATAAAAATTTGTACATGTTGTAGGGGAGAGGGGTCTATAGTGGCACACTCTAACTTCGTGTTTCTCAAAATCGTACATGGAATTTCAAATCAGTCTCAATTTTGTACATCAGTTTATTTGGCAACTCACCTGCTTAAAAATTTTAATTTTAGGGTCACATCATCAAATATGATGCCACATTAGCATGCTTTTTGTTAAGGTATTAAAAAAGGCTCAAAAAAAAAAGTGAGACCGATAGTGATGCACTAAGTCATGTTTTATTGGTGCGCCGATGTGGCATCACATGATTTGTTAGTTTATGTACTTTATGGATAAAAAGTGTTTTGCAATCGGATATTAAGATGCTCCACTATGAGGTCCATTAGGACTACTTCTGTCCCCATGATTGGAGCCCGCTCCACTATGGGCCCCTCATATTAACTTCTAACAAATCAATATTTGCAACTAAAAACCTTTGTATTCTGAACATTGAAGGTACTTATATAAAATAACATTAGGTAACATTTTAACTATACTTATGTTTAAATTTTATTGTTACTCTTTTATGGAAGAATTTATTACCATTCACAAGATCATTTTGTTATTTCAAGAGCAAAAGATTGAGGGTATCCATTCTATCAAATTTGTCTGGGGTATGATTTCAACTTCATCCTTTACGACGTTGGGACCTTGCATTCCACAAGACTTTTCTATGATGGATAATGAAATTTTATAGAAATGTTGATGATAAAAACTTCAGAGTCAAATCCAAAAATCTGCAATACAACTTGATCCCTGCTGGACTCCCATAGAACCATTCAACTTCTTCATCCTGAACGTTGATGAAAAAATACTGACACAATCTAATCCAGAAATTATTAACAATAATACCAAAGATCCATTGACTCTATTGTTTAAAAAACTTATATATTAAAAATCTAACATTACTAATTTAGATTTATTAAAAAGAAAAAAATAAATTCTTCTACTTGCAGAGAACCTGCAACGTGCATATAATTAAAATGGCAAATGCACAATTACCCAGACAGGCTTTAACTTTACTGTTACAAGATAAATATTTAGATCCCAGCACGAACTGCAGTAGGTCGTGAAGAGATTAACATAATCCCTGTGCTGAGAAGGAGTCCCTTATTTAAAGCACAGAGGTGACCCATACTTATCATCCCTATTCTTACATTCAAGAAGCAGAGAAAGTTTCATTTCTCTGTTTGTCTTGATTGTATGAGAGTTCATAAATCAGTACTAAGGAGATCATGGGTTTTGGTGTAGCGATATGGGTGGCTATCACAGCCCTCTGTTTGGGCAGTGTGATAATGGTGTCCGGAGCAAGCAGCAGTCCCAGTTACAGTAGTAACAGTTCCAGTTACAATAGTAGTGATGTTCAGAACTATCAAATGTTGCCAAATACTGCGAGTGGACAAGAGAGGGCTATTTGCAAAGCCAATAATAAAAGGTGCCTTTTGAAGATCTTGAAGTGCCCTCCAGAGTGCCCTGTGAGAAAACCCTACTCTTACAAGAAAGTTAAGGCCAAGGGATGTCTCATCGATTGCAGCACCAAATGTGAGACCACCTGCAAATGTAAGTTCTTCTAGTACCCAATTGAGTTTGAGTTTGAGTTTGTCTTTGTCACGGGGGAATTTATGAGTTGAACGGCGATAATCAGGTTTTACATCAACGTTTCGGATCGTATTCTATGATTTTACTCTGTAACTGTTTTTCATCTTGATGATGGATCATGGAATATGATCGGAAATTTTGATGTAAAAATTTACATACAGAGAAATCTTGAGCACTAATCATTATGGAATTGGAAATGGAATGTTACTAATAGTATATTTTATAACTTAAAATAATTATTTTATTTGAGTATATTAGAGATTTCCTAACATATATTTCATTTTTCTAATGCAGATAGGAGGCCTAATTGTCAAGGCTATGGTGCCATATGCTATGATCCTCGTTTTGTAGGAGGTGATGGTGTAATGTTCTACTTCCATGGTGCTAAAGATAAGGACTTTGCCCTCCTCTCTGATCGCCACCTTCATATTAATGCCCACTTCATTGGCACAAAACCCCAAGGTCGTGATCGTCCCTACACTTGGGTCCAAGCTCTGGGACTCATGTTTGACTCCCACACCTTGACAATTGCAGCTAAAAAGGCCTCTAAATGGGATGAAACTGTTGACCACTTTATCTTCTCTTTTGATGGCGAGACATTCACAATTCCAGGTTTCTCTCTAGTCTCTTTTACTTCCAATTTACCTAACATGTGTAAATATGTCATAATAAGTTGTCTCTTTATAATTATATACTAGTGCCATAAACTATTCTTTTTGGTCTCATGGACGTAATCAATCTCATCTCAATTTATTTTCTTTCATTCAGAGGAAGCTTTGGTTCAATGGACCCCTCCAAGTTTGGGCCCAACTACCATGACAATTGAGCGCATTGATGACACAAACAATATCAATCTCATTGTTCCAGGGGTTGTTGATATAATTGTGGGTGTGGCTCCCATTTTGGAAAAAGAAAATCTCATGCACAACTACCAACTACCTGCTAATGATGTGTTTGCCCACTTGGAAATGCAATTCAAGTTCTTTAATCTCTCGTCTGAAGTGGAAGGTGTTCTAGGCCAAACTTATAGACCTGGGTTTGACAACCCTGTTAAGAGGGGTGTCCCTATGCCCATCATGGGGGGTGAAGACAAATATGCTACATCTTCCTTGCTATCTATAGATTGCAAATATTGCAAACATTCTTCTACATCCTATTCCTCTTCTAAGGGATTTATTATAAATGATATGGAGACATTCAAGGCAGAGTGCACTAGCAACAATGGAAATGGAGGCATGGTGTGTCGAAGGTAAATATAATTAATGTTATTTAAATAAAATATATAACCAGTTGAGATCGTTAAATAGACGATTTCCTATATATTGTACTTGAAGTGGAGCTTACACCACAGTTCAAGAGTATAAGTATTTTGTTGAAATTTTAGTAAAAATTGTAGACTTTATTATTTAATGACTTCTCCCTAAATTTTAATTTTTCTTTGATTGATTATTTAAATTCTTGAGTGGGGTAAGGTATGTCTTTTGTTTACACAATATATGTCTCCAATATTGTTAAGTGGAAAATATTGTAAGGAATGGGTTCTATGTTTATTTTAACTTAAATTTTAGTGCTTATTTTTAGAAATTTAACTTAAATTTTAGGGACATTGACATAGGGGAGAGGGGCCTATAGTGGAGCACCCTAATTTTGGCCTTTTGATTATTTTACATGGAAATTTCAAATCACTCCCAATTTTGTACAACAATTTATTTGGCAACTCACATGCTTCTATATTTCATTTTAAGGCCACATCATCAAATATGATGCCACATCAACATGCTTTTTGTTGAGGTATCCAAAAAGGCCCAAAAAAAAAGTGAGACTGATAGTGGTGCACTAAGTCATGTTTTATTGGAGCACTGATGTGGCATCACATGATTTGTTAGTTTGTGTACTTTATGGATAAAATGTGTTTTGCAATTGGATATTAAGACCTGCTTTACTATGGAGCCCACTGAGGACTACTTCTATCCTCACTATTGGACCCCACTCCATTATGGGCCCCTCTCCCCAATTATATCAAAAAAATAAAAGAAAAAAGCAGAAACTATAAACCTAAGGAACAAAACAAAAAAAAAGAAAAGTCACCATTTCCACCTCAAACTTTATTAGACAATCAATCATTGGCTTAAAATGTACAAAATAACATGGCTATAAATAACACAAAACAATGGTGATAATCGGAAAAAAGAAAGCATTAAGAAATTAAATTGACATTTTATAGTTCTGTTTACCAAGCTCACCGTTCACGGAGTAATGCCTTCAATGCATAGAAACCATTCACAATTTGAGCAAAAAAAAAGGGCAAAATAATAGTTAACTTTCACTTTTCCTAAAAATCTGTCAATAACACACAAAACCTTTTACCAATCATATTCAGGAAAAATAATTTTTATAATTTATAAAATTAAATATTTTGCAAATTCATTTTATAAAATTAAATTTTGTTTTTATTCAAATTTTTTTTATTGTTTTTGATTGGTTCAAAGCTAATTTATTAATAACTAATTAACTAAGAAAAAAAATACTCATTCCAATAGTATTGCCTCATGGCAAGTACTAATAAAATGAATAAATAATTTCTACATAATATATTCAATATTATGGAGACCATTTACAAAGAATAGCACACAAATATATAGCTCTTTTGGATGCATGAATCAAGGAGATTATATTTACAAGATGTATGCATTAAATCCCAATCACTCCCAATCAAGAGGTAAGTTAACTTAGTCTAATTAAGATACAAGGCGACCTTGACTAAATAAAGGTGACAACTAACATCAATCAGGAGTTAATGAGATAGTAGAGACACTTGTGTACCTTAAGTCAAGATGCACAAATGTTATTATTCACTACCAAATTTAATCTTCATCTGCATGCTAAAATTATTAGATCCTAAGTCTTTCATTTCCATTTGTAAAGAAAAATAAGATTATAAGTCCCTAATTATACCCTTATTACTACCAAATAACAATATATCATCAACATACAAAGTGATAGCAACAAAATTATCGTTGGTTTGCTACAATAAACATAATGATCAAATTTAGACCTAATAAATAACAATCTCCAAACATACAAATAAAAATTATTGTACCATGTTCTAGGAGAATGTTTGAGACCATACGTGACTTTCTTCAACTCAAAAACCAAACTTTTCTTACATGCTTCAATGTAATATTCCAGTTGAGAAATATAAACCTCTTCCTCTAAGTTTTCATGTAGGAATCTTATCTTCACATCCATTTGTCCAATATTAAGGTTAAATTTAGCAACACAAGATAACAAGAATCTAATGGATATTAGCTTAGCAATAGTAAAAAAAAATCTAATGAAAAGTTATTCCCTTAACTTGGGAATACCCTTTTACAACCAATTTTGTTTTTATACTTTTCAACACTACTATCTAAATTAAAATTCTTTTGGAATCCCATTTTCATCCAATTGGTGCTCTATTTTGTATCTCTTTTCTCTATTTTACCTTGTGTTATAGTTAAACTATGCTAATCCACCTCTTATAACTTATGTGGATATCATATGTGATTTTACATGAGTTATTTTTCCCAAATAATGTCACGCATGTGTCATCCTTAATTGTTGAATGTGTGTCTAAGTCTAGAAAGAAGTCCAATTTTTCAAAGTGTTAGTCTTGGTGTTCTATATTTTAATGTTGTATAGAAGAATGATGGATTTACTCGTCAAGTTGTTATTTTATGAGTTCTTATAATAGTTCCATGCCTTCAAGTAAGCATTTAAAGACTTCTCTTTACAAAATATCAATGTAGAAACACCATACAAGCTCTCACACTTCCCAAAATCCTACTACAACTTCCCTAAGACATAAATTAAAGCCCAACATAATCCTTTACTATTAATTTGATTTCAAAAAATTGAAGAATGGCTAGTTACAATGAGGTCTCTTGAAAGTTAATTTAAGAAAGAATTACAAGTATTGTTGAAGAGGAAGCCCAATTTCCCTTGTAATTATAAATTAACTTTTTAAAATTGTCTCAAGTCTTTTGAACCCCACAGACACCATCTTTTTCATTTTATGTGATGTGTTTGGTTACAGTCAAAAGTATTCTCCATTTCTAATTATGACATGGGCTAGTTGAACCTTAATCAAAATAGTGACACATATATGACGCTAGTAGAACTAATCCCTACTAACTATTTTCTTAGATGTACGAACTTTAAGTAATCAAGTCTCTTAATATATCTCTACTTTTAAATTCTTTACATTCTATCAATCATAACAACTAAATGATATTATAATTTAAAGACAATATAAACTCTCTCTCTCACATAATAATTATGATGTAGGAGCATCCGGGTCCAAAGTAATCAACATCAACCAAAAACATTGTAGTTTGGTTTTTTGTTTGGAGGTGTGATTTTGATGATTTATAGGAAATTATTTATAATTCGAATATATATTTATTGTGGGATCAATTCCATTAATTGGTGAATTCATTTCTAAATTATAAAAGGCAGAATAAAGTGCAAATGTATTTCCCATAGTTTAATTATTTTGTTGATCTTTGTTGAAGAATGGCAAGGGGTATTTGTGCTAAAGAAAATAAAATGAAAAATCAAAACAAATTTGATTCTTTTCATATTTCTTGGGTTGAGTTGTTGGACACCAAATTGAGGAGAGGAAGGTGAAGAGATAAAGGGGGAAAAAGAGAAAAGGCCCTTTCTTGTTGCACAATCAATTTTGGAGGCATCATATTGAGGAGTGAGAAAAGGTTGAGTTGTTGATGAAGTCTGCAACATAGTTCCAATGCCTAGAAATAGATTTTATTTTTTTGGAGTTTTGGGGTTGAATTCAAGCATAGTGCTGTTGGTAGAAAAATATTGTGAGCATGTATTCATATAGATGGATATGGGAGATTCCTTTATGCAAGTTTTTAGACGAAAATATTTTCATATGCTGGTTCAAATTAAATTTCAAAAAGTGGTTTGTCACAAGGTTGTCTGCAACATAGTTCCAACATTCAGAAATGATTTTTCTCGGATTTCAGCTTGAGTTTTAGTATGGTATTATGGGTAGATAAATTGTGATCCACCTATATTCTTGTAGATGAAGGCGAGAACTTCAAATGTACAAGTTTTTATGGCAATTGGAAGTTTTTTGTGCACTTTTGAGTATGTCAATTTGAAATTTTCAATTGAATTGATAATTAGAATAAGAATTAAATTGTCTGATAAAAGAATGAACATGTGTAAAATGATTTTGAAAGTGTTCGCCTGCAAGGGTGGACTGTCTGACAAGGTGCCCCATCCTTGATTACATCAAATTATAACAAAAATAATATTACTATTTTTTAAATACAACCCAAAGTCGCAATAACTTTTCCAATACACTTGTATACTCCAATCTGAACATTTAATTAAATAAATGTATTACAAACTCAATAGCAAACTCTGAAAGTGCTTTAACTAAGAAACAATAAAAATAACAATTTAGTTGAGATTCTCTTGAAAGATGATGAATAATGGCCGACGTTGGCAAAGCCTTAATTTGTGTGCAATGTACTTAAATAGTAAGTAAACATTCTTGCTTCCTGCATAAGTCTTCTCTTTCCATATTTCTATTTTTGGACATCTTTCCAAATCTTACTTTGTGTTGGGCCTTTTCAAAATTCAGTGTATCACGTTTATAAGGTTGTCCTCTAGTGGATGGCCAAAGGTTTTACATGCAATGGATTCCATATGGTATCCTTTAATTTTATTTTTGTTTATCCATTTGGTTTCGATTTGTCATGGGAGAATTTATGAATTTAATTTTGAAGTACCCAACAAGAATTAAACAAATAATGTTTTTTTATTAATAAAAGCTTGCACATGTTGTATTATAGTATATAGTAAAACTAATAATGAAAGCAACATCAATTTTTTATTATGGTTAGGTTGGTTAGGTGGTGTTGAGAGTGAGTTATTCTATTTTTCAGAGGAAGCTTTGGTTCAATGGACCCCTCCAGGTTTGGGCCCAACTACCATGACAATTGAGCGCATTGATGACATAAACAATATCAATGTCATTGTTCCAGGGGTTGTTGATATAATTGTGGGTGTGGCCCCCATCTTGGAAAAAGAAAATCTCATGCATAACTATCAACTACCTTCTAATGATGTGTTTGCCCATTTGGAAATGCAATTCAAGTTCTTTAATCTGTCATCTGAAGTAGAAGGCGTTCTAGGCCAAACTTATAGACCTGGGTTTGACAACCCTGTTAAGAGGGGTGTCCCAATGCCCATCATGGGGGGTGAAGACAAATATGCTACATCTTCCTTGCTATCCACAGATTGCAACTACTGCAAATATTCTTCTTCGTCATTTTCATCTTCCAAGGGATTTTTTGTAAATGGTGTGGAGACATTTAAAGTAGAGTGCACTAGCAATAATGGAAATGGAGGCATGGTGTGCCGAAGGTAAATATAATTAATGTTATGTAAATAAAACATATAATTAGTTGAGATCGTTAAATATACGATTTCCTATGTTGTACTTGAAGTGAAACTCACACCAAGGTTCATGAGTATAAGTTATCTTTTTTGTTTCCACAATACATGTCTCCAATTTGTTGTTAAACCAAATATATTATAAGGTTCATGGATTGGATGTGTATTTTAAGTTAAATTTCAACACTTATTATGTAAAATTTTACTATAAGATTATATTATATAGGTTACTTTAATTCATCTCGTATTTAAACTCATTTAATTTAAGAAAAATGTAATAATACTATTTACATTAAAAAATCTAAATTAATTTTAACATTTCTCACTATTATATATTTTTCAATCCAATTTATTTCATGAATTAAAATATGAATTGTTTAAAATTTCATGTTAATCAATTATAAAAATTAAAAAAACCTTTTTTAAGATTTGAAACTATTATTCAATCTAAATTATTTATAATTAATATTATAATATTAAATAATACATTTCAATACCATTATTATTTTTTACTTTAAATTAATTTAATATCCATAAAATAAATATTTAAAACATAATAATTTGAAAAATATCAAAATCTACATCCATACTTATATTCAACATATTCTCTCCACTTATGATCTCCACCTCGGTTCTCCAATTTTTAGAAATAATGCTAATCCTCTCTCCATATAGCTAATGAATTATTTCTCCTACTTGACCATCCTTACTATATAATAAAAGAAGATATGTAGATGAAACTATTTAAATTGTAAAAGATCTATCCTAAAAATTTCATAAACCGCTACATCCACCAATATTAAGATTTTGTGACACGTCTATTTTTACTAAATGAAATTTGAGTGTAGTCAAATGTTTTTTTTATGCAAAAGGCTTATAGTCTATATATATTATTTATATTGTAAATAGTTACATATGTATTACAATCAAAATTTGATTAACCTTTGACCAAAGTATTGATACCAATTATTGAATTATGCAAAATAGAAATTTACAAAATGCATTCATATGCTTGTTTGATTGCTCCTGATTTACACACTGCATAGGGATACTAATTTAATCACATGATATTTGCTTGTTTATTTTGTATTCTTTCCCTTTATATAATATTATTGGGTATGTGTAGGATCATGATGGGCCAAAAAGTGGCGATATGAAAAAAGTAGCATTTTGCATTCACCAAAAAACGTGAAAATCCTGAGTTGAATTTTTTTTTGGGTTGAGTGTTAGTACATTGCTCCAAAGCAATGCCCAAGCCAAAGTAACACAAATCGGATATTCGATTTGTGTCGGGTATATATTCCCAACCGCGACCATTTTAAACCAATTAACCCATTTTAAGCCACAATGACAATGACGTGAGGCGTCTCTGATTTGCAAGGTATATTTCTATTTTTTTTTTGTTTTAATCAATTTTTGTATTAGTTTTGTATAATTTTAAGTAAATTTTTATGGATTTTTATTAAAAACTAGGGTTTTTTATGAATTTTTATTAAAAAACTAGTGTTTTTTACAATAATTTCATTTATATTGTGTAATTTCAATTAGATTAATTAGTTTTAAACTTCAATCAGGTATTATGGTTGAGAATCAAAACCCACAAATGCCAAACCCTCCACCACCTTTGCGCCCATCAATTGAAGAGTTAATTGGTGAAAAAATGGAGCAACTAAGGGGCATTTGTGATGTTTATAAGACAATCCCTCGATTATCCCAGATGACAAACACATTGAAAGAAATAATTAAAAATATAGAAATCCTCTCCACCCAACATAATGCCATTCTTTCGTGGCGAGAAACCATGAGGGAATATTATTCCTGTGGATTGTCTTACGAAGAGGTGAAATATCTTGAAATAGCAAAAGCCCAAATAGACTCTTTATTTGTTAACCCCCACACTGATTTGCAAGTTAATGTTAATAAACCAAAACTTTCTATAAAATGGTGCACGAATAAGGACATTGTAGATAACTTTTGGGATAGTTGGTGGATGGTTTTTGATAAACCACCCGACAACAATATTGGTGTACCATTTTACTTTATTAAAAACTTATATGTTGAGTTTGTGTTAGGGCATCATGTCAATTAATTTGACATTAAACCATTCTAGGGCATCGGTGGAGGTATGCCCCATGATAGACCATGGGCAGTTAGAGTAGTCCAGGGCCCATATGTTCCCCCTCCTCCCCTTCCTTAGCCACATCAAATACATCATCTAGATATTATCGAGGATGCAGCCACACAGACTATTTAGGCTATTCATTCTTTGAGTGATTTTTTGGTTTCCCATATTGCTATAGTAGCTCAACCACATGTTGGTGATGTTGGTGATGGATCAAGTGCTGCTACATCATCCTCCTCAGGTCCAAATATCTGTGTGCCACATACTTGCACTATGTGCCACTAGATATGCTTGGGTCCTCTTGTACAACCCATTGAGCATCCCTTGGACACTTTTGATTATGAGCTCCATGATGTGGATGTTAAAGGAGATCAGACACACGAGATTGGAGCACACCCTGCAGAGTCCTCTTTTGCTAGAGAGGGGGATGTTGGAATAGTTACACAGGTAAGATTTAAGTTGTAAATTCATAACTTGCATTTGTTTTTAAATGAATATTAATAAGATATAGTATTTGTGTTACCTTGATATTTTATGCTAATCTAAATGTGCAACCTAACTAAGAAATATGAATGACAAACTATCAAGGACACCTCAAGATTAGCCAAAAGAGTGGTTCAACGAAAAGGAATGCAAATAAAATGAAACACAAATACTTTTACCTCCCTTGTTGTTGATACCTCTTTGATTGGCCCTTGCTTGGATTGGTTGTGTGCTCCTTAGATGATTGTTTGAATGTCTAAATGCAAGATTCAATATGCAAGATGATGAACAAAGATGGCTAAATGATTGAAAAGGCTTGAGAATTCAAATGGACAGCATGTAGTTATGAAAGTGCAAAGTGTTGAAAATGCAAATGGGCAGCATAAGGGTGCTCAAATCTAAAGTGTTTCCTAAATTCCCTTGAGGAGGGGGTATTTATAGAGGATCTTGAATTCTCTAGAGAATTCAAGGGTCAAGATTGATCCAACAAGGTCAAGATGAAGGGCTATGGTGGGTTGAGAACCCACAAGCCCTCACATCTTGACATGTGGAGGGTAAAGTGGACAAGAGGATATGAGGTGGAGATGAGTTGTCAAAAGGTACATGAGGTGGAAAATGGACATGCACCTTGGGGATGAGAGGATTTCCACAAAAAGGGATTTCTTGTCCCCAAGTGGGAGTGAAAGGGACTTTTGAGGAATTTTAGAATTCCTCAAAAATCTACATGGGAAAAGGAAAGGTGGTTGGGATATAAATGTGAATTAAAAATTCACATTCCTAGGAAATCTGATAAAAGTGGGCTCCAAAAAGGTGGGACTTGGTCACATGTGGAGATTGTGACAAGTCCAAGGTTGATCACATGTGGAGATTGTGACAAGTCCAAGGTTCTAGAAACCTTGGAAGGATGGAATGTGAATTCAAAAATTCACATATAAAAGAGGGGAATCTAGGAAGAATAAAAAGGAATTAAAAATTCCTTGGAGAATGATTAGGCTTAATTAATCAGTAATTAGAGGATAATTAGGGCTGAGTGGGATTAGCCAACTTGCAAAGTTGGAGGATGTGACACATCATAATCAGGATTAGGCATGTGCATCTTTAATGAAAGAGATGGGAAATGCGATTAGATGAAAATGACATGTGAGGAATTAAATAAAATATAATATTTATTTAATTTTATTTGATGAAAAGAGGATTAAGGAGGTAAAGGTATTTAATTATTAATTTAAATACACTTAGGGATTAAGCGAGGAATTAAAGATATTAATTAAATAATACTAATATTACTTAATTAACTCGGATAAGAGAGGATGTTGGAGCGAGAAAAGTGATAAATTTGGATAAATTAAGTGTCCAAATTTGGATGTCTACATTTGCCCCTCTTTGAGATAATTATTCACAGTAGCATCATTTTCGAAATATTAAAATATAAGAACCTAGAAGAAGATGGTTAGATTGGAAAGATTCCCAGGTCATCCAAAGGTGACTAAGAGAAAAGAAATGATGAAAATTAGGGATGAAGGATGCCCCTCGAGAGGACATGGGTTGAAGAGAACAGGTGTGCTCTGGGAAATAAATGATATGATGCAAGGGGAGATGGGGAAGATGATGCAGGTGATGGGAAAGTACAAGTGATAGGAGATGGATGGAAGCACAAATGGATTTGAGGAAAAAAGGTGATGTTGCCTCAGTCAAGGTACAAACCAAAATGGGTTGATGATGGATGGAGTGTTGTCAATGAGGTAATTAAGGATCCCGAAACAACACGAGGATGGGGAAGGATACATCCCACTGAGTGGTATTGATGAGGGAAGGATACATCCCAAAACACCACAAAAGGATAGGGAGGAATACCTCCCGATGATGATGAAAGTGTTGTTGATGAGGGGAGGATACATCCCAAAACACCACTAAAGGATAGGGAAGAATTGCCTCCCGATGATGATGATGAAAGTTTTGTTGATGAGGGAAGGATACATCCCAAAACAACACCAAAAGGATAGTGAATGACCCTAATGGATGATGATGATGATGGATCAAGGCTGGTAACAAGGCTGGGAATAAGACCAAGGATATGATTAGATGATTTGAGCCAAATGGAATGGATGGAGATTGGATAGAGATAAGGATGAAGGATGAATGGATGGGGGGATACATGCAAGACGATAGAATGGAAAATGAGATGCAATTCTAAATGCAATTTATCATCTTTGGAGCACTGGTTTTTGCTATAGCATCAAACACAAGACACCAGGGTATGAAGAACCAAGGCGAATTAGTGTCTAATGCATGAAATAAATACAACAGACAAGAAGGCTATCCCAACACCCCAAAGTCACAAAGACCTTGGTCGGGCCAGGTATTGAGATAACCACAAGCACAGAAGGATGCCCCAGCATAACACAAGACCTCAGGGATCTTGGTGGGTACTATGTGGGACAACCAAGAAGACACAAATAGACATAAAAAGATCAAAAGATATGCCCCTATGTTGAACAATCAAAACACACCATAATATGATGGATTATGGCGGCCCTGACAAGTGATGATAGGGAGCTCCAAGGATAAACAAAAGCCAAAAACATCAAAAGATTGCAATCACTTTCAAATGTCCTTTGCCATAGGATCAAGGGGATAGATGGGATTGATGAGGTCTGTTAGGAAGGATACATCCTATTGAGACCAAAGATGATGGATATTAAAAAGATCGTTATGGCCAGCGGGATCAAATCGATTGGATCTCCTGATATAAGTGGGTCGTGTTTGTTAAGAACCAGCTAGATAAGGGCATATCTTGATGACACAACACAAGGGAGACAAGACATGGGACTGACACAACCTAAAGACCTAGGGGCTCGGGGGCCGATCAAAGATTAGCCTTGCCTACGTGGAAGCGCAGAGCCCTCGTAGTTCAGGGAAAGGTGGATGACTGACCAAGATGGAGACCTTGATGGATGGTAAAGATAGGATGGAAAAAAGGAGAAAGATCGATGATAGATGATAGAAGAGCAAAGTGGACAATGAAGATCGATGATGGAACCCCGGGGGCAGATCAAATGATCGACCTTGCCTACGTGAAAGCGCAGGGGCAACGTAGTTCGACAAAAGGCCACAGACAAGTGATGGATGAAAGATGATGAGATAACCCTAGATAAGGGGATAAAATGATTGGACCGACACGATGGGACAAGATAGATAAATGATGAAGTGATAAGATAGATGATGTTGGACGATAGTGACTATATAAAGCTCAGGGATGGGATAGTTATCCAAATCATCAAAGATGAAGTGGGCAAAGGACAGGCCATATAGATGAATGATAAAGTGATGAACGATGAGATAGAACAGATGTGCAAAAGAAGCAGAAGTGATGATGATAAGATGGATGACATTGGATTGCATGGGGAAAAGCCTATAGCTAGATACCAATGACAAGGGATTATGAGATGGGATGAGGGGAGAGGATGGGGGGAGGAAAAAGGATTGTTTGGGTGGATTGAATAGAGGGATAAGGATTTGGATGAGGAGAAGGTGACCAGATGGATAAATGACGGATTCTTGGAACTAGAAGGTGAAGGGTGGGAATAGGTGGAAGATTACTCAGAATGAGTAAACGATTGGTCAAGATTATGGAATGAGAGTTTGAAATGATAGGAGGTTTGATGAATGTGTTGAGATAATAGATGAAGGTTCAAAGTAGATGAATGGTTACATGGAATGAGTGAATGGATTTATTAGAATGGATGAATAGGACAAAATTGAAGAAGATGGAGGGAGGGATCTTAAGACTTTGGTCGGTATCCAAAGACATTGACTGCAGATGGATGAAAGCTCAGATTAGGGGTTTGGTTAAGCTCAGATTGGGATAAGATTAAAGCTCAGATGAGGATTGGATTAAAGACTAGAATGATTGAAGGATATGATTGGATTGATTCTACACCGAGTTCCGGGGCTTAAAGGGCGTAAGGTGTTGACAAGCAAATTTTTCCAAATTTGGCAATTTTCAAAAATTGTCAAATTTTTCCATTTTAGGAAACTTCATGGTCATATGTTTGAGAGTCCCAATTTTTTCCAAGAAATACCCATTGGGGAGATAGGATGAATTGCCAACTAACATCTCAGATTTGAGATATGCATTTCGAGTTATAAGCGAAAACAATTTTTCAAAATGTTGGAAAAAAATACTAAATTGGGATTTTGAGGGTCAAGATGAAACTTTGAGGCCCCGAAAATAGGTTAAAACGGGTTCCAATGGCTTTCCAAGAAACCAATTGGAAATCCACTCGTTATCGCGTAACGCAACTACCCGTCAAATTTCAGCTCAAACGGACACCCGAGTAAAAAGTTATGGCCTCCGGAAGCTTGGGTGTAAAAATCAAAAATCAAATTTGAAAATTTCAAGACATGGGTTTTGTTCACGAAGAAAAATAAGGAAATGGGTCGGGATTGGTTTTTGAAAAAAAATAATAAAAACATGTGTTTGGGGGGGGGAAAAGGTTGGCTGGTAAGGGCGTAGCCGCCCTGACTGGGGGCGGTTCCGCCCCTCTGCAGCGGGGCGCTCTGCAGCGGGGCGCTTCCGCCCAGCCGCGGGGCGGTTCCGCCCCTCTGCTTGAGGCAGTTCCGCCCGTAGCCAGGCGGTTCCGCCCCTGCGGTGGGCGCCCAA
Organism: Sequoia sempervirens; assembly: GCA_007258455.2. Taxonomy (NCBI): domain Eukaryota; kingdom Viridiplantae; phylum Streptophyta; class Pinopsida; order Cupressales; family Cupressaceae; genus Sequoia; species Sequoia sempervirens. The sequence goes on along the minus strand of VDFB02271358.1, from coordinate 834,984,213 downwards.
CTCCGGCCATGAGCCAGCCCCTCTGTGAGTGATTTCCACTTCTAGCAGAGGGCTGTTCCGCCCTTGATTAGGGCGGTTCCGCCCCTCTGCAGGGGGGTGGTTCTGCCCAGCAACGGGGCGGTGCCGCCCAGCGGCGGGGGGAGCCAGAGGGAAAAACAGAGGAAATAAGGAGGACGAGAAATGACGAATGATGGAGGGATGGGGCGATTTAGAAGAAGGATAAAGGGATGGGATAGTTATCAAAGCATTAAAATGACTTGGGAGGATGATATGATAGATAGATGAGTGATGAAAAGTGATAGGAGATTGGAAAGATGATGAGGTGAATGGCATTGGGTTGCTTGGGGGGAGGCCTATAGCCATATACCAATGACAAGGGATTGTGAGATGGGATGAGAATGAAGATGGAAGATTGGATAAAGATGTAGGATAGGGATGGGGGATGGGAGGAATTGTTTGGATGGAGAGGAATATAAGGATTGGGAGATGAAATGGATGCTAGTATAGATGGATACGAATATAAGGATGGGGAGATGGAAGGGATGTTGTGATAGATGATGTCTCCAAGGACTGTCACAAAGGAAGCAGATGCCCCCACTCTAGATATGTCATATATGAGGAGGCATGAGGGATATAAGACAAGTGGATGGGAAGATAAAGGAGATAACTAGATGAGGATAGGATGGAGCTAGGAATATGATAGAGCATGGATAGAGGAATGTATACATTAGAATTGACCAAAGAATGCTTAGATAGGTGCCTAATATTTTTGGTCAAGGTCACAAGAAGAGGATGGAGAAAATAGGAGATAAATGGGATATGATGGTAGGATCACGAGAGATAGGTGGGATGGGGATTTGTAGAGGGCAGGATAACCGGAAGATGGGTGCCATTTGGAAGCATAAGCGGATGGAGGAGCATATATCGGAGATTTGCCCCAAGTGCGAGATGGGGATTTACCATGGCGCTGTTTGAGTTTTTCTTCATGGTACTTATCCAAGCACTTGTTTGTAGATTTTCACCATTGGATGGTTTATTTTTCTTTACTTTTTTTTTTTTTTTTTTTGACTTTTCTGGATTTTTTGACTTTTTGGATAGTATGCGGAAGGAGATGGATAAGGATAGGGAGGCGAATAAGTGGATTTAGAAGATACACGACATGGATATGGATGGATGACTCAAGCATCAAGTTCTATACGAGGTAGTAAGGGCCCATGTTCGAATCGACTATTGGATGTTGGTACAATCTTATGAGGATAAATGGATTATGCAAGAGGACGAATTAGGGGGATTGGAGAGGGGAGATACATGGGATAATGGATGGGATGCTGCAAAGGGTAGGGATGGAATGATGGGGTAGATTTTTCATGTGATGGCATTGCCTCTTTTTTCTTTGGGATCCACATGGTTTTGATCTTTGCTTTGGTGGGCCTTTGCAGCCTATAGATTTGATTTGGATTTTGGATTTGGTTTTTCTTTGCTTGAACATGTCTTTTAGAAGGGACATGGGAAGCTTTAAATTCATGTGGATGCTTAGATTTATGCATTTTTTCTTTAACAGCCAAAGTTCTTTTAGTAGCAATGGGATGGGTGTGAATGGACGGATGATGTGGAGGACACATGAATGGAGGGATGGAGGTAGGATTTTTAGGATGATATGTGGATGGATGATGTACAGGTATGTGCCTTTGTTGATCCTGATTGGGGAACTTGAGAGTGGGATAGTTATGATGGGCAACATGGATAGGTGATGGATGGATGAAAGGATGGATAGGATGAGATGGAGGAGCTGATTTTGGGATATAAGGGCCCAAAATAGACTTAGGACCTGGAGGAAACATGGGCATGGAAGATGGAGGATTGGAGATGGTAGATGGAGGGATGTAAGGACCCAAAATGGATGGAGCAGATGAAGGAGGAAGATGGACGGTTGTTTTGAGGTGATACGATAGAGGAGGAGGGATGGCCACATATGATCTAGTGAGGCAATGGGAAGAGCCAATATTTCTTTTGGAAAAGGCTCGTTGAGGACATCTAGAGGTTGTACCAACATTTTTGGATTGTGAGTCACGAATAGTACATCCAATACCGTGTGGATACAAATGTTCTTTAGCTTGGATGGGCTCTATAATACCTTGCTCATGAAGGCCTAAACCTTTTCCTTGATAGTTCATTTTCTTGAGCATGCGATCCATGATAGTATTTGTGTTATTCAGAAAACATGATGCGAATCCATTATTAGGTGGAGGATGATGGGCGGTAAATACACTATGCTTTTCTTCTGCGAGGAGGCCACCATGGAAGAATGTGAGAGTACCAAGGGGATATGCAAGTGGTGTAGGTATAGCAGTTCTAGGCGATGATGGGGGATCATGAGAGGGAGATGGTGGGATAGCAGCATGTGGATAGGTGATATCAGGAGAGGGATTAGGGGATATGATAGGATCTGGATTTGTGGTAGCAGGCTCATGCAATGGGGATGAAGATGGATTGGCGGAGACAAGGGGATCATGGGGTGGAACGGATGGAGGACTGCAATCTTGAGGTGAACTAGATAGGATGGTAGGATCTTGATCTGGAGAAGGGGATATGTTAGCATGCTTTGGATTAGACTCTTGGCGTGACTCATCGTGTGTGGGAGGCATGGTAACAGAGTCTTGTTGGGACTCTTCAAGTGGAGAAGATGGAGGGATGGAAGATTCATGAGGTTCGTTGGAATCGGTTTTGGTGCTACTGGGAGTGGGAGGAGTGGATTGGATTTGGGTGTCTTCGATGGATTTGGTGGTTCTTGGAGTAGGAGATGGGGGTTCAATGGATTTAGTGGGTTCAATAGTTTCAACAGTTTGATTAGTGCTAGGGGTGGTAACAACAATGATAGGTGTGGTATGGAGAAAGGTCTCATCACTAGTGACCATGGATGATGGATCTAGATGGCATGCTTCCATGACTTCAAGATGTGGAGTTGGGGATGGCTTCTTTGTAATGAGTCCTTGGAGAACTTCTGAAATGAAAGACTTGCATATGGTTGGCTTGGTTGGGGTGGTAGAAATGGATGAGGGATTATGGATTGGAGGACTAGGAGTAGATGGATGAGTGGGATTGGATGGAGCGCTAGGAGTAGATGGAGGACTAGGATTGGATGGAGGACTAGGAGTAGATGGGAGAATGGGATTGGATACAGGACTAGGAGTAGATGGATGAATGGGATTGGACGGAGGAATAGGAGTAGATGGAGGACTAGGATTGGACGGAGGGTTAAGGTAAGGATATTGGAGTGGTGAATTAAGATAGGGGGACATGGATTGTGGATTAGGACAAGAGGATATAGGTGGTGTAGTGGGACAAGAGGATGTGGGGGATGGATTATAATAAAGGTATTGGGATGTTGGATTAGGATGAGGATATGTGGATGTAGGATTAAGGTAAAAGGGGGTGGATGTAGGATTAAGATAGGAAGGTATGAATGTAGGATTAGAGTGAGTAGATTGGCATGGAGGATTAGGGTAGTGGGCATATGTGGATGAAGGATTTAGATAGGAGGATGTGGATGCGGGATTAAGATGGGGGTATTGAGATGGTAGACTAGGATAAGAGGATGTGGGTGTTGGATAAGAGGACAATGAAGATGAAGGGTATGATGGATATGATGGATATCCCTTGTCAAAGGTAGCAGAAGCAACATGATTAGGCATGGACGAAGACATAACAGGATAACTCGAGGGGGTGATTGGATTTTGGAAAGTGGGTGGAGAGATCTTACCAGTGACAATAGCATCAAGGGGATCTACGTCATATTCTTCTTGGTCAACAAGACTTTCGTTATCGTTGTCAATGTAATTAGGGTTTCCCTTGACCACTATTGATGGAGGATAAGGATTCATGATGATGAAAGGATAAATATAATGGATCAAATATTTTGGACGGAGATGGACTAAAGCTCAAACCAGGATTTAAGTTAAGCTCAGATTAGGATCGGATTAAAGCTCAGATTAGGATGATTGGATGATGTGATGGGATTGATTTTGATTTTGATGGGATTTGGATTTGGATTGGTAAGATTGGATTAGATTGGATGATTTGGATTGGATTTGATTAGATTAGATTGGATTTGGATTTAAGCTTGATCACGTGAGATTACCCTTAGTAACCCTAGAGCTTTGATTGATTAATAGGATGATTACGGCACCGAATCCACCTTAAGCTAGGAATGGATTGATTGGGCCGAGGATGATAACTTGCAACACCGAATTCACCTCAAGATGGAGGCAAATTGATTGGGTTTGGAAGTTAAAGCCTAATAATCAAGTTCAAGCACTATAGTCAATTTAGATAACCACTTTGTAATGCAAGGTTAAGGCGATTTGGCCATGGGGGGTGTTTAGGAGGTGTGAATGGCAAAGTTGTGATGTTTGATAGGTGAGGGTATTGACTTATGAATGGAAAATTAAAATGAAAAGGTAGATTAAAGGTGATTCGTGAAAATTTGGGGTGGTAGAATGGGGGTTTAAATGGATGAAATGGAGGTTTTGGGAGGCTTAAAATGATAAAATGAAGACTTAGGATGATGAGGTAATGGTTGTGAAGGATTAAACGATGATTTAGAGGTCAACGGATCCAAATGGGGCAGTTCCGGGGCGTCGTCAGCAAAATCAGGGGCGTAGGCAACGTTCTGCAGCGAATCAGGGGCGCTTCCACCCTTCTGCAGCAAAATCAGGGGTGCTTCCACCCTTCTGCAATAGAATCAGGGGCGCTTCCACCCTTCTGCAGCAGAATCAG